>SJYW01027181.1:152731-185929 GCA_006410735.1 Raphicerus campestris | reverse complement strand
AAATTAAAGACGCTTACTCCTTGGAAGAAAAGTTATGACCAACCTAGATAGCATATTCAAAAGCAGAGACATTACTTTGCTGACTAAGGTCCGTCTAGTCAAGGCTATGGTTTTTCCTGTGGTCATGTATGGATGTGAGAGTTGGACTGTGAAGAAGGCTGAGCGCTGAAGAACTGATGCTTTTGAACTGTGGTGTTGGGGAAGGCTCTTGAGAGTCCCTTGGACTGCAAGGAGATCCAACCAGTCCATTCTGAAGGAGATCAACCCTGGGTGTTCTTTGGAAGGAATGATGCTAAAGATGAAAACTTCAATACTTTGGCAACCTCATGCGAAGAGTTGACTCATTAGAAAAGACTCTGATGCTGGGAGGGATTGGGGGCAGGAGGAGAAGGGGACGACAGAGGATGAGATGGCTGGATGGCATCACGGACTCGATGGACGTGAGTCTGAGTGAACTCCGAGAGATGGTGATGGACAGGGAGGCCTGGCGTGCTGCGATTCATGGGGTTGCAAAGAGTCGGACACGATTGAGCCACTGAACTGAACTGATGTACATACTGCCACTTTGTTAATTGTTTTAATGATTTTCTACACTATTAGTTCGGAGAAGTAACTTTTTGATGTCAATAGTGGTAATTTAAACACTGTATAAAATGTGTCATTTGAAGGTATAAATTTCCCTTTTTTTAACGTTTAAAATCTAAATCTGATTGTAGAGTTAGCTATATTAAGATTATTTATTCATGAGATAATAAAAGTTCCTTCACCATATTTTTAAAAATTTGCATTCCAACTTACCTTTCTTTCACCATCATATTTAGAATCAGTTCCCAAAATATCCCAAATATTAGCACGAGGAAACTTATTTTGGAGAACATGCTTCACAATGTTCACAGTGAGTATTTTGTGATTCTCCACTTTTTGGTATATCTGTGAAAATAAAAATGTTATGATTTTTATCTTACAGTAATTAGTTTTATTTCTTTTCCTTAGCATGAATATTCATGAAGAACTTATTTTATATTTTCTAAGTTCTAAGCATATTACATACATACATTTATATACACACACTTACCCCCACATACAGAGATAAGCAAACTATTTTAACAATAAAATCTGTTTTCTTCTAATAAAAATGGTACTGTAAAGATTCTACAGCTTTCAAAATACCGTATCAAGTTTCTACATCAGTCTTTTTGATCAGCCAGAGCCTGTAATTCTTAATAAAACAATGGTTACCTTTATTTTAAAAGATATATATATACACACACACACACACACTCATACACAAATAGTTTAAATTACTTATTTTAGAAATGCTTATTTTCATTTCCAATTGCTCTTTAGTAAATATCTTAACTAGTTTTTTTTCTATACATCCATCCTTTCTCCAGTCTCAAACACTTTAATCATACTGGCATAAAGTAAGCTATTACCCCTTTATTTTTTCCCCATTTCCCCCTTCACTATACATCTTCTACCATGACCCTGTTATGGCACTGTTCCACATGGGGAAAACAGACAGCTCTGCCTCAAGAAAGACGGTACTTCTGAGCAGATGATTTACTGAAACATTAACATCAACTTGAGCCAAGACATTCTGCGGAAAGAGCCTACCAAGCAGAAGGGAAAAACTAGTAAGTACAAACATCATTAGGTAGTATTTTGACATATCAAATAAGAATATTATTTTTAGTCCCACTTCACTTTAAGTATTATTGCCAGAGATAATCCTCATATTATGACTGACAGAATCTTCATATTATTCTGCAGAGTAAGGAATTAGCATTCTGCAGTTTCCTTTTATCACTATAAATTGTGTAACCTATCCCTTTAAGAGGTGACAGATCTAAAAGTAGCTCTCAGAGTTTGATTTTATGAGTCTCTCAGTTTATGAGGAAGTTTTCTCCTTATACTGAAGTAGAACATACTATGATCTTAATAACNTGAGCCACTGAACTGAACTGATGTACATACTGCCACTTTGTTAATTGTTTTAATGATTTTCTACACTATTAGTTCGGAGAAGTAACTTTTTGATGTCAATAGTGGTAATTTAAACACTGTATAAAATGTGTCATTCGAAGGTATAAATTTCCCTTTTTTTAACGTTTAAAATCTAAATCTGATTGTAGAGTTAGCTATATTAAGATTATTTATTCATGAGATAATAAAAGTTCCTTCACCATATTTTTAAAAATTTGCATTCCAACTTACCTTTCTTTCACCATCATATTTAGAATCAATTCCCAAAATATCCCAAATATTAGCACGAGGAAACTTATTTTGGAGAACATGCTTCACAATGTTCACAGTGAGTATTTTGTGATTCTCCACTTTTTGGTATATCTGTGAAAATAAAAATGTTATGATTTTTATCTTACAGTAATTAGTTTTATTTCTTTTCCTTAGCATGAATATTCACGAAGAACTTATTTTATATTTTCTAAGTTCTAAGCATATTACATACATACATTTATATACACACACTTACCCCCACATACAGAGATAAGCAAACTATTTTAACAATAAAATCTATTTTCTTCTAATAAAAATGGTACTGTAAAGATTCTACAGCTTTCAAAATACCGTATCAAGTTTCTACATCAGTCTTTTTGATCAGCCAGACCCTGTAATTCTTAATAAAACAATGGTTACCTTTATTTTAAAAGATATATATATACACACACACACACACACTCATACACAAATAGTTTAAATGACTTATTTTAGAAATGCTTATTTTCATTTCCAATTGCTCTTTAGTAAATATCTTAACTAGTTTTTTTTCTATACATCCATCCTTTCTCCAGTCTCAAACACTTTAATCATACTGGCATAAAGTAAGCTATTACCCCTTTATTTTTTCCCCATTTCCCCCTTCACTATACATCTTCTACCATGACCCTGTTATGGCACTGTTCCACATGGGGAAAACAGACAGCTCTGCCTCAAGAAAGACGGTACTTCTGAGCAGATGATTTACTGAAACATTAACATCAACTTGAGCCAAGACATTCTGCGGAAAGAGCCTACCAAGCAGAAGGGAAAAACTAGTAAGTACAAACATCATTAGGTAGTATTTTGACATATCAAATAAGAATATTATTTTTAGTCCCACTTCACTTTAAGTATTATTGCCAGAGATAATCCTCATATTATGACTGACAGAATCTTCATATTATTCTGCAGAGTAAGGAATTAGCATTCTGCAGTTTCCTTTTATCACTATAAATTGTGTAACCTATCCCTTTAAGAGGTGACAGATCTAAAAGTAGCTCTCAGAGTTTGATTTTATGAGTCTCTCAGTTTATGAGGAAGTTTTCTCCTTATACTGAAGTAGAACATACTATGATCTTAATAACTCAAAAAAAGGGGGAAAGTACAGCTTTCTGCAAAACATAAACAGTGATTAGAAAATAAGATTCTGAATAAAGCAAAAGTTATATATGAAAAGTCTTTGAGGTCAGTCATTTTACTAATTTGTTACTTTAAAAATATTAGGTATTCCTAAGGTATCTAAGTTAACCAGAATGTCTTACATAAGCTATTTCAGATACATAACAATTCAATTTTCTTATATATAATTTCAAAATTTTGTTTTTTTGAGGAATTTGTGATGCCATGCAATTTATTCACATTTTAGATAACAGTTTATATGCAAATTTTTATTAAAAATGCAATCCTTTTTTAGACCAACTCTGTTCCTATGGAAAGCAAAAGACTGTGTGTAAATCTAAATATATTAATACACTATGAAAATTTGAGACCTGAAATAAAAATATAAATCCTTTCATTTTCATTAACATGTGTTATGTAACATCTTGTAAGCACAAAAGAGAGATTTTCAATTTTGTGAAATTTATAGTTAGGAAGGCAAATTTGCAGATATGTAAGTACTGTAACCCAAATATTACACTTACACCTTTGAACATCATACGTAAATTTTAAATTTTTGTGATTCAATCTCCAATTGCTTGGCTTCAGAATGTCTAAATTTTTTCCCCAAACTTTAAACTTTCTATTTTGTATTGGTGCATTTGCTTCCCTGGTGGCTCAGATGATAAAGAATCTGCCTGCAATGCAGGAGACCCAGGTTTAATCCCAGGGTTGGGAGGATGCCCTAGAGAAAGACATGGCAACCCAGTCCAGTAGTCTTGCCTTGAAAATCCCAAGGACAGAGAAGCCTGGGAAGTTATGGTTCATAGGACTGCAAAGAGTTGGACATGACAGATGTGACTTAGCACACATGCATAGTCCATTAGCAATGTTGTGGTAGCTTCAGGTGAATAGCAATAGGACTCAGCTATATATAATTTTAAGAATTGTTATGTAACTTGGTAAGCAAAAAAAGTATGGGACATTATGAAATATAACTAACAAAATGAACCATCTCCACAAACAAACCAGATAACACTGAAAATGAACATCACTGTGGATTATATCAGTTCAGTTGCTCACTCATGTCCAACTCTTTGCGACCCCATGAATCCCAAGACGCAAGGCCTCCCTGTCCATCACAAACTCCCGGAGTTCACTCAAACTCACGTCCATTGAGTCGGTGATGCCATCCAGCCATCTCATCCTCTGTCGTCCCCTTCTCCTCCTGCCCCTAATCCCTCCCAGCATCAGAGTTTTTTCCAGTGAGTCAACTCTTTTCATGACGTGGCCAAAGTACTGAAGTTTCAGCTTTAGCATCATTCCTTCCNCCATCTTCAGAGTTTTTTCCAGTGAGTCAACTCTTTTCATGACGTGGCCAAAGTACTGAAGTTTCAGCTTTAGCATCATTCCTTCCAAAGAAATCCCAGGGCTGATCTCCTTCAGAATGGACTGGCTGGGTCTCCTTGCAGTCCAAGGGACTCTCAAGAGTCTTCTCCAACACCACAGTTCAAAAGCACCAATTCTTCAGCGCTCAGCTTTCTTCACAGTCCAACTCTCACATCCATACATGACTACTGGAAAAACCATAGCCTTGACTAGACAGACCTTAGTCGGCAAAGTAATGTCTCTGCTTTTGAATATGCTATCTAGGTTGGTCATAACTTTCCTTCCAAGGAGTAAGCATCTTTTAATTTCATGGCTGCAATCACCATCTGCAGTGATTTGGGAGCCCCCCAAAATAAAGTCTGGCAGTTTCCACTGTTTCCCCATCTATTTGCCATGAAGTGATGGGACCAGATGCTATGATCTTTGTTTTCTGAATGTTGAGCTTTAGGGCAATTTTTTCACTCTCCTCTTTCAAGAGGCTTTTTAGTTCCTCTTCACTTTCTGCCATAAGGGTGGTGTCATCTGCATGTCTGAGGTTACTGATATTACTCCCGCCAATCTATCGGTGAAGCACAATTTTCCTCCCAGTGTCATCTCCCTCTGTTCCTCAGAAGCAAGCATCATCTTGTTTCTGTTTACCATTTACTTACCTTTTAAGTCCTAGAGTTTTATCTGCATGTATTTCCAGGCACTATGATATTTAGTTTTGTTTGCTTTTTGAGCTTTAAACAGTACATGGTAATATGTTGGCCTTCTACACTTTCATTATGCCTCTAATACATCCATAATTTTAGCATATCATGATCCATCATGGGAAATGATTAAGTTTTACTGATTAATATGGATTTTATATACATATATATATAGTATACCAATATACCATATATATGTAGTTTCCGGTTTGTTGCTATTGTGCATGATTCTGCTAATAGTCTCCTACAGCAACGATTTGTCTCAAAGTATGTGTGTGTGCATGTGTGTAGGGAATATGCAAATTTAACTTCAAATTTTGAAGAACTACAATTGTTTCTCACAGTGGTTATACCAATTCATATTCTTAGAGGCAGTGTAACAGTGTAAAGGAATTTTCATTGTTCTCCATTCTCATTAATGTATGATACTGTCAGCTTTCTTAATTAGTGCCAAATTATAGGAGATAAAATATATCTCAGGGTAAGCTTTATTCGCATTTTTATGATTTCTGAAATACTCAGTTACCATTAAGTATAATAAACATTTACTTACTTTAATAATTTCAATACATTTTGGCTTAACATTAATGTATTCTCTAATATTTTGAAAAATCTCTTTATGTATTTTTTTCATTGGGTTTTTCAATTTGCAGGAAATCTAATACATATCATATACTGCAAATATTTCTCTTCCTTGGAACTTTTTTCCTTCACTTCTTTATGGTATCTGTTGATGAACAATGTACTGGTTTTCATTTGTAAGTAGCTAAATCTAACAGTACTCTCCTTCAGACTCATAATTTTTAAAATATTATTGAGGAACCTTAACTCCTTTGGGGTCCTAATTTCTTTCTAACATCTTAATGCTTTGTTTTTCACACTAAGTTTTTAAACTACCTGATATTATTTTTTACATAAGGTGTGATATCCTATCTGTTTGTACCAGATTATCATTAACTGCCCAGCTACCAGCTGTTTAAGTCCATTCCAATATGACAGGAAGTTATAATAACGGTTGACAAGCCATAGAACAATAAATATAAAAATGAATAGAAGATTTTTAAAGCTATAATCTGACTCTCTTAACATCAACAATACAGTTCTTTAACGCATTTATATTTCCATTATGAGTATTATATTTCCATTATAAAATAGTCTTCTTACCTCATGTTACTTCCTTAATCAGATTCTTACCAATTTCTTAGTTTGTCAGATTCAGTATCAATCTTATCGTTTATCATTTTGATACCAATTTCCTGCCATGAAATTTTCCTCCTTTGAAAATCTCTAGGAAGTCTTATAAACTTTGCCACTTAGAGCATTTAAATTTGAAATAATCTTCTCCACTCATGATTTTATTCAAAACCCAGTTCAAGAATTTTCTAATTATTTTCTATCAATATGCTTCCTCTAAATTTATGTATACAATTTATGTCTCTTTATCAGTTGGGTAAACCTAAATAAATTCAGATTTTGGCAGAGCCTCAGTTGCCTTGCTTATAAAGTGAGGACAGTATTGTGTACTTAAGCTGAGAGTTGCAAGAATCAAGTTCATCATGTGCACTAATCTATCATGACAGTTTTTATAAACTAAAATATGAAAACAAATAGTAATAATGATAAAGCAAAAACACTCTACATTTTGAAGAAATTAATTAACTTACATGTACTATGAACATAAACGCTTGTGATACACCAATCTCTTCTGCAATATAATTAAAAGCTCGCCAAAGGGCAACTCCAGCATCATTTGTTCCATCAACCTCATCATCTGTATTAACAATGAACACAAAACCAATTCTAGGAAAGAAGATGAATAAGAAATATTACAACTCCCTCTTGAACCATAACAAACCATGGATTTTAAACATTATTAGACTCCAACATCTAGATAGAGGAAATGAGTTAACAGGTGGGGTAAAGAAGAGCATTACTGTTTGAAAAGGTTTGATTTGTAATGACTATTCACCAAAATTCTCATCTCTGTAGGAGTCTTCCAAAATGTAAAACTCTCTGGTAGTGACATTATCAAGTGGCTATTTTTTTTCCAGAAAAAAAGGGGGGCAGGGAAGTGTACTCTTAACACAACCATAGAAAATGGATCCATCTTTAAGCACCCAAAGTGACAAGATCATTCTCTCAGGAAGGTAATGCAGTAAACAAGATTAGCAAGCAGATGTGATTAACAGTCTATCATAAGGGTGTATGATTCTTCACAACATACAGCACTGAGATAACTATCACCTTGAATTCCATATTAACACCCTGTGTAACACAACCGTGAACATCACTGGATTTCCTTCAATTGACAGTTATAAATTGACAATTACCTAAGAGGAATTTTATGATGATAGAAAAGTTCAGCAACTTTTATAAAATCCACGGTATATTCTTGAGCAGGATCAATAAATAAAACCTAAAAAAAGTAGACAGTATATAATCACCACTTTAACACTTCAGAATTTTTATGAAATTGAAATTTAATATAATTTCTNAAACCTAAATAAATTCAGATTTTGGCAGAGCCTCAGTTGCCTTGCTTATAAAGTGAGGACAGTATTGTGTACTTAAGCTGAGAGTTGCAAGAATCAAGTTCATCATGTGCACTAATCTATCATGACAGTTTTTATAAACTAAAATATGAAAACAAATAGTAATAATGATAAAGCAAAAACACTCTACATTTTGAAGAAATTAATTAACTTACATGTACTATGAACATAAACGCTTGTGATACACCAATCTCTTCTGCAATATAATTAAAAGCTCGCCAAAGGGCAACTCCAGCATCATTTGTTCCATCAACCTCATCATCTGTATTAACAATGAACACAAAACCAATTCTAGGAAAGAAGATGAATAAGAAATATTACAACTCCCTCTTGAACCATAACAAACCATGGATTTTAAACATTATTAGACTCCAACATCTAGATAGAGGAAATGAGTTAACAGGTGGGGTAAAGAAGAGCATTACTGTTTGAAAAGGTTTGATTTGTAATGACTATTCACCAAAATTCTCATCTCTGTAGGAGTCTTCCAAAATGTAAAACTCTCTGGTAGTGACATTATCAAGTGGCTATTTTTTTTCCAGAAAAAAAGGGGGGCAGGGAAGTGTACTCTTAACACAACCATAGAAAATGGATCCATCTTTAAGCACCCAAAGTGACAAGATCATTCTCTCAGGAAGGTAATGCAGTAAACAAGATTAGCAAGCAGATGTGATTAACAGTCTATCATAAGGGTGTATGATTCTTCACAACATACAGCACTGAGATAACTATCACCTTGAATTCCATATTAACACCCTGTGTAACACAACCGTGAACATCACTGGATTTCCTTCAATTGACAGTTATAAATTGACAATTACCTAAGAGGAATTTTATGATGATAGAAAAGTTCAGCAACTTTTATAAAATCCACGGTATATTCTTGAGCAGGATCAATAAATAAAACCTAAAAAAAGTAGACAGTATATAATCACCACTTTAACACTTCAGAATTTTTATGAAATTGAAATTTAATATAATTTCTGTAACTAAAAGTATAAAATTCAAGGTACAATATCTTAAAACTTTCTAGTAAAGAATTTTGAGGACTGTATGTAAAAGTTTCACAGTTTATGAAGAATTTCTAAAAGCTACCCACCCAAATATAATAATACATGAAATTTAATCAGATTACTCATCTTCTTTTTGAAGCACAGCTCAAAGTAAATGTTTTTTGTTTTTTGTTTTTTACAGGAAGTGAAATACCTTATTCTAAGTATTTACTGGATTTCCTGTGATAAATTTTTTAAAAAAGAAATTGAATTTTGACCAAAAAAATAACGGCTTAACATCTGCTGTATGAACTAAGATATTCACTTCCTATGTGAAAAACTGTAAAAGCCCTAGATGTTTTCTCCACAGTTTAAATTTCTGTAAGGTTACTTAACACTGTAATAATGAACATTTATATACACAGATTACAAAGTAGTATTTGTGTATTTTTCCCTTAAATGTACTGAAATTTATTAATTCTTATAGAAGAAAAGTTTGATCATAAATTCCTTTTAGAAAATTTAACAGTAACCCATCAACTTAATATTGGTATTATAAAGGTACATGGGGATAAAACAATAAAAGGCAGGTTACGTGTCCCTGCTAGCTTGTGAAACCTACTCAGCCATGCCACCTCAAGCTTATTACATCAGGCAAATACTTCCTTATTACTCAGATGCCTAATTACCAACAGCAAGGTAGTACCAAAAAAAAAAACCAGTGATATCTTCATAAAAGATGCAGACAAAATTTCAAAATAGAAAACTTACCAAATTATGAAAATTACGCCTTATGAAATGTATACTTCCAGGGAATATTGGTTTCAAAAGTTCCTGGTAGCTTGAAGGCCATGTTAAATACATCTCATCAGTTTCTAAGTTATTAACCCACTAGAAAAGAATCCAGAAAGCTGTGAAAGCTACATTAATACTTAAATCATTTTCAAAGCCAAATCTGACTTTATCAAACAGTAAGTGAAATATACGTAAGATTTTCTACATTTCTGAGTAAGTATAAGGAGCTAGATGAATCTTCTGTAAGGAACAAACATTATGTGCAACAATTTTACATTCCCATAGCCTTTTACATTACATTCCCTTTGAAACAACTATTTACTCATTTGTTTTTCACATTAAAAAATTAAACTGTATATTAAATAGTCTTCATAAACCATTTAAGGTATAAGAGGCAATGAGGTCATTCACCTCTCTAAAATTTAAAAGCTTGGACATAAAGAAAATGACTTAGAAAAATTAAATTTTTAAAACTGACACTTAGGACATCCAGTTCTATTCAAGGTGAAATAGCTTATATTTAACTAGCCCTCTCTCCTGAAACAAGGACAACAGGAGGAGAAAACCACTGTTTAGAGGCTTGAAGGTACGGGTCAATCAACAATCAAGATCTAAGAAGTTACAACCCTTGAAAGCAGGAGGAACATGAGGCAAGCACCACATTCGCCTCAGCTTTGTTCCCGGGGGCATTTTCACAACTGTAGTCTGAAGGAAGATAATTCAAACAGCAAATGACAGTCATATCTGGCTTTCCAATATGGAAAAGATATATGATGTGAGTATCTTATCCCCTTGTTGGTGAGTTATATATATATTTTTATTTCAAGTGAGAAACCAGCATTATGCTTTATGCATCAGTCCCACTGAACTTGAATTAATGACTGGAGGTTGAGTAGCTTTTGATGTGGATCAAAACAGCTGAATGGGTTTATTTAAAATGCAGATTCCTTGGCACCACTTCAGACCTACTAAATAATTCCCATTCAAAGTAAGTGCCCTACGTGATTCTTATCACACTAAAGTTAGAAAGCTATAGAAATGACACAATTTATGGCCATGAGTGCTGGGTGAGGAGTTGAGGTGATATCCGGATCTGTTTTGGAAAACCGCTGAGACAACACGGGAAATCATGCTGACTAGGTCCGCAGACACTGACTGCCCTGTCTCTAGTCTCAGGCGAATATACACACAGAAGCAGCAACAGGAACTAGAAGGGCGTCTCACAAAGTCGTGTGCAGAACCGGCACTGACAGTCCAAAGATCTACCTCCATCTGTTCTGCTGGTCATAACTCAGGCCTTAGCTATCCACTAGGCTTCCAAGATACTGAAAAGAAGATATTGTCACTTACTGATTAGAACCTGTAAAACAACCTCCTCAACATCCAGGGGGTTATACAAGTCAACAAAGTATCACAGGACAGGTCAGTCTGTTAGAGGCTGATATTCATTCTGAGAGAAGCAAAGACTTACAGTTTACATCTTTTGAGTTCTTTTGGGGGAGTGACATTAGCTAAAACGTTTGAGTAAGAAATTCCAAAACTTCATCCTTATTAAAAAAACATGGAAAAACTAGAAAATCTGTGGGAATGATCATTTTCAAAACGATGAAAACCAATCAAAAGTTCACAGCAACACTGAGAGTGTTTATTCATGAAAAACGGCTGAAACTCAGTAACAACACTGAGATTTGTGGTATGTAATAATTTACCTCAATCCCATTTCCTGCTCCAGCCTAAACAGTAGCCTTGAAAATGACAGCTCACACTCCAGTACCAATATTGGAAGCAGGAGAATGGGCTTTATTCTGAAAGAACTGTAACTTTTTGAACTGTCTGGTGACTTCCTAGAAGATCTTCTGAAAAGTTTTGCTTTTACCCTGCCTCACTCATAATTTGCCTAGTATGAAAGGTGTTACTCTAATTTATGCAAAACACTTACTGGAAAATGTTTAGACACTCCTGAGATAATAGATGATGGGATACACGATGGAGTAACTACAAACCTAGTGAGGAAAGGTTAGAAATGGGAAACAGGGCTTTGAGAGGTTCTGATGAATTCCTGGGAAGGTACAAGGCCATGGGCATTCTCAGGAAGGACCGTGAGAAGGCCCTGCATTCTCACTTCTGGTTGACTTTCAAGCTCTATGCAAACAAGAATTGAATGCAGAGATGCAGACTGCCTGGCTGAATGTTCAGTGTGTGCTACTCCCCCTCCCTCCACATGCAACACACACAAAGCACCTCTTTTAAGATGCAGAGACTGGGAGATTTTCTGGTTCCAGGTATTTAAGTAAAATCTCAGTCCAATAGTTAGCAGATGAATAGGCTAACTTAACAGAGATTTCTGTGGCCACACATGAAAAAGAATACAGACTCTATAAAATGAGTCGCTATTAAACAATAGCAAACAGCAATAATCACAAATCCCACGGAGGGGTGAGAATCTGATTTCCAGGAAGTGCCACAGTATTCAGTATTTCAACAACAACAAAATAAAACACAATGAAAAATTCTAAATTAAACATAAGGAAACAATTCCATTTATAGTAACAGCAAAAGTGTGAAATACTTAAAAATACTTTAACTAAGCCTGAAACTCACACTGAAAGCTGCAAAACACTGTTCAAAGAAATTACGCTAAATAAATGGAAAGGCATCTCATATTCACAGATTGGAAGATGTCTAAATAGCAACTGTAATATGTGTAAATGGCAATATTCCTTAAACAATTTATTGATTCAACAAAATCTCAATAAAAATTCCAGCTTTTTTTTTTTTTTACAGAAGTGGACAAGCTCATTCCATAATTCAAAAAGAAAGGGAAAAGGTATAAAATGCCAAGACAGTCTTAAAGATGAAGAATAAAGTTGTAGGACTCATAATTTAGAATTTTTAAAGTCACTACAAAGCTATAGTAAAAAAAGAAAATAAAAAAACAGTCTGGTGCTGGAATAAGGATAAGATACAGATCAACTAGTCAACTGATTAACAGCATCATTACTGGACGAGGACAGGGACATTTGTCTTTATGACTGTGGGTGTGGTTGTCAAGTTACACTCTTAACTAAAGTGCAACATATAGTTGTAGGGGTAGTTCTGCTACCGCTACAATATGACCAAAGACTCCCTCACTGTGGGTGGTCTGGCACCTTGAACTAAAAAGAAATTACAATCCAAAGGAGCCAAACACATAATCCTATGATAGTTTTTACTGACTCTTCACATACCTGCGGTACTATATAAAGGCTGCAAACACACAGCAATTAAAGTGATAAAATCTAAATTGTGACTCCTGAAATCAGGGACAGAAGAAAACTAATGACCCTCAAGTTCTTCCTCAATTCTCAACCAGACTTTTAAGAAATAAACTGCCAACCCCTCATATTTTGAGGGGGAGGGTATAAACACAGAAATCAGAAATGACTTAACTCAGAGGCTCAGCTTTGTCCATAAAGACAGAAAGTAAGCAGAGAGACAGATTTGGGGGAAAAAGAATTTAAAGCAAAGTACTGCTTCATTCATGAATAACTTAGTTTTGACATTAAGATATTCAACAATTTTTTTTGCTTACTTTCTATTAAATAAGATCTGATGTATGTTGATGGTATTTAACAAAGTCCTGGAGTGGGGGGCACTTACATTCCACTGGAAGAAGATTATAAATGAATACATATCATAACGGGTGGTAGCAAATACTATGAAGCAAAAATAAAGTTTATGTGTGAGCTAATTTTGCTGCTCTAACAGACCACGTTGAACAGTGCTGAGACCTCAGAGCTCTGCATTTTGCGCCAGTTAATCTTTTTGGAGGTAGCTAGAGAATTAAGTCTCAGAAACAATTTTCTTTTCAGACAGGCACTTTCCAAGTGGAAAAATAGAAGCATTTGAGACATAAAGCTTCCCTTAATAGTACATAAAAAAGATACTTTAAAAATTACTAGTCTTAGAAGGAATAAAATTTTTATACATCCTACAATATGGATGAANACAGCATCATTACTGGACGAGGACAGGGACATTTGTCTTTATGACTGTGGGTGTGGTTGTCAAGTTACACTCTTAACTAAAGTGCAACATATAGTTGTAGGGGTAGTTCTGCTACCGCTACAATATGACCAAAGACTCCCTCACTGTGGGTGGTCTGGCACCTTGAACTAAAAAGAAATTACAATCCAAAGGAGCCAAACACATAATCCTATGATAGTTTTTACTGACTCTTCACATACCTGCGGTACTATATAAAGGCTGCAAACACACAGCAATTAAAGTGATAAAATCTAAATTGTGACTCCTGAAATCAGGGACAGAAGAAAACTAATGACCCTCAAGTTCTTCCTCAATTCTCAACCAGACTTTTAAGAAATAAACTGCCAACCCCTCATATTTTGAGGGGGAGGGTATAAACACAGAAATCAGAAATGACTTAACTCAGAGGCTCAGCTTTGTCCATAAAGACAGAAAGTAAGCAGAGAGACAGATTTGGGGGAAAAAGAATTTAAAGCAAAGTACTGCTTCATTCATGAATAACTTAGTTTTGACATTAAGATATTCAACAATTTTTTTTGCTTACTTTCTATTAAATAAGATCTGATGTATGTTGATGGTATTTAACAAAGTCCTGGAGTGGGGGGCACTTACATTCCACTGGAAGAAGATTATAAATGAATACATATCATAACGGGTGGTAGCAAATACTATGAAGCAAAAATAAAGTTTATGTGTGAGCTAATTTTGCTGCTCTAACAGACCACGTTGAACAGTGCTGAGACCTCAGAGCTCTGCATTTTGTGCCAGTTAATCTTTTTGGAGGTAGCTAGAGAATTAAGTCTCAGAAACAATTTTCTTTTCAGACAGGCACTTTCCAAGTGGAAAAATAGAAGCATTTGAGACATAAAGCTTCCCTTAATAGTACATAAAAAAGATACTTTAAAAATTACTAGTCTTAGAAGGAATAAAATTCTTATACATCCTACAATATGGATGAACCTTGAAAACATCATGGTGAGTGAAATAAGTCAGGCATAATTGGACAAATATCATATGACTACCCTTACACGCAGTGTGGGAATAGGCAAATTCACAGAGACAGAAAGGAGAACAGAGGTTGCCAGGCACTTAAGGGAGAAGGGAATGGGCGTCTATTTGAAATGATGAAGTTCTAGAAACAGATAATGGTGAAAGTTGGACAAGAATGGGAATATATTTAATGCCAATGAATTATAGACTTAAAATGCTTAACAGAGCATTACCTTATATTTTACCTCAATAAAAATTACTTCCAAGAAGTTCCTTGGAAAAGAATGCCTCCTCAAAGTGTCCAAGAGCTGGGCAAGAGAGGAGTCTTTATAGCATACAGGCAGAGACTCTGTGGGCAGTGGGAACAGCATCAGGGGACTGCTCCCCCCATGTGACTGACCATCTTCCACAGCCAACCTTGGAGGATAAGGATGCTATTTTATAAATGGAGTTGGAAAGTTTCTTTACAGGTCTATTTCTTATGTTCAGAATAGCTTTGAAGATTACTCCCTTCATTTTATCTCACCTCCAGAATTTTTCTGAAAATGGTCAAAAGCATAAATGCTTAAAATAAAAGACACAAAGTATTAAAGTACCTAACATGGTCATTCCTCTTACTGATAAAAACATTATTAGAAAAAGATATCTGTTATTGAGTATAAAGACATCCAAGTAAGAGTAAAATTTAGCCAGTGAGAGGACATAGTCTAAAGACTAGTTAAAAAAAAAACAACCCGGAGCCAACAAACAAGAAACTTATAAAATTGTCCTAGAAGATACAATGGTCCAACTAACAAATAACGAACGTAGTTTGTCTTCAGTCTGAGGTCTCTGATGCTCAGGGAAGGCAGCAGTCCTTTGGTGCTGTTATCGTTCCCTGATTCCTGGATGGCTGACCAACTCTATAGGTGGGAAAATTGTCCTGGCAGGGAAAGGAGGAAGTAAGCCATTCCCACCTACTAGGCCATACCATGGACTATTTTTGTGCTTTAAAGAAGGAAAAGTGATGTGATCAGATTTCAAAAAAATTCACTTAGGCTGTAATACATGGACCAGAACATCAGGAAGCCACTGCAAATTGTTGGGCAAGATTTTCACTATATTAAGGTGGTATTCATATATTCCTGAGATATTAACCATTTGGTATTTTGCTGCTCCTGTTGCTTAGGCAGTTATTCTGTTGTTCTCATTTTGTTTTATCTTTAAAGCTGGAAAGGATACTGAATGAGCTGAGTAGATATTCTCCTGAGGAAGTACAGAGAATACAAAAAAGGGGAAAGGAAGGTCTATGGGGGAGAGGGAATGAATCTGTAGTTTTACTTTTTATTCTCACGGAGTTTTACTTTTTATTCTCACTCCTATAACCTCTTTCAAAATGCTTAAATTAATTCTAAAGTCTGCCAATATCTGGTTTTAAGTCTTAAGTCTACTAAAAGTTTTAAAGTGAGAAATTACAGGGGCACTTACCATGATAGAAGAATGTCTAATATCCAGTACATAGGTATCATCCCAACTACGTGTGCTTAATTTTAAAAACTTGCTCATATCTTCTCCTTTGATCCCAAGACTGTGAAGGCCATTCATCATTTTTCCTTCCAGTTTCAGCATATCCAAAAGACTTTAGGTTTAAAGAAAAGAAATACTTTACTTTCATTTGCCAAAATTTTTTATTAAATCCTTTAAAGTTCACAGATATCTCAAAGCATTAGAAACAAGTTTCTCTGGTATTTTTATTAACAGCACAAAAACACATTATTAAACTCATTAACAAACAGGACAAGAATTTCTAATTAGTTATCTAGTGCAAACTATACTGAGTTTTTTTTAAGTTATAACAAAATCTTCTTTAAAGGGCAAGACATTAAGGTATATATATATATATTATATTCCTTCACCAAGGAAGTGAAAATATGTTCATTCCTGAGCAAGCCAAAAATGAAGGGAAAAAATACAGTAGAGGTTACTCTCGATACAAAAAAACAAGATCAAACATGACCTAAAATACAAAGTTTCATAAAAGTATGAAAGTTCACATATGTTTAGAATACATATTAAAATTTCTAATTGCATATACAATAATTTGACAGCTCTTAGTACTACTAATGTTAGAAAGTATTATTGCTAAAAGTAACAACGTCATCAATAAATGACCTTACTGACCAAGAGTTAGGGCAATTTGATACTTTAAACCACTGCTTATTAAGTTCACTCTGGGTCTCATAACAACCTCAGGAAAAGAGATGCCAATGAGGCTCAGAGAGATGAAACCTCCTGCCCAGAACTTAGCCAGTGGACTCACAGAGCTGAGACACGAAGGCCATCTGCAAAGATAGGTAAGGCTGTATAGACCATGGTAAAGCATGTTCATGTTGGGGAAGGTAAAAATCTACTAGGCAAGGAGGAATTCTGATTATTACTTTTTTGAAACCAAGTATTTGTATTTATTATATTTCACCCAAGTGCTTCATTCAAAAATCCATTCATGGAAATCACCTTGCCTTTCAGAAATGAACAGAATCAGAATAAAGTGATATATGGGCTTTAGCTATAGTTCTTAAGGAGGACTATAGAAATCTACATTTAAAGAGTAGAGATCTAATATCTAAACTCCTAAGAAGGTTGTTTTAGAAGTATTTCAAGCTGGCCTGTATGACATCAGCTCAGCATGTCTGTATCCTAGACAGTTCTGACTGTATTACAATATAGACTTTTTACTATTCCCTCCATATGTATTAGAAGATGAGTGTGATAAAAAAAGCACCAGTTTGAATATCATAAATTACCAATAACAAGATTTTGTTGGGGCAATAACACTACACTGGTGTGGTTTCTTAAAGTTCTTAATCCCTTTAGTCTAAAATTTCTCCTTTGTAAAATAAGAATTGTGGATGGCACTGCTAATGTTCTCTCCATTTTAAAAATGTTATGATGCTTATTGAAGAGATACTTTTAATGTGATAGAATTATAATACTCTTCATAGCTTCTGTAACTACCATCTTTGTTATCACTACCTAGTTTTCAAGTAAACCTATCAACAGAAAAACTAGATAGAGCTACATGATGTGGTACACTGAAAAGGGCATGAGATTTTAAACTCTGAAACTATTCGCTAGTTGTGTCCCTATCTTTATGTGAGATGTGAGTCTTTATTTCCCCATACATACAAAGAGAACAGCAATAATCACCTGTTACAGTATTACGACTAAATGAATTTACTACTAAGCACACAGTTGCTCTCAACAGCACCAGTTTCTTCCTTGCTCTTTTCAAATATTGAATTTTGGATACAAAATTTAAAAAAAACAAACCTGGTCCTTGAAATATGATAGGTTTATCAGGAAAACTTATCTCTGGATTGTTAAATAATAAAAACTATTTTTCATGCTTCTCTTTCAATTGTTACTAGGAAAATAATAGAGTGGAAAAGACTACAGAGATCTCTTCAAGAAAATTAGAGATACCAAGGGAACTTTTCATGAAAAGATGGGCACAATAAATGACAGAAAAGATATGGACCTAACAAAAGCACAAGATATTACGAAAAGGTGGCAAGAATACTCAGAAGAACTATACAAAAAAGATCTTCACGACCCAGATAATCATGATGGTGTTGTGATCACTCACCTAGAGACACACATCCTGGAATGTGAAGTCAAGTGGGCCTTAGGAAGGATCACTACAAACAAAGCTAGTGGAGGTGATGGAATTCCAGTGGTGCTATTTCAAATCCTGAAAGATGATGCTGTGAAAGTGCTGCACTCAATATACCAGCACATTTGGAAAACTCAGCAGTGGCCACGGGACTGGAAAAGGTCAGTTTTCATTCCAATCTCAAAGAAAGGCAATGCTAAAGAATGCTCAAATTACTGCACAATTGTACTCATCTCATGCACTAGTGAAGTAATGCTCAAAATTCTCCAAGCCGGGCTTCAACAATATATGAACCATGAACTTCCAGATGTTCAAGCTGGTTTTAGAAAAGGCAGAGGAACCAGAGATCAAATTGCCAACATCTGCTGGATCATGGAAAACGTGAGAGAGTTCCAGAAAAACATCTACTTCTGCTTTATTGACTATGCCAAAGCCTCTGACTGTGTGGACCACACAAAATTCTGGAAAATTCTGAAAGAGATGGGAATACCAGACCACCTGACCTGCCTCTTGAGAAACCTATACACAGGTCAGGAAGCAACAGTTAGAATTGGACATGGAACAACAGACTGGTTCCAAATTGGGAAAGGAGTACGTCAAGGCTGTATATTCTCACCCTGCTTATTTAACTTATATGCAGAATACATCATGAGAAATGCTGGACTGGATGAAGCACAAGCTGGAAGTAAGATTTCCGGGAGAAATATCAGTGACCTCAGATAAGCAGATGATACCACCCTTGTGGCAGAAAGCAGAGAAATTAAAAAGCCTCTTGATGAATATAAAAGAGGAGAGTGAAAAAGTTGGCTTAAAACTCAACATTCAGAAAACTAAGATCATGGCATCTGGTCCCATCACTTCATGGCTAATAGATGGGGAAAAATTGGAAACTGTGATAGAATTTATTTTGGGGGGGCTCCAAAATCACTGCAGATGGTGACTGGAGCCATGCAATTAAAAGACACCTACTCCTTGGAAGAAAAGTGATGACCAACCCAGATAGCATATTATAAAGCAGAGACTTTACTTTTGTCAACAAAGGTCTGTCCAGTCAAAGCTATGGTTTTTCCAGTAGTCATGTATGGATGTGAGAGTTGGACTATAAAGAAAGCTGAGCGCCAAAGAATTGATGCTTTTGTACTGTGGTGTTGGAGAAGACTCCTGAGAGTCCTTGGACTGCAAGGAGATTCAACCAGTCCATCCTAAAGGAAATCAGTCTTGAATATTCATTGGAAGGATTGATGCGGAAGGTGAAACTCCCAATACTTTGGCCGCCTGATGCGAAGAACTGACTCATTGGAAAAGACCCTGATGCTGGGAAAGACTGAAGGAGGGAGGAGAAGGGGACGACAGAGGATGAGACGCTGGATGACATCATCCACTCAATGGACACGAGTCTGAGTAAACTCTGAGAGTTGGTGATGGACAAGGAGGCCTAGCATGCTGCACTCCATGGGGTCACAAAGAGTCAGACACGACTGAGCAACTGAACTGAACATAAATTTGCTTAGAACCTTTCACTGGCTTCTCCTGCCCTCGAGATAAAAGGCCAAAATGTGAAACCTGGTTCCACAATCTTTGTCCACCTTTGCAACCTAAGTACCTTCCAGCTCCTCTTCACTGCATACTCTGGCCATATTAGACCATGCATTTTCTCAAATATGTCATGTTTGCAGAACCTCCACTCTCTACTCTACCTGATTCATCCTTAAATATCACTTTGTTGAAGAAAACTGATATCCATTGTCCTCATTGAGAACAAGTTTAAAACTCTCAAAGCACTACACTTTATCTTTTAGAAACCTTATCACAATGTAATTATTATTAAATTTCAATTATCCCACTAGACCCTAAATTCTGTTTAGGACATTTCTGTCTTGTTTACCACTATACCCCCAATACCTAGCAGTCTCTATACCACAGAAAGCATTCAGACATTAGCCAAATCGAAATTTATTATTGAACTGATTTTACCACATTGAATCTTAAAGCTGCCTGCATTACAGATACATATTTATCCAGAACTCAAACTGTGAGCGAGACAACTTCACTATGATACAGAAAAATTACACAAGTGGGACCATCAAGACACCTTTGTGACCTCTTTCTTTCTGGTAGTTATACTGTACTGACATCACTCAAGTCTGAACAGGCTGGCTATCAAAATAAGTAACATCCAGTATGTTACCAGAGTCAATTTCTTAGGCAGTTCTACTTGACCAGACTCTGGTCCACTCTGAGGCTGGGGTGACTATTAAGTAGCTCTATGGTAGATGTAGCTAAGATAGATACATGAAACACATTTATGGAACTCCTCAAATTTATTTGGTCCTATGTGCCTCCTTCCCTAGTTACTGCCCCTGTCTCCCTGGAGGTGAGAGTCAGGCTTGGGCACATGCTGTGTTACCCAGTGCTGACCTGACCCTAAGCATGGGGGCTTTGGCTCCTCTGGGATCACAGGAAGAAAGGTTGGGCTGTGGGCATGACATCAGTTCTCCACAACCGCAAAATGCAGAAGATAGGAAGAGAAAAATTATGCTTCCTTCACTTTCATTCCCCAAATTCTACAGTCCTGGTTGCACAGCACCTCTCTCCAGATCTAGGACATAACTTCAATATTAGGACATTTTCCTTCCTCTCCTCTTTCTTGCATCATTTCTTCCATTCATCAGCCTCTTCACACTTTTTTATCTGACATTCTCTCATCTTTCCTGAGAACCTCTTTGATTGTGATATAAATATCCTCACATATTTTCTTTTCTTTCCTTTAAGGGAATTACAGTAGTTTCAACTAGTGATCCCAACAAGAAGGAACAAAAATGTATCACACATCACGCAGATCACTAATTACTAGGTGAGGACCCAAGAGGGTTCTATTCCTCAAATAACCTGTAGCCTTTCCATTGATAAATTACATCTCAAAGTGTTCCTGCTATAAAAATTTCCCTATACAATGCCACAGAAAACTTTTCAAAATCTACCTGCCAATTCTGCCCTCTTTTAAATCTATTTTCACTGTTTTTGAGCACAGATGTAATTTCTGTACTCTGAAGCTTACAGCCAGGAGCTAACAAGTGCTCTTCTCTATGTGTAGTATCTATCCTTCACATCTTAGATTAGCATTTTCCCAATATTAGGTGCAAAAACTCAACTAAAGATAAAAACTCCACTTGAAACCAACTTCTGTGGCCCATGGCTTTTCACTTACAGGTTAATGGCCATGATAAATACAAGACTTTCTAATTTTGCACTAGAGCACATTTTGGGGAACTTTTTTGACCTAAAGAGACAGTATCGAACAATCTATCATTTCCTTCTTTTGGCCACACTGTGCTGCATGGGGGATCTTAGTTCTCCACCAGGGATCAAATCTATGCTCCCGGCACTGGGAGCATAAAGTCTTAACCACTGGACTGCCAGGGAAGTCCCTAGCAATCTAACATTTCAAGTTTACTTTCTGATGGATACAAGCACTTAAAATTCTTCCTGCTGGTTTCTTTATTCTAGGAAAACATCTCATACTCCTTTCACATCTTTTCTGAAGGGTACAACTCCCTAGCTACTCAGCGTTGGCCCAAGAAACTTTCAAGCTAATGACAGACCTACTTGTCAATTAAAGACAGTTTCAAATAATAGGACAAGAATAAGTCTAGGATTCAGAAATTTCAATTTTATCATCTGAATAAATTTCTCCAAGGTTTCTTTCAGCTCTGATATTCAAAGACACTTAAGAGAATATTCTACCAAAATAAGAGAGTTGCTTTGCAAAATCAAATAGATATATTTGCTTTAAAGTGAATATCTGCATTTCAACAAATACTAAATTCAGAACAAAAGTGCACCTTTACACATAAACCAGAGTTTGTATCAGTAATTTAATACTTACCTAAAAGGATCATAGGAATCCATATCAACATGAAGTCCATTTATATACAGACCAGCATCACCTGGCTGAATATCAAATTTATCTTGAAGATGCTGGAAATAGAGAAAATAATTAACCAAGAAATATAACAATAGTTGATCTGTGTCAGGAGTTGGCAAACTATTTCTATTGAGTTGGATAGCAAATATTTTTAGGTTTTGCCAACTACTCAACTCCATCCTGCAGCACAAAAGCACCACAGACAATCAACAAATGAGCATGATTATGTTCTAATAAAACTTTCATGCATTAAGACAGGCCACAGGCCAAATTTGGCCTTTGAGTAGTACTGCCCACACTTGATGGGAATCTTATAAAACGTTAGAAAGACAATATTTGAGTATTTTGATTTTGTAATATGTGATATTAATTTCCTAATGCTACAACTACTACTTACCTATTACATTTTATACTGTATGTGCATGTGCACACAAACACTTAGCATTTGACAGCTGGCATATTCCTATTCGTTGACAGCCCAGAACTCAAAACTTTGGTGTATGCGTAAATATTTAGCAATAACTGTAAATTCGTTAAGTTTCCATGAAAGAAGTGTTTCCATGTTCACATTTAACTAAAACTTCACTTTTTTAATTGCTATAAATATTGATGTAAAAATTCTAATATCTTATGCTTTCAAATGTTATCAAGAATTTTATAATTTTGATGTATTTTATTTTTTCTTCTCCTTAAGAGTAAACAGGTTTTAACCTTCAAGTGAATAAACTTTTTCTGACTTTGTTATTGATTTCTAGTTTGCACTGAGACTGAGAAGTTTTTCCTATTTATTCCACTTTCTGGAATTTTTGCAATTACTACTTTCACTTGGGTCTTCTATATCTTTATTTACTTTCTGACCATTTCATTAGTCTTAGAGAGGTAAATTATACTTCTACTTCCATTTCCTGTAGTTTGTTTCATGATGGTGCTGCAGTGTTTTGATGTAAAGATATCTTAAACTTCTCTCTTTTCATTAGGAATTGTATCCTTTAGTGTTATAAAGGGCCATTTTTTGTCATTAATATTTTTAGAACTGAACTTGGCTTCATGGCATTTTAAGATCATACCCTTAAAACACAGTATTTGCTTGATATACCTTTGCACATCCTTTCATTTTTGACATTTTGAATCATGTTAAGGGTTTTTATTTCATATACAAACATTAGGTGTCTGTTTCACACTTAATGAAACAAACAGAAAATTTTTGCTAATATGTTAAGCTTATTTACATTTACTGATATCCTAGACTTGGTTAGCCTCAAATGGGATTCTTTCATGCTGTTTACTCTTTCAAGATGCATCTTTAAAGTTCTCTCTTTTTTTTTTCTTGTTCACTCAGCTCTCTTCATGCTTCGGAAGATTTAGACTTTTCTCTACTAGTTACTATCAAACGTGTATAGTTATTTAATACCCTCCGTCATCTCTTTAACCAATAGCTAATGATTTGTTACAAAAAATAATTGAATAAGCCTTTAAACTTTTCCTGCTGCTTTTCCTCTTGGACAACCCAATTTTACTCAATAGTTTTATAGTCATTAGTGGTTAGTTGGGGCTTCCCTGGTGGCTCAGAGGTTAAAGCGTCTGCTTCCAATGCGGGAGACCTGGGTTCAATCCCTGGGTTGGGAAGATCCCCTGGAGAAGGAAATGGCAACCCACTCCATATTCTTGCCTGGAATATCCCATGAACTGAGGAGCCTGGTGGGTTACAGTCCATGGGGTCACAAAGAGTTGGACACGACTGAGTGACTTTATTACTTTTGAGTGGTTAGTTGAACCCAGGTCTCCCATGCTGCAGGTGGATTCTTTACCATCAGAGCCACCAGGGAAGCTCAAGAATCCCATTTGGTCCTTCCAATTATCTCTTTTACTCCCACAATATCACCTGTTAAACCTCATGAAACTCTTCAGCCTCTGGAATCAAAATCACACAGAGCAAAGCTTTGATGACCAGGAACACACATTTTGGACTCTTAACTGAGCAAAAAGTAAACTGGATTATGTGATGCCACTGATACACTGGCATTCCTTTCTTTTCCCTTCTTTCCAAATCTCTCTTCCTTCTTGTAAGTGGCATTATTCAAAAAACAAGAATTCTTATAAAAAATGCATTTTGCTTGAAGAATGGTGAGAGCAACTAGGAAAATTACAGAAAGGAGTAATACTTAGTTTTAAAGGATAAGCAAGAATTTGTTAAGGTGGTCAGTGAAGCAAAGAACATCCCAGGAAGGGATAATGTGTTGTGGCTTCTATCACTTGGTCTACAATGAACTGTGCATCTACTTCATTATCATCATCAAAACAGCCTGTATTTACTAAGAGCTTACTCTGTCTTGGTGTGACAGACATTGTTAACTGGCTAACCTATCATCATTTCTGGGCCATTTCTCCTCTGATTGCCTCAATCACTAGAAAAGTAAAAGACATTTGCTCTTTGGAAGAAAAGCTATAACCAACCTAGACAACATATTTGAAAGCAGAGACATTACTTTGCCAACAAAGGTCAGTCTAATCAAAGCTATGATTTTTCTAGTAGTCATGTATGGATGTGAGATTTGGACTGTGAAGAAGGCTGAGCGCCTAANATGACAGACCTACTTGTCAATTAAAGACAGTTTCAAATAATAGGACAAGAATAAGTCTAGGATTCAGAAATTTCAATTTTATCATCTGAATAAATTTCTCCAAGGTTTCTTTCAGCTCTGATATTCAAAGACACTTAAGAGAATATTCTACCAAAATAAGAGAGTTGCTTTGCAAAATCAAATAGATATATTTGCTTTAAAGTGAATATCTGCATTTCAACAAATACTAAATTCAGAACAAAAGTGCACCTTTACACATAAACCAGAGTTTGTATCAGTAATTTAATACTTACCTAAAAGGATCATAGGAATCCATATCAACATGAAGTCCATTTATATACAGACCAGCATCACCTGGCTGAATATCAAATTTATCTTGAAGATGCTGGAAATAGAGAAAATAATTAACCAAGAAATATAACAATAGTTGATCTGTGTCAGGAGTTGGCAAACTATTTCTATTGAGTTGGATAGCAAATATTTTTAGGTTTTGCCAACTACTCAACTCCATCCTGCAGCACAAAAGCACCACAGACAATCAACAAATGAGCATGATTATGTTCTAATAAAACTTTCATGCATTAAGACAGGCCACAGGCCAAATTTGGCCTTTGAGTAGTACTGCCCACACTTGATGGGAATCTTATAAAACGTTAGAAAGACAATATTTGAGTATTTTGATTTTGTAATATGTGATATTAATTTCCTAATGCTACAACTACTACTTACCTATTACATTTTATACTGTATGTGCATGTGCACACAAACACTTAGCATTTGACAGCTGGCATATTCCTATTCGTTGACAGCCCAGAACTCAAAACTTTGGTGTATGCGTAAATATTTAGCAATAACTGTAAATTCGTTAAGTTTCCATGAAAGAAGTGTTTCCATGTTCACATTTAACTAAAACTTCACTTTTTTAATTGCTATAAATATTGATGTAAAAATTCTAATATCTTATGCTTTCAAATGTTATCAAGAATTTTATAATTTTGATGTATTTTATTTTTTCTTCTCCTTAAGAGTAAACAGGTTTTAACCTTCAAGTGAATAAACTTTTTCTGACTTTGTTATTGATTTCTAGTTTGCACTGAGACTGAGAAGTTTTTCCTATTTATTCCACTTTCTGGAATTTTTGCAATTACTACTTTCACTTGGGTCTTCTATATCTTTATTTACTTTCTGACCATTTCATTAGTCTTAGAGAGGTAAATTATACTTCTACTTCCATTTCCTGTAGTTTGTTTCATGATGGTGCTGCAGTGTTTTGATGTAAAGATATCTTAAACTTCTCTCTTTTCATTAGGAATTGTATCCTTTAGTGTTATAAAGGGCCATTTTTTGTCATTAATATTTTTAGAACTGAACTTGGCTTCATGGCATTTTAAGATCATACCCTTAAAACACAGTATTTGCTTGATATACCTTTGCACATCCTTTCATTTTTGACATTTTGAATCATGTTAAGGGTTTTTATTTCATATACAAACATTAGGTGTCTGTTTCACACTTAATGAAACAAACAGAAAATTTTTGCTAATATGTTAAGCTTATTTACATTTACTGATATCCTAGACTTGGTTAGCCTCAAATGGGATTCTTTCATGCTGTTTACTCTTTCAAGATGCATCTTTAAAGTTCTCTCTTTTTTTTTTCTTGTTCACTCAGCTCTCTTCATGCTTCGGAAGATTTAGACTTTTCTCTACTAGTTACTATCAAACGTGTATAGTTATTTAATACCCTCCGTCATCTCTTTAACCAATAGCTAATGATTTGTTACAAAAAATAATTGAATAAGCCTTTAAACTTTTCCTGCTGCTTTTCCTCTTGGACAACCCAATTTTACTCAATAGTTTTATAGTCATTAGTGGTTAGTTGGGGCTTCCCTGGTGGCTCAGAGGTTAAAGCGTCTGCTTCCAATGCGGGAGACCTGGGTTCAATCCCTGGGTTGGGAAGATCCCCTGGAGAAGGAAATGGCAACCCACTCCATATTCTTGCCTGGAATATCCCATGAACTGAGGAGCCTGGTGGGTTACAGTCCATGGGGTCACAAAGAGTTGGACACGACTGAGTGACTTTATTACTTTTGAGTGGTTAGTTGAACCCAGGTCTCCCATGCTGCAGGTGGATTCTTTACCATCAGAGCCACCAGGGAAGCTCAAGAATCCCATTTGGTCCTTCCAATTATCTCTTTTACTCCCACAATATCACCTGTTAAACCTCATGAAACTCTTCAGCCTCTGGAATCAAAATCACACAGAGCAAAGCTTTGATGACCAGGAACACACATTTTGGACTCTTAACTGAGCAAAAAGTAAACTGGATTATGTGATGCCACTGATACACTGGCATTCCTTTCTTTTCCCTTCTTTCCAAATCTCTCTTCCTTCTTGTAAGTGGCATTATTCAAAAAACAAGAATTCTTATAAAAAATGCATTTTGCTTGAAGAATGGTGAGAGCAACTAGGAAAATTACAGAAAGGAGTAATACTTAGTTTTAAAGGATAAGCAAGAATTTGTTAAGGTGGTCAGTGAAGCAAAGAACATCCCAGGAAGGGATAATGTGTTGTGGCTTCTATCACTTGGTCTACAATGAACTGTGCATCTACTTCATTATCATCATCAAAACAGCCTGTATTTACTAAGAGCTTACTCTGTCTTGGTGTGACAGACATTGTTAACTGGCTAACCTATCATCATTTCTGGGCCATTTCTCCTCTGATTGCCTCAATCACTAGAAAAGTAAAAGACATTTGCTCTTTGGAAGAAAAGCTATAACCAACCTAGACAACATATTTGAAAGCAGAGACATTACTTTGCCAACAAAGGTCAGTCTAATCAAAGCTATGATTTTTCTAGTAGTCATGTATGGATGTGAGATTTGGACTGTGAAGAAGGCTGAGCGCCTAAGAACTGATGCTTTTGAACTGTGGTGTTGGAGGAGACTCTTGAGAGTCCCTTGGACTGCCAGGAGATCCAACCAGTCCATCCTAAAGGAAACCAATCCTGAATATTCATTGGAAGGACTGATGCTGAAGCTGAAACTCCATTACTTTGGCCACCTGATACAAAGAACTAACTCAATGGAAAAAATCCTGATGCTGGGAAAGATTAAAGGCGGGAGGAGAAGGGGATGACAGAGGATGAGATGGTTGGATGGCATCACCGACTCAACGGACATGAGTCTGAGTAAGCTCTGGAAGTTGGTGATGGACAGGGAACCCTGGTGTGCTGCAGTTCATGGGGTCGCAAAGAGTCAGACCCGACTGAGCGACTGAACAGAACAGCACTTTTCTAGTTCCCTCGTAGCTAGGAAGAACCACATTACAAAATTTTGGCCAATGAGACAGAAGTCAAAGTTGGCTGAAGTGTTCTAGGAAGGCTTTAGTCAAGATGAACATGGTTGATCTTCCTACCTCTTTCTGCTTTAAATATAGATAAGCAGTCTGGAACTGTAGCAGCCATTTTGCAACCATAAAAGAAAAAAAAATGTCTGTGGCAACCTACTTTGAGACTTCTTTTTAATGTGAGAAAAATGAACTCCTATTGTTTAAGGCCCTGTGTGCCTGGCATTCTATTACTTAAAGCCAAATTAAGTCCTATGTAATAAAGCCAGGCAGTATTCTCAAGCATTCCTTAAGTATTTATACAATTAGGATCACTTAGAGTCTTGAGGTAGGTAATTTAAGAGACCATTTAGCAGAATCTTATCAAATTTGTGATCAGCTGTGTACTATATGCTATAGGATTCAGTAACATTCCACTGGTTTAAATTTTTCTCAATCTTCACAAGCTTTTAAGCAAAACTTTTATAGGAAACAGAAGAATTATCTCATGGCCTTTATTCTCTATTTTGTGAAGAAAACCATATAGCATGGACAGAAAATTTGGAGTATGTAAGGTTAATGAGAAAGTAAGTAGGATCTATGTCAGGAAAGATTGGCTAGAATAACAAACTGTATATAAAGCAGACAATATAAAAATGGAACGACCTGTTTTAATAATCAAAAAGTACAAGCTAATATTTTTTCTATGAAAATTAAAGATCCAAAGTCTATTAGTTTAGTAAATTTCTTTAAAAAAGGAATTCAAACTAACCTTTTGATTGTCCTGTATTTCCTCCCTCATAAGCTGATTTACAGCAATTCTGGTCAGAGATCTGGGAACATAAATAGAGATACAATTCATTCTTCCTTAAATGTTTAGGACTAAACTATGATTCAATGCAAGATAATACTCTGGATGAGAAACTAAAAATTCTAAAGGCATTATAACTAAGAAGCACACATTTCCATACAGCCAATTTGATGGATGGCACAATGGCTTTCACTTGACAAGGTATTTGATTCATGTAGAACAGAGATTGTAAAAAAAGTTCATGCACACCCACGGCATGCATTATATACTATTAGGGCTTGTTTACTACTAGGTATTTGTTTTTCAAGTATTCTTGATTGAAAATGATATTTTGTGTTGTTTTGCCCATAGGGAGAAATTCCGTATGAAATTACCAGTGTCATTATACGTGTTGCTGCAAATAAGAAATTTTAGAATTTTTTACATAAAGAATTTTGGTTAAGCTGGGACCTATACTGGAGTATATAAGTTCTAAAATACTGATAATATTGACTTCATATATTTACTCTTGAAGAGCTTATAACTCCTTTATAATTTAAAAACAGCATAAATTGTTTATATTTATTTGACCTAATAACACCTAAGAATGCTTATTTATCTGCCAATTTTATGCATAGAAGAAAGATTTAAAAGTTAAAAGACTGTTAGTTCAAAGTTGACATTAAGTAAAACTCAAACAGAAAGGGTATCTTAAAACAATCCATAATAAGTGTGTATTTCCTAAAATTTGGCAGCATTTGAGATAAAACTGCAACTGAAAATTTGATAATACAAACTTTTTCATTCACTTATCAGGTATTTCATTTCAATGAACATTTCCTGGTTGTCTACAGAGTGACTTTTTTTTTTATTTTAAGAAAAATAAAAACCTTTTGTTAAGTCTGAACATAAATAGAGGCAAGATTTTTAGCCTTGGGCATTAATTATGGTTGCGCCATTGATGGGGTCTAGAGGAAACCAATTCAATCTGTTTCATCTTCAGACTGAGTTAACTTCCACAAGTTCATGGAGTAATGAATTATCAGAGTAACTGGAGAGATGTGATGAAGAGTTCTATTTTGTAGTATGTAACAACATGCATGCACAAGACAATATTTTGCTCTAGTTTAAAAAAACCCATTATACAGAATAGAGACCCTCATTTTACAAACACTATAGAAACTAGAATTAACTGACATCATTAGGTTGAGTGAAATCAGCCATTTTCATAAAATTTATTTAATGGAAACAGTTCTGGCTATCATCCAATCAATAACCTTTAATATACCTGGCTTTTATGGGGAAGTTCTGTGAAATGTCTTTCATTAATTTTATGGCATCATAAACTGGAGTGGACATTATTTGAGAAGCTGCTTGAAAACTAAGATCTGGAAGGAAAGAAAATATCATTAAAGAAACTGACATTTTAGACCTTAATAGATATTTCCATGTAATTTAAATAACCCTTCTTGCCATGTATTCACATACAGACACATTAAAAACTCATACTTACGTTATTCAGAACTTTTAAATGAAACGGAAAGCTATCGCTTCTATCCAATTAAGATTAGTTTTACACTTACCTTTACTGATAAAACCTGAGACAGTGTAAATAACAAGTAAGTGAATATAATATAGAGTCCATTACCAGCTTTTGCTTTTTTCTAAACTGTTCCATACCTAGATGATTCAAATTGTTATTTAAGTCTTTCACTCTGCCTCTCAAATCCAGATTCTCATATTTTTAACTGTTTTCTTGGTTTTACCACTTGGATACTTCAAAAGCAGCATGTTCAGTAACAAATGTGTGATATTCCTGCCCAACTTTGCCCAAACCTAGACCTCTTTGGTCTTCTCTTTACAACAAATTCACCACTGTCCATCCAGCTGGGTAAACCATGAATCCAGCAGTTGTTCCTGGTGTCTCTTCTCCCTCACACTCCATTTTCAACATTCATAAAGGTCTTTGATACTCTCTCTAAATAACCCACCCTCGAATTTATTCCAAACCTTCCTCAGACCTCTATTCAATTACCCCTTCTTGAGGAAGCCTCCTTTTTCTGTTACCCTTCTCTGCCCCATCTCACCACTCAGATCTTCCTGATACATGCTTTTCTTAATCTTTTGTTCCTTTATTCTGCAGCAATTGTGATAGTGATTTTTACTCTGTTTTTTAAAATTGTTTAGTTTATCCAACATCCTTTGAAGAAACGTGATGTCTGGTTTAGCTCTTTTTACTTTTGGAATATCTGTTTTTCAAAGTGTCAGTTGCAACCCATTAGTTAGTAGTGAAATCAGATTAATGGGCAATGTGAAGGTTTTTTAAATCAAATGAAATGGTATAATAAAAGAAAGTTTTATCAGAATTAATAAAATGTAGTATTTGGCTTCCCTGATAGCTCAGTTGGTAAAGAATCCACCTGCCATGTAGGAGACCCTGGTTTGATTCCTGGGTAGGGAAGACCCACTGGAGAAGGAATAGGCTACCCACTCCAGTATTGTTGAGCTCCCTCTGTGGCTCAGCTGGTAAAGAATCTGTCTACAATGAGGGAGACCTGGGTTCTATCCCTGGTTGGAAAGATCCCCTGGAGACGGGAAAGGCTACCCTCTTCAGTATTCTGGCCTGGAAAATTCCATGGACTATATAGTCCATGGGGTCACAAAGGCAGACACAACTGAGCGGCTTTCACTTTCACTTTTAGTAAACATATATGGGGCTTCCCTGGTGGCTCAGATGGTAAAGAATTTGCCTACAACGCAGGGGACCTGGGTTCCATCCCTGGGTTAAGAAGATCTCCTAGAGAAGGGAATGGCTACACAATCCAGTATTCTTGCCTGGAAAATCCCATGGACAGAGGAACCTGGTCAGCTACAGTCCATGGGGTCGCAGAGTTGGACATGACTGAGCAACCAATACACATATACACACACACAGTAAACATACATATCTGTAGTGAAGTTTTTTTTTTTTTAGTTTTAAGTGTATCTATGTATTAACGCATTATATATTTGTTGTATGGGTCTTGATGTAAAATATATTTCCTACTCCATGTGTCAGCCAAAAATCATAAAACCATGGTTGTAGGGGCATTACTGATTCCTAGCAGAAATTCAATAAATATTTGTTAAATCAATCAAAAAAGGAAAAGAAAAGGTCTTGATCACTTCCCTTTTCCTGAATCTATTTCCTTGGCTTCTGTGGACATGGAACAACAGACTGATTCCAAATAGGAAAAGGAGTACGTCAAGGCTGTATATTGTCACCCTGCTTATTTAACTCATATGCAGAGTACATCATGAGAAACACTGGACTGGAAGAAACACAAGCTGGAATCAAGATTGCCGGGAGAAATATCAATAACCTCAGATATGCAGATGATACCACCCTTATGGAAGAAAGTGAAGAGGAACTAAAAAGCCTCTTGATGAAAGTAAAGGAGGAGAGTGAAAAAGTTGGCTTAAAGCTCAACATTCAGAAAACGAAGATCATGGCATCCGGTCCCATCACTTCATGGGAAATAGATGGGGAAACAGTAGAAACAGTGTCAGACTTTATTTTTGGGGGGCTCCAAAATCACTGCAGATGGTGATTGCAGCCATGAAATTAAAAGACGCTTACTCCTTGGAAGAAAAGTTATGACCAACCTAGATAGCATATTGAAAAGCAGAGACATTATGTTGCCGACTAAGGTCTGTCTAGTCAAGGCTATAGTTTTTCCTGTGGTCATGTATGGACGTGAGAGTTGGACTGTGAAGAAAGCTGAGCGCCGAAGAATTGATGCTTTTGAACTGTGGTGTTGGAGAAGACTCTTGAGAGTCCCTTGGACTGCAAGGAGACCCAACCAGTCCATTCTGAAGGAGATCGGCCCTGGGATTTCTTTGGAAGGAATGATGCTAAAGCTGAAACTCCAGTACTTTGGCCACCTCATGCAAAGAGCTGACTCATTGGAAAAGACTCTGATGCTGGGAGGGATTAGGGGCAGGAGGAAAAGGGGAGGACAGAGGATGAGATGGCTGGATGGCATCACTGACTTGATGGACGTGCGTCTGAGTGAACTCCGGGAGTTGGTGATGGACAGGGAGGCCTGGCGTGCTGCAATTCATGG
>SJYW01027181.1:74137-145744 GCA_006410735.1 Raphicerus campestris | reverse complement strand
TTCCAAATAGGAAAAGGAGTACGTCAAGGCTGTATATTGTCACCCTGCTTATTTAACTCATATGCAGAGTACATCATGAGAAACACTGGACTGGAAGAAACACAAGCTGGAATCAAGATTGCCGGGAGAAATATCAATAACCTCAGATATGCAGATGATACCACCCTTATGGAAGAAAGTGAAGAGGAACTAAAAAGCCTCTTGATGAAAGTAAAGGAGGAGAGTGAAAAAGTTGGCTTAAAGCTCAACATTCAGAAAACGAAGATCATGGCATCCGGTCCCATCACTTCATGGGAAATAGATGGGGAAACAGTAGAAACAGTGTCAGACTTTATTTTTGGGGGGCTCCAAAATCACTGCAGATGGTGATTGCAGCCATGAAATTAAAAGACGCTTACTCCTTGGAAGAAAAGTTATGACCAACCTAGATAGCATATTCAAAAGCAGAGACATTACGTTGCCGACTAAGGTCTGTCTAGTCAAGGCTATAGTTTTTCCTGTGGTCATGTATGGACGTGAGAGTTGGACTGTGAAGAAAGCTGAGCGCCGAAGAATTGATGCTTTTGAACTGTGGTGTTGGAGAAGACTCTTGAGAGTCCCTTGGACTGCAAGGAGACCCAACCAGTCCATTCTGAAGGAGATCGGCCCTGGGATTTCTTTGGAAGGAATGATGCTAAAGCTGAAACTCCAGTACTTTGGCCACCTCATGCAAAGAGCTGACTCATTGGAAAAGACTCTGATGCTGGGAGGGATTAGGGGCAGGAGGAAAAGGGGAGGACAGAGGATGAGATGGCTGGATGGCATCACTGACTTGATGGACGTGCGTCTGAGTGAACTCCGGGAGTTGGTGATGGACAGGGAGGCCTGGCGTGCTGCAATTCATGGGGTCGCAAAGAGTCAGACAGACTGAGCGACTGAGCTGAACTGGCTTCTGTAATGTGCTCTTCCATCTTTCATCATCATCATTCCATTGTTTCTACTTGTCCCACATAAATGAGCAAGCAGACTCTCCCTTGTGCACTAACTTGGTTACCCTGCACCTTCAGTTAGCACCTCCACCTTTAAAAAAACCTCTATGCTAACATTTTCCACTTTTAAAACCTTCTCTGTATAAGGACTTTGTATTCACCCCACCACTGGAACTGGTCATCTGGATATGTCACAATTACTTCAAGTCCATTTTTTAAACACCAGTCTCATTATTTCTGAGACCTGTATTCAACCCAAAGCCTGTTTTATATTCTCTTTACAGAGGCTCCAAGCTGGAAATTTTAAAGTCATCTTTGAGTCTTTTAATCTCCTGAGTATTTGCTAAATCCAGCCTGCCCATCTATGCCTCTACCACAGCAAAGGTTCTGTCTTTCACTATACTAATTCAATGACTAGACTTCCTATTTCTAGTCCATTCAAATATACCTTACACAGACATTATGGAGGTTAATTAAAACTAAGCTAACTATGCATGTTTTCTGTTTACCAGTCTATAAAGCACTCTATCACTTACACTCTTCTAAATTATGGGTCCCCTGGAGAACACTTTGGGTTTCCCTGGTGGCAAGTAACAGTGTACTTTCTTCTCCAAAATGTTCTCCACCATGCCCTCCTTCAGGGGATCTTCCCAACCCAGGGACTGAACCCAGGTCTCCCATATTGCAGGTGGCGTCTTTACTGTCTGAGCCACCACCACCACCAACAGTCTGCATCCTTAGTCACATCCACGGGGTTGCAAAGAGTCAGACACGACTAAGCATGCACACTGTTGGTGGTGGCTCAGACATTAAAGAATCCACCTGCAATATGGGAGACACGGGTTCAATTCCTGGGTTGGGAAGATCCCCTCAAAGAGGGCATAGTGGAGAACATTTTGGAGAAGAAAGACTGTTGCCTGTCTACAGCTGGAAGAGTTGGAGAATCATGGAAAGTGGCTGAATATGGGTATGTTGGTTTCTTTTGCGGGGTGAGGAAAAAACTCTAATAAAACTGATTGTGTGTGCTGTGCTAAGTTGCATGTCCGACTGTGTGACCCTATGGACTGTAGCCTTCCAGACTCCTCTGTCTGTGGGATTCTCAGGCAAGAGTACTGAAGTGGGTTGCCATGCCCTTCTCCAAGGGATCTTCCCAGCTCAGGGACTGAACCTGCAGCTCCTGCACCTCCTGCACTGCAGGTGGTTCCTTTACCACTGGGCTACCAGGGAAGCCCTAAAACTGAGTATGGTGACCGTTAAAAATCTCTAAAACTATATCACACTTAATTCCACTCTTTAAATGGTGAACTGTATATGCATCAAGTATATTTCAATTGGCTGTTGTATTAAAAGTTGATGAGATGTGATAAAAGTTATGGATTCCACAGAAAAAGGACATCGCTATGACCCACTAGAAATTATAAATAAAACAGAAAATTACAAACTGAAAAGGAATTACAATCTAATCCAAACTAAATTTTGGTCTCAAAATACCTGCTTATAGGATGTCAGTACAGAAGCTATTCTGAGGTCATAATGAAACATGCAATGGTCTCTAAAGATCAAAATTTTAAAGGGAAGAAAACTAAGATTTAGTTTTGATTTCTCTTAACTTATTAATCAGGATTTTTAACCACTGCTGTAGATACCCTGAAACATAGTTTAATACTTGACATGAACATACAAGATAACTCATACATACTTTAAAAATTAGGTAATATCAGATAACTACACATCATATAATTTTAAATCTTCCAGGGATAAAATATAACTTACTTGATGAATAACATTTCAATTAAATTTTATGTCCACAAAAAACAATGCATATTAGTCACATAATTAGTAATTATTATTGCCTAAGAAATAATTTACATCATGTTATATAAAAGCCTATTTAATAAAACAGAGATCAGTTACCAATATGCTATTTTAACATAGACTGAAATACTATACCTTGTAGTTCCCAAACTTTCAAAGACATCATTTCTTTATTACTCTCAATCAGGTATTTTTGGAATGTTGTCAGATTATCTCTAAGATCTGAATATCTTTCTCTGTATTAGAATATTAAGTAATGTTAATTATCATCACATATTATAAACTACTATTATACAAGCAGTATATTTTTGAAATTATCTCTTCCTAATACTTAAGACACAAACTAATGGTTCAAGATAATAATAATTATGCAGCTACAGTGACAGAATTTAAAACTACGGAGGGAGGCATGCATGTCTTCTTTTTATCAATGTATAAAACAAAACAAAATATGGAGATATACACTGTCATTTGTTAACATTACCTTTAAGGGATCCAAGGGTGAGGACAGAATTATTAGTTTTTATGTTATACACTTTTTCTTTAACATTTTATAAATTGCTAGTCTTGCTTTTATAATGAAAAATAAACACTATTTTATAAAGAAAGGCATCAATGCTTCCCAGAAAATTTTAGCTAATTTTTGAAAAGTTCCATCTTTGAAACTTATAAAGAAAACTTATATAAGATAATTTTGCCCAATTAAACATATCTACATATTCTTACAATTCACTCATCATGATTATTCGTTGGATCATGGAAAAAGCAAGAGAGTTCCAGAAAACATCTATTTCTGCTTTACTGACCATGACAAAGCCTTTGACTGTGTGGATCACAATAAACTGTGGAAAATTCTTAAAGAGATGGAATACCAGACCACCTGACCTGTATCCTGAGAAATCTGTATTCAGGTCAAGAAGCAACAGTTAGAACTGGACATGGAACAACAGACTGGTTCCAAATCAGGAAAGAAGTACGCAAAGGCTATATATTTTCACCCTGATTATTTAATTTAAATGCAGAGTACATCATGCGAAATGCTGAGTTGGATGAAGCACAAGCTAGAATCAAGACTGCCGGGAGAAATGTCAACAATCTCAGATATGCAGATGACACCACCCTTATGGCAGAAAGCAAAGAAGAACAAAAGAGCCTCTTGATGAAAGTGAAAGAGGAAAGTGAAAAAGTTGGCTTAAAACTCAACATTCGGAAAACTAAGATTATGGCATCTGATCCCATCACTTCATGGCAAATAGATGGGGAAACAGTGGAAACAGTGACAGACTATTTTGGGGTCTCCCAAATCACTACAGATGGTGACTACAGCCATGAAATTAAAAGATGCTTATTCCTTGGAAGTAAAGTTATGACCAACCTAAATAGCATATGAAAAAGCAGAGACATTACTTTGCCAACAAAGGTCCATCTAGTCAAAGCTATGGTTTTTTCCAGTAGTCATGTATGGATGTGAGAGTTGGACTATAAAGAAAGCTGAGCACTGAAGACTTGATGCTTTTGAACTGTGGTATTGGAGAAGACTCTTGAAGAGTCCCTTGGACAGCAAGAGATCCAACCAGTTTATCCTAAAGGAAATCAGTCCTGAATATTCATTGGAAGTACTGATGCTGGAGCTGAAACTCCAATACTTCGGCTACCTGATGCGAATAACTGACTCTTTTGAAAAGACCATGATGCTGGGAAAGATTGAAGGCGTGCAGACAGGGGATAACAAAGGATGAAACGGTTGGATGGCATCACTGATTCAATGGACATGGGTTTGGGTGGACTCCGGGAGTTGATGACGGACAGGGAGGCCTGGTGTGCTGCAGTTCATGGGGTCACAAAGAGTCGGACATGACTGAGTGACTGAACTGAACTGAGGTATTCTTAAAGACTGACAAATAACAATGCAGAAGAATGGCATTTTACCATATATATAATTAAAATTATCATCTTATTCTCCAATCTCTCATGAATTCAACACACAGTACCACTTCCTATTCCTATTATTTTTAAAAATGTTTATCTAGCTATTGGCACAATTTATAAATAAATTTTGTATTTTCAACAGTAAGGAGAAACGAGTACTTTAAAGTGAGAGGAAAACTATATATACAGAACATACATACATAAATAATCTCATAGTTAACAGTAATACATGTACTGCGATGTCCCATGTTGAAATTTTATTCCAATGTGTAACTATACTTTGAAAACTAATCAAGACTGCTCTTACAGTGAAAAAGCAATAGAACGTCTTTGAAAAGAGGTTCACTATGAATTTACCACTCCTTTCACAACATTTTGTTACAGAGTAATATCATGTTTAATCATAAGCTTAGTGATAATTTTCACTGGTAAAATTATGTATGTAATCCAGGCAAAAAGACATTATTCATAAAATACCTCAAAACAAAAGCTTTTTGCTTAAATCAATTATGTAAAACCTGAGTACTTCCTCTCCAAAAAAACTGATATCCCAGGGTTCCAAAGGCTTTTTGGAATACGAGCAATCTATTCCCACAAATAGTTATGTTTAAGAAAGTATGGATTCTACGATGTGAGACATAGCTGAAAATGGAATAAAAATGTTATCTACTAAATAAAAACCTTCCTTAAATCCATTTTACAAGAAGCATTAACAGGTTACAAGCATACAATTCGTTCAGCAAACTACAGAAATGTAACTCAGTCATCTGTATAAAGCAGTATAATGTCCAAAAATGTTCCCCTTGCTCTGTACAATTATCTCCTCACAGAAATGATGTAAGTGTGCTTTATACATATTTGTAATATTATATAAAAACCAGAATTGAAAGAGACACATGTACCCTAATGTTCACTGCAGCCCTGTTTATAATAGCCAGAACATGGAAGCAATCTAGATGTCGAATGGATAAGAAAGCTGTGGTACATATACATAATCTAGTAGATGAATGGATAAGAAAGCTGTGGTACATATACACAATGGAGTATTACTCAGCCATTAAAAGGAGTGCATCTGAATTAGTTCTAATGAGGTGGATGAAACTGGAGCCGATTATACAGAGTGAAGTAAGCCAGAAAGAAAAACACCAATACTAACAGATATATATGGAATTTAGAAAGATGGTAATGATAATCTTGTATGCGAGACAGCAAGAGACACAGATATATAGAACAGACTTTTGGATTCTGTGGGAGAGGGAGAGGAGTGGGATAATTTGGGAGAATGGCACTGAAACATGTATACTATCATGTAAGAAACAAATCGCCAGTCTAGGTTCAATAACAGGATACAGGATGCTTGGGGCCGGTGCACTGGGATGACCCAGAGAGATGAAATGGGGAGGGTGGTGGGAGGGGGGTTCAGGATTGGGAACTCATGCACACCCATGGCAGATTCATGTCAATGTATGGCAAAATCAATACAGTACTGAAAAGTTTAAAAAAAAAAAAAAGGGAAATGTATGCCTTAAAAAGAAAAAAAGAACTAAAGATATTAATAAAAATGGTTCTTTATTTTAATTAATTTTGCCATAATGGAATCACAAACTTGCCCTTCTTGTTAATAAGGAAAACCACACATAAAACGAAAATTCCCATCAATTAACATTCAGAGAGCACTCACCATCCTATTCCTTGTCTTCAATCAGTGATGCAGGAAAAGCAAAGGGGGAGAAGTTTACTTTTGGAAAGGTTACTTATATGTGTATATAAAATGAAGACCAGAAGTTAAAAGGTATTTAATATGGCAATCTTGGGACAGAAATTTACAGAAATAAATATTTTCTCTTTTAAGACATGAAAGTGCTGATTTTTTAATGCTAAAAACCCAATAACAACTATGAGTTCTGTAACCCATCAGAAAAGATTCTACAAATTTTTGTTTTAGTTTTTGACCAGAGATAATGCTGATCACTTTAAATTTCCATTATCTCTAATCGTACTCATTATCCTGTGGCATTAGTGATCATTCTTCAATTTTGAGCTTTTTTGCATTAACCCTGTGTTACTTTTGTAATACAAACAGTAATATGAATATTTTTAGAATGTGAAACATATGCCAACACAACATATTGAATCTATTTCTTTAAAAACAAGCTTAATAGTATAAAATAGTTTCAATTCTATTCAGACTTACTTTAATTTCCCAAAGAGAAATCCTTGAACTTCATTTGTTTCAGTAACATCTTCTGCAGTAGTATTAGTCACAGCTGTATTTTAGAAACAAAAACAAAATAAAATGAACATATTTCAGATGGAAGAGGAATATGTGATTAAAAAATTAGAACTCAAATTCAAATTCCATTTTTTTTTTTACCTTTTCTTTCACGGATCAGTCTAATGATCCAAGAGTTTCATTAGTAAACAAGCTTGACTACTATATAACAACCAGCTATATGCTCTATAGATCATTCTGTAGTCAAGCTCTATTTTATACTGGAGTGATAAACCAAGAGACTTGCCCAAAGTTTCCAAGCCTCTGGCAGAGGCATGGGTTGGCAGTGGCCTGCTGAAGGGCTGGGGGCACTGAGTGTAGCAGTGCAAGAATGGGACCTTTTGAAGGAGGTCACTATTATCTTCATTACCTTCACCATAGGTTGGTCACAGGTAAATAACAAGGGTGTTCATTGGAAGGACTGATGCTGAAGCTGCAACTCCAATACTTTGGCCACCTCATGCGAAGAGCTGACTCATTGGAGAAGACTCTGATGCTGGGAAGGACTGGGGGCAGGAGAAGGGGACGACAGATGACAATGGATGGCATTACTGACTCGATGGACATGAGTTTGAGTGAACTCCAGGACTTAGTGATGGACAGGGAGGCCTAGCATGCTGCAATTCATGGGGTCGCAAAGAGTCAGACAGGACTGACAGACTGAACTGAACTAACAAGGAGGGAACACAGCCCCACCCATCAACAGAAAATTGGATTAAAGATGTACTGAACATGGTCCCACCCATCAGAACAAGAGGCAATTTCCTCCTCAGTCTCTCCCATCAGGAAGTTTCCATAAGCCTCTTACCCTTCTCCATCAGAGGGCAGACAGACTGAAAACCACAAGCACAGAAAACTAACCAATCTGATAACACGGACCACAGCCTTGTCTTACTCAAGGAAATTATAAGCCATGCCGTTTAGGGCCACCCAAGATGAACAGGTCATGGTGGAGAGTTCTGACAAAACGTGGTCCACTGGAGAAGGGAATGGCAAACCACTTCAGTATTCTTGCCTCGAGAACCTCATGAACAGTATGAAAAGGTAAAAAGAGAGGACACTGAAAGATGAACTACCCAGGTCAGTAGGTGCCTAATATGCTACTGGTGAACAGTGGAGAAATAACTTCAGAAAGAATTAAGAGACAAAGCCAAGGTAAAAACAACACCCAGCTGTGACTGTGTCTGGTGATGGAAGTAATCTCTGATGCTGTAAAGAGCAATACTGCATAGGAACCTGGAATATTAGGTCCATGAATCAAAAGACAAATTCAGTTCAGTTGCTCAGCTGTGTCTGACTCTTTGCGACCCCATGAATCGCAGCACACCAGGCCTCCCTGTCTATCACCAACTCCGGGAGTCCACCCAAACCCACGTCCATTGACTCGGTGATCCCATCCAATCATCTCATCCTCTGTCGTCCCCTTCTCCTCCTGCCTTCAATCTTTCCCAGCATCAGGGTCTTTTCAAATGAGTCAGCTCTTCGCATCAGGTGGCCAAAGTACTGGAGCTTCACCTTCAACATCAGTCCTTCCAGTGAATACCCAGGACTGATCTCCTTTAGGGTGGACTGGTTGGATCTCCTTGCAGTCCAAGGGACTCTCCAGAGTTTTCTAAACACCACAGTTCAAAAGCATCAATTCTTCGGTGCTCAACTTTCTTCATAGTCCAACTCTCACATGCATACATGACTACTTGAAAAACTATAGCCTTGACTGGACAGACCTTTGTTGACAAAGTAATGTCTGCTTTTTAATATGCTGTCTAGGTTGGTCATAATTTTCCTTCCAAGGAGTAAGTGTCTTTAATTGCGTGGCTGCAATCATGATCTGCAGTGATTTTGGAGCCTAGAAAAACAGTCAGCCACTGTTTCCCCATTTATTTGCCATGAAGTGATGGGACCAGATGCCATGATCTTCGTTTTCTGAATGTTGAGCTTTAAGCCAACTTTTTCACTCTCCTCCTTTACTTTCATCAACACGCTTTTTAGCTCCTCTTCACTTTCTGCCATAAGGGTGTCAGTCCAAGGGACTCTCAAGAGTCTTGTCCAACACCACAGTTCAAAAGCATCATCTGCATATCTGAAGTTATTGATATTTCTCCCGGCAATCTTGATTCCAGCTTGTGTTTCTTCCAGTCCAGTGTTTCTCATGATGTACTCTGCATATAAGTTAAATAAGCAGGGTGACAATATACAGCCTTGACGTACTCCTTTTCCTATTTGGAACCAGTCTGTTGTTCCATGTCCAGTTCAAACTGTTGCTTCCTGACCTGCATACAGATTTCTCAAGAGGCAGGTTAGGTGGTCTGGTATTCCCATCTGTTTCAGAATTTTCCACCAAAATACAGTACTTGGATACAATCGCAAAAATGACAGAATGATCTGTTCATTTCCAAAGCAAGCCATTCGATATCATGGTAATCCAAGTCTATGCAGATGACACCACCCTTAAGGCAGAAAGTGAAGAACTAAGGAGCCTATTGATGAAAGTGAAAGGAGAGCGAAAAAGTTGGCTTAAAGCTCAACATTCAGAAAACCAAGATCATGGCTTCCAGTCAAATCACCTCATGGCAAACAGATGGGGAAACAGTGCAAACAGCAGCAGATTTCATTTTCTGGAGCTCTAAAATCACAGCAGATGGTGACTGCAGCCATGAAATTAAAAGATGCTTACTCGGTGGAAAGACAGTTAAGACCAACCTACACTGCATATTAAAAAGCAGAGACATTACTTTGCCAACAAAGGTCCCTCTAGTCAAGGCTATGGTTTTTCAAGTAGTTGTGTAGCATGTGAGAGTTGGACAATAAAGAAAGCTGAGCGCAGAAGAATTGATGCTTTTGAACTGTGGTGTTGGAGAAGACTCTTGAGAGTCCCTTGGACTGCAAGGAGATCCAACCAGTTCATCCTAAAGGAGATCAGTCTTGAGTGTTCATTGGAAGGACTGATGTTGAAGCTGAAGCTCCAATACTTTGGCCACCTGATGCAAAGAGCTGACTCATTTGACAAGACCCTGATGCTGGGAAAGATTGAAGGCAGGAGGAGAAGGTGACAACAGAGGATGAGATGGTTGGATGGCATCACTGACTCAATGGACATGAGTTTGGGTAAACTCAAGGAGTTGGTGATGGACAGGGAGGCCTGGCGTGCTGAAGTCCATCAGGTCACAGAGAATCAGACACGACTGAGTGACTAAATTGGACTGAACTAATGCTCTGACCAGTAATGCTCAAGAAGCTGAAGCTGAATGGTTCTATGAAGACCTACAAGAACCCTCTAGAACTAACACCCAAAAAAGATGTCCTTTTCATTATAGTGGACTGGAATGCAAAAGCAGGAAGTCAAGAAACACCTGGAGTAAGAGGCTAATTTGGCCTTAGGATACAGAAAGAAGCAGGGCAAAGGCTAACAGAGTTTTGCCAAGAGAACACACTGGTCGTAACAAACACCCTCTTCCAACAACACAAGAGGAGACTCTACACATGGACATCACCAGATGGTCAATACCAAAATCAAATCGATTATATTCTTTGTAGCCAAAGATGGAGAAGTTCCATACAGTCAGCAAAAACAAGACCAGCTGACTATGCCCCTGACCATGAACTCCTTATTGCCAAATTCAGACTTAAACTAAAGAAAGTAGGGAAAACCCCTAGACCATTCAGGTATGACCTAAATCAAATGCCTTACGATTATAAAGTGGAAATGACAAATTCAATGGATTAGATCTGATAGACTGCCTGAAGAACTATGGATGGAGGCTAGTGACACTGTACAGGAGGCAGTGATCAAGACCATCCCCAGGAAAAAGAAATGTCTAAAGGCAAAATGGTTGTCTGAGAAGGCCTTACAAATAGCTATAAAACAAGAGAAGCAAAAGGCAAAGAGAAAAGAAAATATATATCCATTTGAATGCAGAGTTCCAAAGAATAGCAAGGAGAGATAAGAAAGCCTTCCTCAGTGATCAATGCAAAGAAATAGAAGAAAACAATAGAATGGGAAAGACTAGAGATTGCTTCAAGAAAATTAGAGATACCAAGGGAACATTTCATGCAAAGATGGGCTCGATAAAGAGCAGAAATGGTATGAACCTAACAAAAGCAGAAGATATTAAGAAGAGGTGGCAAGAAGAAGAACAAAAATCCTCATGACCCAAACTCACCTAGAGCCAGACATCCTGGAATGCAAAATCAAGTGGGCCTTAGGAAGCATCACTACAAACAAAGCTAGTGGAGATGATGGAATTCCAGTTTACCTATTTCAAACCCTAAAACATGATATTGTCAAAGTGTTGCACTCAATATGCCAGCAAATTTGGAAAACTCAGCAGTGGCCACAGGACTGGAAAAGGTCAGTTTTCATTCCAATCCAAAGAAAGGCAATGCCAGAGAATGCTCAAACTACCACACAATTGCACTCATCTCACAAATGAGTAAATTAATGCTCAAAATTCTCCAAGTGAGGCTTCAACAATATGTGAACGGTGAACTTCCAAGTATTCCAGCTGGTTTTAGAAAAGGCAGAGGAACCAGAGATCAAATCCCAACATCTGATGGATCATCAAAAAAGCGAGAGTTCCAGAAAAACATCTCCTGCTTTACTGACTATTCGAAAGGCTTTGACTGTGTGGATCACAAAAAAACTGTGGAAAATACTTCAAGAGATGGGAATACCAGACCACCTGACCTGCCTCTTGAGAAACCTGCACGCAGGTCAGGAAGCGACAGTAAGAATTGGACATCGAACAACAGAGTGGTTCCAAAGAGGGAAAGGAGTACGTTAAGGCTGTATATTGTCACCCTGCTGATTTAATTTATATGCAGAGTACATCATGAGAAATGCTGGACTGGATGAAGCACAGCTGGAAGCAAGATATCTGCAAGAAATATCAATAACCTTAGATATGCAGATGACCCCACCTTTATGGCAGAAAGCAAAGAAGAACTAAAGAGCCTCCTGATGAAAGTGAAAGAGAGTGAAAAAGTTGGCTTAAAACTCAACATTCAGAAAATGAAGATCATGGTCTGGTCCTATCACTTCATGGCAAATAGATGGGGAAACAGTGGAAAATAACACTCTATTTTGGGGGGCTCCAACATCACTGCAGATGGTAACTGCAGCCATGTAATTAAAAGACGCTTACTCCTTGGAAGGAAAGTTATGACCAACCTAGACAGCATATTCAAAAACAGAGACATTACTTTGCCCAAAAAGGTCTGTCTAGTCAAAGCTATGGTTTAACTACCGGTTTTTCCAGTAGTCATGTATGAATGTGAGAGCTGGACTATAAAGAAAGCTAAGCACCAAAGAATTGATGCTTTTGAACTGTGGTGTTGGAGAAGACTCTTGAGAGTCCCTTGGACTGCAAGGAGGTCCAACCAGTCCATCCTAAAGGAAATCAGTCCTGAATATTCATTAGAAGGACTGATGCTGAAGCTGAAACTCCAATTCTTTGGCCACCTGATGTGAAGAACTGACTCTTGGAAAAGACCCTGATGCTGGGAAAGATTGAAGGCATGATGAGAGAGGGACAACAGAGGATAAGATGGTCGGATAGCCTCACCGACTCAATGGACATGAGTTTGAGTAAACTCCTGGAGTTGGTGATAGACAGAGAGGCCTGGTGTGCTGCAGTCCATGAGACTAATGAGCAACTGAACTAGAGTGAACTGATAAACCAACTCTGGGCTTACCTCTTATGCAATGAAGAAATCTAAACCCTAAAACATACAGGAGTTCTCATGTATTTCTGACACTTTCAGATATAATCAAGAAAAACTTCGATAGACAGCAAAACTCATGGCCTCAAAGGATAAAGATACATTTTATACTCATTTCCCTTCCCCTCTCCTTTACTTACCAAATTGTTATAGTATATAGTGTGGTAAGGATGTGTTTGAGGGTACTTCAGGTTCTGAGAATCTGTGACCTTTTACAGCAAGGGGCTATGCTCCATCAGAGGGCATAAAGTACACTTCTCCTTTCTTTTTCGTCTGAGAGTCTGGACTTCTAAGACCACAACTAAAAACCCTGGAATGCTTTAATCAGGTAAACATTTACTGCCTTCTATAATGCCTACTGCCTGCCAGATAGACACCAGGAGGAGAGAGGCAAAAGACACAAACCTTACTGGGTGGCAAATGAGAAAGACAAATAGACAGCTTTAACAGACTGTTTAAAACTTTTTCAAAAGGAAGCACAAAATATATGGAATACAGAAAATGGAAAAATCCTCCTCTGACAGAACAGGAACATAGGCAGCCATCTTGGAAGTACTGACTGAGACATATAATTCTTAAAAGATGAGTAGGCCTCAAACAAATAAGAGATGGAAGGAAGGTTTCAGGCAGAGGAACAGCATATGGTACGGGATGAAAGTATTCCAGAGGTCATAGAGGCTTGGCACAGAGCAATACATGGACCCATCCAGGAAACAGAAAATTGTTCTGTATAGTAGTGCAGTGTTACAGGACCACAGGGTACAAATGAGAGGTCTGAGAGGCAGTGAGAAGGCAGCAAGAGGCCAGGCTGTGGAAAGCTCCATAGTGTTACAGGACTTTAATTTATGAGGAGGTTACAAGGAACCACTAGGGTTACTTAGTTATTTAGGTAACTAAGGGTTTCTAATTGGTAGAATCACAAAGTCAGAAGTTCTGATTGAACACAGGAAGTTCAATCAGAAAGTACTGTGGAGAACAGATGGATTATTCTCTTTTGGAGATGAGAGGATTAAGGTTCCTGAAGACAAGGTCAGTTGGAAGCCTGACAGTTGTAAGCAGAGGGGAATAAAAGAAGTGAACTAAAGGAGTGGCAAGTAGAATGAAGAGAAGATATATTACAAATATATGATAAAAGTTAATCTGAAGTTTGTAATATAGGTAATATATGTAATCACATGACTTTTTAAAGAAACTTCTACAAGCCCAAGGACAGTTAGAAAATGCCTATGCTACTGCCATGACTGTTAAATAAGATGTGTGTGTGCATGTGGGTGTTACGTCACTTCAGTCATGTCCAGCTCTTTGCAATCCTATGGACCGCAGGCCGCCAGGCTCCTCTGTCCATGGGATTCTCCAGTCAAGAGTACCGGCGTGGGTTGTCATGCTCTCCTCCAGGGGATCTTCCTGACCCAGGGATTGAACCCAAGTCTCTTATGTCTCCTGTTCTGTCAGACAGATTCTTTACCAGTGGGAAGCACTAAACAAAGTACTAAATCATAAAGCACTGTAGAGCAATATACAAGCTATATGGAAATATAAAAAATCAGGGCATTACTATTTCTGGTACACTTTTTCAGTAACCAGCGGGATTTCAGCTGCAATAATACAGATGTTGATCTGCAGCACACTCAGTAGGAGGGACTAGAGCTAAGCTGTAATCAGAGCAAGGCCTTCAGGACCAGAGCTTGAATAGAAAAAACAAAGCTGAAGCAGAAGCAGCATCAGAGAGCATGTAACAGAATGAATTAGAAATTCTTAACCAAGAATCAGGTATAAATAAATTTCCAATGAGCCAGGTAATAAAAAATTTCCATAAGAATCTGAAAAGTTCTTTATTGTTTTTAGGTCTCCAGATTCTTTCATCTAGAGCATGCATTCAGTATGCAGACCATAGATACTGGATTGGTAGATTGCAGATCTAATCAATCTAACCAAATATTCACAGGACTTTCCCATCCCATTTCAAAACAAAAACACAACACAAAACTAACTTTATTAAAAATAAATACTTCAGACCAAGCTTTGTAAGGCAGTGCTACCAATGAGTTTCAGGTTTACCATGACACAACCCCTTTAGATCCACAATCTTTGCCCCAAGGGGATGACTAGGTACATCACAGGCCAGTCTGAACTGGGTGAGCCCCCTTGTAGTCATAAGCAGCCTCACCTATTGCTTCTACACATCCTACATGTAGTATCAATTTTTATATGTTGCTGAAAATGACTGGGAAGCCATTGAATATAACTAATATGGTACTTTCAATTTCTGAAATTTCTGAGAGCATAATAACATGAAATACATGTTAGTTTAAAATTAAATTGCCTTCAGACTCGAATTAACATGTGTAGGATTAAATGGAAGTATGTAACCCTCCAAATTTTTCTACTCAAATATACAGAATAAACTTACTTTTGACTTGAGAATCATCCAATGCTTTGTATTCTGTACTCTTAATTGCTAGCTCCACACCATAGCCAGACAAATACATTTTCTGTGAGGATGGTTTCTGTTCAAACACATTAAAAAAAGAGAGAGAGAAAATATTTTGTCAAACACCTGCTTTTGAATTCAGAATGACTGTGTGTTGGGACATGAGGGTAAATCATTAATACTGAAGTTTTTAATCACTGAAATACTGCTTTTCAGGGGATATTTATACTCTCTCGAGACAGTTTATCAAGGAACTAGAAACTTGTTGATGACCACTTCTTTACTTTCTAAAACCTTTGTCATGACACTAATGCTTTAATTAATCTTTTACAATCAAAAAAGTATTTGATCTTTTTCTGTTATACCATGATAATTTTGCCATCGTTCCCATGAGTTAATTAACAGAGGATCCAATACAAGTGAGTTTCGACAGAGCTGTACTCTTTGGGGAGAATTATCCATTTCCTAAACCAGTAAGTGCTGCTTTCATTTACTAGTTGTCTGGATGGAGGGCAACTAGAGTGTCCCCAGAAGCAAATACTGGAAAGCAGAGGCAAAGGAAACAAAAAAACTCAGTGCCTTGAGCAACCTATTCAGTTCTTTCTTCATGTTTCTCGATGATTAAAATATACCAAATGCACAGGTTAGTACCTATCCTTAGAGTGAGAGGTCACAATTTGCCTAAAACTGAGTTGTTTGAAGTATCTGTGATCAGAATTTGGTACCTTACTTTCTTTCACCTTATATTTTAAGGGCAAACATAAAATGTACTTCTAGAAATTACCGTATGAAGAAAAAGAAGTCATATTTTTTTAAAAAGTAAGCAACCTGGATGAATACATGTAAACTTTTTAGAAGATGTCTAAGGTTCTCTCTGGCTTCTAGACTGAATTCTTGTGCTATAATCACTACCATTTGGCATATTCTTCCATGGGTTAGAAAACCTGTTTAACCTAGTATTTAGCAAACTCCTGTGAAGATGGACTGATGTTGAACCTGAAACTAATACTGAGGCCACCTCATGCGAAGAGCTGACTCATTGGGAAAGAGCCTGATGCTGGGAGGGATTGGAGATAGGAGAAGAAGGGGATAACAGAAGATTAGATGGCTGGATGGCATCACCGACTCGATGGGTATGGGTTTGGGTAGACTCTGGGAGTTGGTGATGGACAGGGAAGCTTGGTGTGCTGCGATTCATGGGATTGCAAAGAGTCGGACACACTGAGTGACTGAAGTAACTGAACTGTGAAGATGTTACGCCTTGGCTTAACTAAGTTCTGCATGAGGGCAGTTTTGCAATCCTACACATGACAGAGGAAGAGGCAGACACCAAATGGAAAGGAAATCTTAATAGTATACTACTCTTTTCACTCTCTTCTTTCCTCCCTAAACTTCCCACAAGCCTTAAAAATAAGTATACAACCTGAGTGACTATTCCTGGACTATTTTATTTTCAAATAAGATGATGTAAGAATTAGCTTCAGATATGCAGAAAGTGTTTTTGCTGCCCACACTAAAATTTAATTTGCTAATTTCTCAGGCACATGCTATAATAAAAGATAGCATGAGAAAACTGGGTTGTTTATAATTATAGTAATATGCAAAGTTTAAAGTCTTTTAAAGAGCTTCCAATTTCATACAGCTCAATTTAAAAATACATTTTGACTGTCCACTCAAAAGACAATTAGTTGGTGGCTATGCTCTAAATTCACATATCTTGTTATAGTTCATGAAAGAAATGCAATTTCATATAACCAATTTCCATCATCAGTTCTAGAACAGTATTAGCTCCTCAGTAATAAAGACAAATGTTCACTAATTTCATATTTACTTTCTCTATTTGAAAATGCATTAATATAAAAATCTGAATTGTAGTTTAATAACTTTGGATTTGCAAACCAAAAATTCTCAGAAGCTAAATCAACTGTTGAGAGGAATCTTTCATCATCATCCTATTTCTTCTTTCCCTACAAAAAAAGCATCTGTTCAAAAGGTAGCATGAATAAGTCTGTTTTTATTAGAATTACATGTTGACTAGATTTACTGTATAATTATTTTGGATGCACAATATGTAATTAATTAAATAGGTTATAATTTGATGCTACAAAGCACCCAGATAACTGTTGAGCATACTTTCACAGAAGTATATTTAATGGTCACATTCTCCAAAGAACAGGCTGGGACACTGATTCTTAATAGATGAAAATGCCACCCAGCAGGAGCATATTAAAATCACTTGGGGACTTTTTAAAAAAAAAGATAAACATATACTGTAATGTCACATTCTTTTTCTGATATAACTGACATATAACATTGTATTAGTTCACGGTGTACAATAAATATAATGATTTGATAACAAATCAAACCTTTGAACAACATAAGTTTGAATTATGTAAACTGCAATGATCTAATTATATATGGATTTTTTTTTCCAGTTGTAAACTACACTATTATATAATCCTTGGTTGGTTGAACCTGCAGATTCTGAACCATGTATACAGAGGAACTGTATATTAATACTTATCATGACTATTTTGGGAAGTACAAATTATAACATTCTTTCCATGTTTGGAATATGAAATAAAAAAGAAAGTCCTTCTAAGGGCCGTTTTAGTGTGTGAGGTGAGAGTTTTGGTTGTGTGTGTGTGTTGGTGGGGGGTGGAGGTGTTAAATAAAATCTGAGGTAGCATAGTAATAAGTTCTATGAAGTCATTAAAAATAGAATAAAGTGGTAGAGTGTTATAGCAGTGAGGGTTGGGAGAGTGGGGGATAATACAACACATTTGATCTGAAACTTGAATAAGCAAGCAGCCTTTCAAACAGATTGGTTTGAGAGCATTCCTATACAACGCTTAGCACAATGAACTAATATATACTATCAATATATCAAGTTAATTTCCTCATTATAATACATTTTCATTAAAAATAACTATGTTTATTAGTCCTACCAAATATTATACATCCTATTGTTGTATGGTTTTGTTTTTTATCCAAGTTGTAAATCTGTTCCAGATATATATATATATGATAAAGGAAAGAAACATAAACAGGATACTTTCCAGAAAAGACACAGAATCCCAATGTATTTTTCCACATAAAATTCACATTTGATAGTTGTTATCAGATATAAGTATTCTAGGAGAAGTTATTATGTAAAATCTAGTAGAGAAATTATAAAAAGTAGTTATAAAAAAGTTTTTATAGCCAAAGTAATCTTGAATAAAGCAAGCATGTACCTGAATGTAATGCCGAAGAACATAAAGAATTTCCCCATTTTGAGCTTTTTCAGACAACACTGTGTGAAATTTACGAAATGCTCTTGTACCCATTTCTGCATAGAGAATAACCACTGGTAAATTCTCTGTGTCTGTAGGAAATTTGTGATCTCCTTTAAACAGATAGGGTCTGGGCCTAAAATGAAAACAAAACACAAACAAGAACTGAAAATAAAGAGCATATGAGAAATAAATCATGAAACCAAAGACTGGTGCCTCTGATCTGCCAGCTGGTCGTCTTGCAAGTGGCAGACCAGATAGGTAGGCCACTGGCAACAGCCCAGGGTCAGTAAAAATGTGGCAAGTTTCATTAGGGGTCAAGGATTCTTCAGCGATAAGAGAACTGTCTCGAATTCTGGCCCCATCTGCTTTTGGTTTTACATAGATGCAGCCTGGATGAGGGCTTTCCAGGTGGCGTCAGTGGTAAAGAACTAGCCTCCCAGTGCAGGAGACATAAGAGATGCAGGTTCAATCCCTGGGTCAGGAAGATACATAAGAGAAGCAGATTCGATCCCTAGGTCAGAAGATGCCCTGGAAGAGGGCATGGCAACCCACTTGAGTATTCTTGCCTGGAGAATCCCATGCACAGAGAAGCCTGGCAGGCTACAGTCCATGGGGTCACAGAGTCAGACATGACTGACACAATTTAGCACACACAGACCCTGGATGAAAAGCAGCAGAAACCCATCACCATCAACTTCAAACTGAGCTGAATGTATCAACAGCTTGATGCAGGGAATAAGAGAACTGAGGGCCCCACCGAGTCAGAGATTTTACTTCAGGTAAGGGACTGGGGCATGTGCTTTGTCCCAGAGAACTGCTGCCCCTTTACCATGTAACCCTAAGATCACAAAAGGTCAAAGTAACAGTGCTCTTGAATATACTATTTCCACTTGACCAGAGACAATTGCGGGGTCCCTTCCACCCTATTAGTCATTGAATCCTAGTTGACTTAGGCCAAATGTAAACATCAGATAGTAGAGTTACAAGGCTTCCTGAGTCAGTTCAGTTTCAACTAAAGCTTAGCAGTCATCTTTTTGAAAGCAGTGTACTTGATGGCTGAGTCAGGCAGGTGGTGCTATTGTACTCGGAAACTGCATTCCTGTGCACGCAGGCAGCCATTCAGTCTGTAACTGAAGTTGTGATTTCCTCTTCTCCTGGGATTCTATGTTGTTTCTGTTGGACCACCTGGGAATGTACTACATGTGGTAGTCTCCCAATGACAGCGTCTCCCTTTAGACTTCATGAGCGATCACATCACTCAAAGCATATACATGTACAATATCAATACCAGTTCCAGATTCAGATGTGGGAACCAAAACAGTAAAAATAAAAGTACACTGAATTGGCCTAGTGTGCATGCTAAGTCACTTCAGTCACGTCCAACTCTTTGCAACCCCATGGACCATAGCCCACCAGGCTCCTTCATCCATGGGATTCTCCTGGCAAGAATACTGGAGCGGGTTGTTCTCTTCCAGGGGATCTTTCCGACTCAGGGATCGAACCTGCGTCTCTTACATCTCTTGCACTGGCAGGTGGGTTCTTTACCACAGCATCACCTGGGAAGCCCAAATTGGCCTACAGATCATTTTAATTCCCTTTCCCATTATGCGCATCTTCCAAACCGCATCAGTTGAGTCTGGGTACCTTTTCCTGAGGTAACAAAGACCTAAAACTCTGTATGAGGAGCTACAGTAGCAGGTATCAGAAGACTGCTATCACCCAGCCAGAGGCACAGGGAGTGAAGAACAGCAAGAGGAGAGAGAGGGGGCAGCAGGAAAGAAATTTAAGTGTTGAGCTTTTGTCTCCCCAACCCAGGGGGGCCTTGTCCTTCCTCTCCCAGAAAGCCACGTTGTCTGTCAACATCCCACCCTTGTTTCTAAAACCGTCAAGAACTGTGAAAGGGCTGTGGCTTGGTTTCAACCTACTTACAAAGTAATAAGTTTGGCTTCTGTCATGTCTCAAGTCTGGCAGAGAAGTCCCATATCTGGCAGAAGACATGAGACTCTTGTGTCAAAGACAAAGAACTTTATTGCTCAGGGCACAGCAAGCAGAATGAACATTACACCTGCTCCCTAAGTTTCACAACAGGGTGTGTGTAACAAAATATGGACCCAAATGGACACTACACAAACTGGGTGTACAAGAAACACTGTACCTGGGAAATCACCATTTTATAACGAGCCCATTCTTCTTTTCAAAAGCAAAATTTTGAAATTTATTTTCAAAATTAGGAATTATGTANAGTTCCAGATTCAGATGTGGGAACCAAAACAGTAAAAATAAAAGTACACTGAATTGGCCTAGTGTGCATGCTAAGTCACTTCAGTCACGTCCAACTCTTTGCAACCCCATGGACCATAGCCCACCAGGCTCCTTCATCCATGGGATTCTCCTGGCAAGAATACTGGAGCGGGTTGTTCTCTTCCAGGGGATCTTTCCGACTCAGGGATCGAACCTGCGTCTCTTACATCTCTTGCACTGGCAGGTGGGTTCTTTACCACAGCATCACCTGGGAAGCCCAAATTGGCCTAGAGATCATTTTAATTCCCTTTCCCATTATGCGCATCTTCCAAACCGCATCAGTTGAGTCTGGGTACCTTTTCCTGAGGTAACAAAGACCTAAAACTCTGTATGAGGAGCTACAGTAGCAGGTATCAGAAGACTGCTATCACCCAGCCAGAGGCACAGGGAGTGAAGAACAGCAAGAGGAGAGAGAGGGGGCAGCAGGAAAGAAATTTAAGTGTTGAGCTTTTGTCTCCCCAACCCAGGGGGCCCTTGTCCTTCCTCTCCCAGAAAGCCACGTTGTCTGTCAACATCCCACCCTTGTTTCTAAAACCGTCAAGAACTGTGAAAGGGCTGTGGCTTGGTTTCAACCTACTTACAAAGTAATAAGTTTGGCTTCTGTCATGTCTCAAGTCTGGCAGAGAAGTCCCATATCTGGCAGAAGACATGAGACTCTTGTGTCAAAGACAAAGAACTTTATTGCTCAGGGCACAGCAAGCAGAATGAACATTACACCTGCTCCCTAAGTTTCACAACAGGGTGTGTGTAACAAAATATGGACCCAAATGGACACTACACAAACTGGGTGTACAAGAAACACTGTACCTGGGAAATCACCATTTTATAACGAGCCCATTCTTCTTTTCAAAAGCAAAATTTTGAAATTTATTTTCAAAATTAGGAATTATGTAATTCCTCAAAGTTGCTCACTACAAGCAAAGCCATGAAAAATGGTTCAAGTAAAAAGCAGTCCAGATCTTGCCTTTTTTATTTGTCAGACCCAGCAAGAATATGCAGGAATTCACAGGATCTATGGCAGGGTGCCTCTCCTAACAGCTTGATGTTAACCTTGTGTTAAATCTTATAGTAATTTAGATTTAGTATCTAAATACTAAATATTTAAATTTTAGTTTCCATAAGAAAATTGAAATATCAGACATCAGAAGTCAGAAACCAATAGCAACTCTAAACTAAAAGTTATCAAAATTCCCTTTATAAAATGCACTAGGGAAAAAAAAAACCACATTAGGGCAGACAATTTTGGAGTCAGTCTATTAATGCTTTAGAGGAATATATACCTCCCATGCTAAATTAACTCTTATAGAATAACATGAATGCCTAATTCACTATATGAAGTTAGAATAACATTAAAATTGGCATAGTTTAAATAACAGCTAATCTCATTAAAGTAGAAAAATGAGCCTTAATAAAAGCATAAGCAATCAACAAAATACCACACCATTAACAAATAGTTTTCCCTAGCAACACAAAGAAGGTGTAATAGTTTAAAATATATTACACAATATGTCCAAAGAGAGAAACTGAATCATCTTAATAGGTGAAAAACAGTTCATAAAATAAAACAATTATTTCTGATTCTAAAAAAAAAAAGAAGAGTATAAAACTTCAAAGTTATAAAAGAAGGAGTGAAAAGAAGACATATGATTTTATCCACTGAGATTTGATATAGTAAACATTTAAATTCTTTAAATTAACTAATAGATTTAACATAATTTTAATTAAAACTCTACCCAGGTTTTTTAGGGAGTCAGTTTGACAGGAGAAAAAGGACTCTAATGTTAGTGTGAAAGCATCAACGAGTGCAGAGCTAAGAACTTTTGGAGGGGGGAGAAAGCAGCTATGAAGAGGAAATTGTCCTGAGACCCTGGAATAAATTGTTAAAGCAATAAATACTAACAAAATAGCACTGTTACAAGAAACATAACAGTATAAAACAAACAGTTATAAACTAGATCACAGTATAAATACAATGAATATAGTAACTGACTAGCACCTGAAGGGGGAAAAGATCTGACTGGATCCTTGCCTTCCTATGAAAAGAAATTATACATATATTAAAAGTTTAAGGTAAAATAAAAACTTTAAGAAAGCTACTAGAAAATATTAATAAAATCTCTTACTCAGGTTTGGAAAAAACTGTCTCAGTATAAAAACACACACACATAAAGGAAAAATCAGGCTACATAAAAGTTTCTGTATATTAAAATTAATATTAAATATAAGAAAATATTTGAAAGATTCCAACAAATAAGTACTAATATGAATTACTAAATATACATTACTGTCTAACATATAAATAACTCTTTCAAAATTAAGAGAAACAACTTTAATACAAACACCTACTGGTAGGTACTACTCTGTAAAAATCACTACTAAGTTAATAATCTCCCGCTTACTTCTCATATTCATTTGCATTAAATACTTGGAAGAAGAAAAATGTTTTGAATAATGTGTTTATAAAAAGGTAATTCTGTATTTTTGTTATTTTTAATTTCCAAGGTACACATTCAATTTGTATTTAAAGAGATATAGTCTAGATAAATCCCCAGTTTTGTATGTTTCCAGGCATACCTCATTTTATTGGGCTTTTTGCTTCATTTATTGCACTTCACAGACAACTGCATTAATCACTGAAGGTTTGTGGCAACTGTGTTGAACGAGTCTATGGTACGATTCTTCCAACAGCACTTGCTCACTCCCTGTCTGTGTCACATTTTTGTAATTCTCTAATTCTCGCAGTATTTCATACTCTCCTCCAGCAAAAAGATTAAGACTCGCTGAAGGCTCAGATGGTTAGCACTTTTTCGCAATAAAGTATTTTTAAATTAAGGGATGTACATTTTTTAGACAAAATGTCATTTGTACACTCAACAGACTACAGTTTAGTGTAGACATACTTTCATATGCACTGGGATACCAAAAACTTCAGGTGAATTACTGCAGTATTCACTTTATTGCGGTGGAACTGAAGCCACAGTATCTTTGAGGTCTGTCTGTATTTGAAAAAACTAAATTATGCATATAAAATCTCTCTCTCATGTGTTTTATGGTATTTTGGTATTCTAAAATCAAAAGCTAATCAAGACAAAATATTGAAAGTACTTATATATTTTAGAGAAGGATGTGAGACTCAGATAAATATTCAGAGCACATTCTTTTAAACACATTCTTAGAATATTACAATTTTTATTGCAAGAAATTTCTATTTCAACCCTCATCTCTCTTTATAAACTGCTCCTTTAACTACAGGCTATCATTAATTTACCTTGAAGCAGCCTTCTTCAGCAGCTTTTTAATCTCATTAATTTTACAGGTGTATTTCTTATGGATAACCACAAATGCAGCGCAGCCATCTGGTGGGGGCTCATCAGCTGCAATCTAAGATTTCAAAGATGACACTTAGCTACAGTAGCTGGCAATTACAATATCATTTTTAAAACTCACACATTACTTTCATTAAAATAGCTTATCAACCACTATAAAGTTATTGCTCTAGTTAAAGTAAAANACATTAGGGCAGACAATTTTGGAGTCAGTCTATTAATGCTTTAGAGGAATATATACCTCCCATGCTAAATTAACTCTTATAGAATAACATGAATGCCTAATTCACTATATGAAGTTAGAATAACATTAAAATTGGCATAGTTTAAATAACAGCTAATCTCATTAAAGTAGAAAAATGAGCCTTAATAAAAGCATAAGCAATCAACAAAATACCACACCATTAACAAATAGTTTTCCCTAGCAACACAAAGAAGGTGTAATAGTTTAAAATATATTACACAATATGTCCAAAGAGAGAAACTGAATCATCTTAATAGGTGAAAAACAGTTCATAAAATAAAACAATTATTTCTGATTCTAAAAAAAAAAAGAAGAGTATAAAACTTCAAAGTTATAAAAGAAGGAGTGAAAAGAAGACATATGATTTTATCCACTGAGATTTGATATAGTAAACATTTAAATTCTTTAAATTAACTAATAGATTTAACATAATTTTAATTAAAACTCTACCCAGGTTTTTTAGGGAGTCAGTTTGACAGGAGAAAAAGGACTCTAATGTTAGTCTGAAAGCATCAACGAGTGCAGAGCTAAGAACTTTTGGAGGGGGGAGAAAGCAGCTATGAAGAGGAAATTGTCCTGAGACACTGGAATAAATTATTAAAGCAATAAATACTAACAAAATAGCACTGTTACAAGAAACATAACAGTATAAAACAAACAGTTATAAACTAGATCACAGTATAAATACAATGAATATAACAACTGACTAGCACCTGAAGGGGGGAAAGATCTAACTGGATCCTTGCCTTCCTATGAAAAGAAATTATACATATATTAAAAGTTTAAGGTAAAATAAAAACTTTAAGAAAGCTACTGGAAAATATTAATAAAATCTCTTACTTACTCAGGTTTGGAAAAAACTGTCTCAGTATAAAAACACACACACATAAAGGAAAAATCAGGCTACATAAAAGTTTCTGTATATTAAAATTAATATTAAATAAGAAAATATTTGAAAGATTTCAACAAATAAGTACTAATATGAATTACTAAATATACATTACTGTCTAACATGTAAATAACTCTTTCAAAATTAAGAGAAACAACTTTAATACAAACACCCACTGGTAGGTACTACTCTGTAAAAATCACTACTAAGTTAATAATCTCCCGCTTACTTCTCATATTCATTTGCATTAAATACTTGGAAGAAGAAAAATGTTTTGAATAATGTGTTTATAAAAAGGTAATTCTGTATTTTTGTTATTTTTAATTTCCAAGGTACATATTCAATTTGTATTTAAAGAGATATAGTCTAGATAAATCCCCAGTTTTGTATGTTTCCAGGCATACCTCATTTTATTGGGCTTTTTGCTTCATTTATTGCACTTCACAGACAACTGCATTAATCACTGAAGGTTTGTGGCAACTGTGTTGAACGAGTCTATGGTACGATTCTTCCAACAGCACTTGCTCACTCCCTGTCTGTGTCACATTTTTGTAATTCTCTAATTCTCGCAGTATTTCATACTCTCCTCCAGCAAAAAGATTAAGACTCGCTGAAGGCTCAGATGGTTAGCACTTTTTAGCAATAAAGTATTTTTAAATTAAGGGATGTACATTTTTTAGACAAAATGTCATTTGTACACTCAACAGACTACAGTTTAGTGTAGACATACTTTCATATGCACTGGGATACCAAAAACTTCAGGTGAATTACTGCAGTATTCACTTTATTGCGGTGGAACTGAAGCCACAATATCTTTGAGGTCTGTCTGTATTTGAAAAAACTAAATTATGCATATAAAATCTCTCTCTCATGTGTTTTATGGTATTTTGGTATTCTAAAATCAAAAGCTAATCAAGACAAAATATTGAAAGTACTTATATATTTTAGAGAAGGATGTGAGACTCAGATAAATATTCAGAGCACATTCTTTTAAACACATTCTTAGAATATTACAATTTTTATTGCAAGAAATTTCTATTTCAACCCTCATCTCTCTTTATAAACTGCTCCTTTAACTACAGGCTATCATTAATTTACCTTGAAGCAGCCTTCTTCAGCAGCTTTTTAATCTCATTAATTTTACAGGTGTATTTCTTATGGATAACCACAAATGCAGCGCAGCCATCTGGTGGGGGCTCATCAGCTGCAATCTAAGATTTCAAAGATGACACTTAGCTACAGTAGCTGGCAATTACAATATCATTTTTAAAACTCACACATTACTTTCATTAAAATAGCTTATCAACCACTATAAAGTTATTGCTCTAGTTAAAGTAAAAATGTCTATACACAGGGAGAATCAAACAATTAAACAAAATCAACTTTATAGTAGGAAAATATGCTTTGAAATAGTTGAAAATGTCCCATTAAACTATTCTTTATAGTTAATTTCAATGGTGATTTGTCCTCATTATTTCCTTAGTTCAGTTGCTCAGTTGTGTCCAACTCTTTGCAACCCCAAGGACTGCAGCACACCAAGCTTCCCTGTCCATCACAACTCCCAGAGATTATTCAAACTCATGTCCACTGAGTTGGTGATGCTATCCAACCATCTTATCATCTGTGATCCCCTTCTCCTCCAGCCTTCAATCTTTCCCAGCATTAGGGTCTTTTCCAAGTCAGTTCTTCACATCAGATGGCCAAAGGTTTGGAATTTCAGCTTCAGCATCAGTCCTTCTAATAAATATTCAGGACTGATTTCCTTTAGGATGGACTGGCTGGATCTCCTTGAGTCCAAGGGACTCTCAAAAGTCTTCTTCTCCAACACTACAGTTCAAAAGCATCAAAACTTCAGTGCTCAGCATTCTTTACAGTCCAACTCTCACATCCATACATGCCATACATCTCACATCCACTTTGCCATCCTTCATTGGCAAAGTAATGTCTCTGCTTTTGAATATGCTGTCTAGATTGGTCGTAACTTTTCTTCCAAGGAGTGTCTTNAATAATCTGATTCTGTAAAAATAATTCAAAAGAAAAGGATGTTAGTATTTTGTATTTCAACATATTAGCACATCTCTCAGTGTACCGCTAACTAATGTCGTATTTTAAATTTGGAACAGAAGGTGTTACAGCAAAAGGGAAAATCAAGATCTCCATATTACTATTTACTTCATTTGTACCTTCCAGTGAAGTCCAGGCAATTAATACAAGCCCAGATGAAAATAATCTTGCCATTAAAATCTAAGTGGAAGGCACCAACATTTACTCCCAGGTTGCAGAGTTATAACACATGGATCAGATATAGGCCCGACTTAAAATTTAAGAGGAGATGAACAACAGCATAGAATATACCATCTCTAGACCAATTCTTAACCTGCAATTAAAAATTATTTGTATAATTTTTTGTTTAATGCTATCCTTCCCATTAAGCTAAGCTGTTGAGGCAGGAATCTTTTCTAGTCTTTCAATTATACCTTTCTACTCTTGGCATACAAAACAGACATTTAATAAATTTATGGACTTAATATTTAAGAAGTGAATAGACCTTTTCATTAAGGCCAATAATACTTCCTAATCCTGTACTTCAAAGAGTCATCATATGAGACTCAGTGTGCCAATTCACTTCTACTTCAACAAACTACAGGTGATTTTTCAGGAAGTTATACTGAGTTCCCCTCCAACAGTCAAAAAAAAAAAAAAATGCAAGATTTGCTTGGGAGTAAAAGCAACACAAAAACAACTAAAGAAGAGATATTATCTTTAAAATGGATTTTAAAAAATCCTAATTGCTAAAGAGTCAATAATATAGTCAAAATTTAATCACAGAACAAAAATAAGACTACATCAGTCAAAATGGATTGGTTTTACATGAAAATAGAGAACGGGAGTCAACAGAAACAAATCTGAGTAGTATCAGGCAGAGCCATCAAAATTTGTCAAGGTCACTGTTAGTTGCTCAATTCTGTCTAACTCCCTATGACCCCATGAATGGTATACCGCCAGGCTCCTCTGTCCACGGGATTCTCCAAGCAAGAATACTGGAGTGGGTAGCCATGCCCTCCTCCAGGGGATCTTCCTGACCCAGGGACTGAAACCAAGTCTCCTGCATTGCAGGTAGATTCTTTACTGTCTGAGCCACCAAACTATCTCTAATATAGTAACAGATGTAGGATTCAGGGGTTTACAGAAAGAAAATATGTATTTTAGGCTTAACCTGCAAGACAATCATGAATGCATTGGACTATTTTATATTTTAGGTAATGTTTAAAAATAACTAAATCCTTGTTTACCAACTAACCAATAATGATTTTGCTCTTTCAATACCTTTCATCTTTAGTTTCACCTTTCACTCAGTTTTTTACATATTGACATTTAATATACATAAATCACTCATTTAAAAAAAAAGCCACACCAGCACTTGATGAGTTAGGTACTGGCTCATCTTATTTGCCTCAAGTCAATCCTGGAAAATTTAACAATACTTTGTCTCTACTTCCTCAACTTACTATAGTTTTTCAATACTATACTAGTAAAACTGCTCTCAAACTCACTACTAATTCTTTTGTTGATAGAGGTTAATATTTATATTACTTGGTTCATCTTTAGTATTTGATAACATTGGGCTCCAAAATCACTGCAGATGGTGACTGCAGCCATGAAATTAAAGATGCTTATTCCTTGGAAGAAAAGTTATGACCAACCTAGATAGCATATTGAAAAGCAGAGACATTACTTTGCCAACAAAGGTCTGTCTAGTCAAGGCTATGGTTTTTCCAGTAGTCACGTATGGATGTGAGAGTTGGACTGTGAGGAAAACTGAGGGCAGAAGAATTAATGCTTTTGAACTGTGGTGTTGGAGAAGATTCCTGAGAATCCCTTGGACTGCAAGGAGATCCAACCAGTCCATTCTGAAGGGGATCAGCCCTGGGTGTTCTTTGGAAGGAATGATGCTGAAGCTGAAACTCCCGTACTTTGGCCACCTCATGCGAAGAGTTGACTCACTGGAAAAGACTCTGATGCTGGGAGGGATTGAGGGCAGGAGGAAAAGGGGACAACAGAGGATGAGATAGCTGGGTGGCATTATGACTTAATGGATGTGAGTTTGAGTGAACTCTGGGAGTTGGTGATGGACAGGGAGGCCTGGCGTGCTGTGATTCATGGGGTCGCAAAGAGTCGGACACAACTGAGTGACCGAACTGAACATCTATCACTCATCACTCAACATGGCTTTCATGATACCACATTTTCTAGGTTTTTGCCTAACTCCACTAGTACTCCTTAGACTCTATCTCATGTTCTTTTCTGGTTATCTCTTAAACACTGGTGTTCTTTATCTATTTTCTTCTCATTCCATCCTTTCTTCCTATAACTGCCACTACCTTCTTGGTGTTGCTAACTTCCAAATCCTATCTTTTAGCTTAGATTTTTTAACTTAAATCTCTCACTCATATCTGCTTACTGCATATCCTCACTTGGATATTCTACAAGCATTTCAAATGTGACACATCCAGACAGCAAACATTTTCCTACCCCAAACCTGGTTCTCAGTTATAAGTAACTAAGCTAGAAATGTCATAACCTTTTCTAAAAATCTTTCCTTGAAAATACATAGCCAACTTTACTTGTGTAGAAACTATTAAAATGTTTATTTTGAGAATTTTTATATGCTGAGAACATGGAAAAATGAAAATAGACAGGTTTCTCAAGAAGCAGGTCAGGTGGTCTGATATTCCCATCTCTTTCAGAATTTTTCACACTTTGTGGTGATGCACACAGTCAAAGGGTTTGGCATAGTCAATAAGGCATAAATAGATGTTTTTCTGGAACTCTCTTGCTTTTTCGATAGTCCAACGGATGTAGGCAATTTGACCTCTGGTTCCTTTGCTTTTTTAAAACTAGCTTGAACATTTGGAAGTTCACAGTTCATGTACTATTGAAGTCTGGCTTTGAGAATTTTGAGCATTACTTTACTAGCGTGTGAGATGAGAAAAATTGTTTGGTAATCTGAGCATTCTTTGGCATTGCCTTTCTTTGGGACTGGAATGAAAAGTGACCTTTTCCAGTCCTGTGGCCACTGCTGAGTTTTCCAAATTTGCTGGCATATTGAGTGTAGCACTTTCATAGCACCATCTTTTAGTATTTGAAATAGCTCAACTGGGATAAATACAAAATACTTGCTTTAAAAGTAGACTTCTAAGTGCTCACAGTTTCTCCTTGCTATCTACTCCTGTTGTCTCTTCTGCTTGTCTTCCTTTCCCTATGATTTCACTAAATCCTGTCATCCAAACTCAACTCCAGCACTTACCACTAGAAAGGCTGTCCTGTTCTCTGAAATACTGACCAGGCACCTCTTTACATACTTCCATGTTATACCTATCCATCCCTAGTAAAGCTGTGATCACTTACTAGTACATATAGCAATTTCCATCATATTACAAGGTTTGGAGAACATAGATCACATTTATTCATGTTTGTATTCTCAGTATCTAAAGCAGTGCATACTGTCTCTCATGATTCAAATAATGACTACTGAATAATGAAGGTTTTTAGTAAGTTTTTTGAAAGAGTAAATTACTTGTTTTGGGAAATAATTTNCCCATCTTTGCATGAAAAGTTCCCTTGGAATCTCTAATTTTCTTGAAGAGATCTCTAGTCTTTCCCATTCTACTGTTTTCCTCTATTTCTTTGCACTGATCACTGAGGAAGGCTTTTTTATCTCTCCTTGCTATTCTTTGGAACTCTGCATTCAAATGGGTATATCTTTCCTTTTCTCCTTTGTCTTTCGCTTCTCTCCTTTTCACAGCTATTTGTAAGGCCTCCTCAGACAACCACTTTGCCTTTTTGTATATATCAAATAACTATAAAATTAATTAAATATTTAATTATAATGAATGGTAACAATGAAAATATAATCAATGATAGACTATGGAACCAGGTTTATAAATTGTAGATCTTTTTTAACTAAAGATATTCACATTAAGAAATTTATTTATGTTTCTAATATGCTTCTTTGTCAAATACAGTCTGGGTATTTTTACATACTTGTTGAAACATCTGAATAGTTGGAGAGTACGCCCTTATAGAGAAAGCAAACTTTAAGAGATTGATATGTAAATTGTCCAAAAATTGTCCAGCTTTCTTCAGGATTAAGTTGTTGTAAGAATAATCTGATTCTGTAAAAATAATTCAAAAGAAAAGGATGTTAGTATTTTGTATTTCAACATATTAGCACATCTCTCAGTGTACCGCTAACTAATGTCGTATTTTAAATTTGGAACAGAAGGTGTTACAGCAAAAGGGAAAATCAAGATCTCCATATTACTATTTACTTCATTTGTACCTTCCAGTGAAGTCCAGGCAATTAATACAAGCCCAGATGAAAATAATCTTGCCATTAAAATCTAAGTGGAAGGCACCAACATTTACTCCCAGGTTGCAGAGTTATAACACATGGATCAGATATAGGCCCGACTTAAAATTTAAGAGGAGATGAACAACAGCATAGAATATACCATCTCTAGACCAATTCTTAACCTGCAATTAAAAATTATTTGTATAATTTTTTGTTTAATGCTATCCTTCCCATTAAGCTAAGCTGTTGAGGCAGGAATCTTTTCTAGTCTTTCAATTATACCTTTCTACTCTTGGCATACAAAACAGACATTTAATAAATTTATGGACTTAATATTTAAGAAGTGAATAGACCTTTTCATTAAGGCCAATAATACTTCCTAATCCTGTACTTCAAAGAGTCATCATATGAGACTCAGTGTGCCAATTCACTTCTACTTCAACAAACTACAGGTGATTTTTCAGGAAGTTATACTGAGTTCCCCTCCAACAGTCAAAAAAAAAAAAAAATGCAAGATTTGCTTGGGAGTAAAAGCAACACAAAAACAACTAAAGAAGAGATATTATCTTTAAAATGGATTTAAAAAAATCCTAATTGCTAAAGAGTCAATAATATAGTCAAAATTTAATCACAGAACAAAAATAAGACTACATCAGTCAAAATGGATTGGTTTTACATGAAAATAGAGAACGGGAGTCAACAGAAACAAATCTGAGTAGTATCAGGCAGAGCCATCAAAATTTGTCAAGGTCACTGTTAGTTGCTCAGTTCTGTCTAACTCCCTATGACCCCATGAATGGTATACCGCCAGGCTCCTCTGTCCACGGGATTCTCCAAGCAAGAATACTGGAGTGGGTAGCCATGCCCTCCTCCAGGGGATCTTCCTGACCCAGGGACTGAAACCAAGTCTCCTGCATTGCAGGTAGATTCTTTACTGTCTGAGCCACCAAACTATCTCTAATATAGTAACAGATGTAGGATTCAGGGGTTTACAGAAAGAAAATATGTATTTTAGGCTTAACCTGCAAGACAATCATGAATGCATTGGACTATTTTATATTTTAGGTAATGTTTAAAAATAACTAAATCCTTGTTTACCAACTAACCAATAATGATTTTGCTCTTTCAATACCTTTCATCTTTAGTTTCACCTTTCACTCAGTTTTTTACATATTGACATTTAATATACATAAATCACTCATTTAAAAAAAAAGCCACACCAGCACTTGATGAGTTAGGTAATGGCTCATCTTATTTGCCTCAAGTCAATCCTGGAAAATTTAACAATACTTTGTCTCTACTTCCTCAACTTACTATAGTTTTTCAATACTATACTAGTAAAACTGCTCTCAAACTCACTACTAATTCTTTTGTTGATAGAGGTTAATATTTATATTACTTGGTTCATCTTTAGTATTTGATAACATTGGGCTCCAAAATCACTGCAGATGGTGACTGCAGCCATGAAATTAAAGATGCTTATTCCTTGGAAGAAAAGTTATGACCAACCTAGATAGCATATTGAAAAGCAGAGACATTACTTTGCCAACAAAGGTCTGTCTAGTCAAGGCTATGGTTTTTCCAGTAGTCACGTATGGATGTGAGAGTTGGACTGTGAGGAAAACTGAGGGCAGAAGAATTAATGCTTTTGAACTGTGGTGTTGGAGAAGATTCCTGAGAGTCCCTTGGACTGCAAGGAGATCCAACCAGTCCATTCTGAAGGGGATCAGCCCTGGGTGTTCTTTGGAAGGAATGATGCTGAAGCTGAAACTCCCGTACTTTGGCCACCTCATGCGAAGAGTTGACTCACTGGAAAAGACTCTGATGCTGGGAGGGATTGAGGGCAGGAGGAAAAGGGGACAACAGAGGATGAGATAGCTGGGTGGCATTATGACTTAATGGATGTGAGTTTGAGTGAACTCTGGGAGTTGGTGATGGACAGGGAGGCCTGGCGTGCTGTGATTCATGGGGTCGCAAAGAGTCGGACACAACTGAGTGACCGAACTGAACATCTATCACTCATCACTCAACATGGCTTTCATGATACCACATTTTCTAGGTTTTTGCCTAACTCCACTAGTACTCCTTAGACTCTATCTCATGTTCTTTTCTGGTTATCTCTTAAACACTGGTGTTCTTTATCTATTTTCTTCTCATTCCATCCTTTCTTCCTATAACTGCCACTACCTTCTTGGTGTTGCTAACTTCCAAATCCTATCTTTTAGCTTAGATTTTTTAACTTAAATCTCTCACTCATATCTGCTTACTGCATATCCTCACTTGGATATTCTACAAGCATTTCAAATGTGACACATCCAGACAGCAAACATTTTCCTACCCCAAACCTGGTTCTCAGTTATAAGTAACTAAGCTAGAAATGTCATAACCTTTTCTAAAAATCTTTCCTTGAAAATACATAGCCAACTTTACTTGTGTAGAAACTATTAAAATGTTTATTTTGAGAATTTTTATATGCTGAGAACATGGAAAAATGAAAATAGACAGGTTTCTCAAGAAGCAGGTCAGGTGGTCTGATATTCCCATCTCTTTCAGAATTTTTCACACTTTGTGGTGATGCACACAGTCAAAGGGTTTGGCATAGTCAATAAGGCATAAATAGATGTTTTTCTGGAACTCTCTTGCTTTTTCGATAGTCCAACGGATGTAGGCAATTTGACCTCTGGTTCCTTTGCTTTTTTAAAACTAGCTTGAACATTTGGAAGTTCACAGTTCATGTACTATTGAAGTCTGGCTTTGAGAATTTTGAGCATTACTTTACTAGCGTGTGAGATGAGAAAAATTGTTTGGTAATCTGAGCATTCTTTGGCATTGCCTTTCTTTGGGACTGGAATGAAAAGTGACCTTTTCCAGTCCTGTGGCCACTGCTGAGTTTTCCAAATTTGCTGGCATATTGAGTGTAGCACTTTCATAGCACCATCTTTTAGTATTTGAAATAGCTCAACTGGGATAAATACAAAATACTTGCTTTAAAAGTAGACTTCTAAGTGCTCACAGTTTCTCCTTGCTATCTACTCCTGTTGTCTCTTCTGCTTGTCTTCCTTTCCCTATGATTTCACTAAATCCTGTCATCCAAACTCAACTCCAGCACTTACCACTAGAAAGGCTGTCCTGTTCTCTGAAATATTGACCAGGCACCTCTTTACATACTTCCATGTTATACCTATCCATCCCTAGTAAAGCTGTGATCACTTACTAGTACATTTAGCAATTTCCATCATATTACAAGGTTTGGAGAACATAGATCACATTTATTCATGTTTGTATTCTCAGTATCTAAAGCAGTGCATACTGTCTCTCATGATTCAAATAATGACTACTGAATAATGAAGGTTTTTAGTAAGTTTTTTGAAAGAGTAAATTACTTGTTTTGGGAAATAATTTCAGTTTAAAATATTAAAGGTATGTCTGTTCTCTTATCTTAAGCCTATCTCATAAAATCATAAAATTGTTGAACTTAAAGGCCACTTAGCAAGCCAAACAAGCTCTAGTAAATCAACACTTAAAACATTCAAAACCACTGTTCATCTTACATTTACACTCAGGAATAAAATCCTAAACTACTTAATCATCCTACTAAGAAGTTTTCTCTGCTTAAAAGGCAAGAAAATTCAGTCTTGAGGGGTTTTATGTTAACATCATTTATTCTATTCTCTGTAGAGACAGTAAACTAATCTTTTTCTTTAACCTTTCCTTATAACAATAATTAACCTTTCAGCCTCCACTGCTAAAATCTCATTTCAGCATCTGATATTCCCTAAGAAACACAGTAATAAACACGTGTTCATTCTAAAACTATATATGTGTGTGTGTGTATGGGTATAAAAAGTAGGAATGATTAATTCCATTTTCTAAATGATGAAAGTATACAGGTTATCTGACTTGTTAAGGGCAAAAATTAAAAATCTCTTTAAGAGTTCAGGAGCAAAAGTATTACGGCAAAAAAATTCTTTCACTATTATTACATGTAAAACTAATACTATTTCAAAGAAATCTAGGTAAAAAGAAAACCATAATTCAACAATTTCTATTTCTTGATTATAATGTAATAGCCAGACACTGCTAATTATAAAAGTTTTCTTATAATAAAGTATTAAAACCTTATACATTTGGAAATGGATGATTGGAATAGTTTCCATTAAAATATCTTCAAAGTTAATATTCAGATTTACTAACTTAATTAAGTATATACACTTAAACATTATCATTAAAAACAATAAACATGTCTAACATAGCCACAAAAATATATGGAAAGTTGAAATATGTACATCACCTACCTGTTTGCTTATAAATTGCTAATTCTTGTACAGTTTCCAAAAACTGCCAAAATTTTTCATTACTTTCTTCTGCTATAAATTCACTATTAAAAATAAAAGTAATCAGTTAATAGCTAGAAATTTAAAAATGATTTTGATACTATAAAATGTATTTTAGAGCCAAATTACAACTTCTGGTAAAAACCAAAACTCCCAAAACTAAAGTTACTGATTTCCATCTACTGTAATGCGAAGAAAGAACACATTGATGATTCTTACCTGAGTTGTCATTCTAAACTATAGGCATATAATCATAACTGGAAAAGACTATATGACAAATTACTTTTGGTTTTTCCTCTTTATTAGGTAAAAAATGGATAACTTATTTTGTTCTCTATGTGAAATGCCCTGAGAAGTAAAACTTAATGGCAATATAGGGTTTGATCCCAGGGTCAGGAAGATCCCCTGGAGAAGGAAATGGCAACCCACTACAGCATCCTTGCCTGGAAAATCTCATGGACAGAGGAGCCTGGTGGGCTACAGTCCATGGGGTCTGAAAGAGTTGGATATGACTGTACTGACTTAGCATGCATGCATGTGTAATGCCCTGAGAGGTATAATTTAATGGCAATACAGTGTTATATAAAAGTAAAAAGGTAAAAAACAGACAGCCTATTTTTCACAAACAAAACCTAGTCTTATAACCATCTTTAGAAAGCAGTATTATTATTTTTATTTAGCTACCTATTTGTGTGCTAAGTTGCTTCAGTCGTGTCCGACTCTGTGCGACCCCACACCTATTTGTGTAGACAATCTTATTTCAGCAGAAAATACCTTAATCAAAAAATAAACAAAAAATTGGTATACTGCATTAGGTCTTTGGCATGGAAACCCCCCCAAAAACTGCCACTTATCCAAAGAGCATAGGTAAGAAAAAATAGCCAAAGCAATGTAAAGCCTTTTGGAAATAGTGAAATAAGTGAAAGGCTATTCAGTCTTGTTTGGAACAAAGTGCAAGACACCAAAAACAAGTAGATCTAACTATTTAAACTAGAAAGGATACAACCATCAAACAGACAGTACAGATTCTGCTATTGTCCACCTTATCTTTTTTTTAGCCTCAGTAAAACTAATGATTAATATAAATGCTAAGTATTGAGGACATTCAAGACACATGCAAAGCTAACTAATTCTTGTGAGTCTGAGATGGTCAGTAAAGGCAGAAAAGGAGGTAAGAAAACTGATTAAGTCATCAACATACTAAACATGACATATGAAGTTAAAGGCATATGAATTTAAAGCAGTAACTCCAAGGCAACCCTTATTATTAATGGTGTCCAACTCAATGGCATTAAAACAGGCAAACAAACAAAAAGGCTAAAAGGAGAGGAAACTACGGGAAACATTAAATAGGATGCAACCAAAAACGGACGGTACAAAACCTTTAGAAAAGTAGAGCACAATAGTTATTACCTAACTGACTTGACCAAACACTACTGACAATGCTCATACATTGTGCAACTATGGGAAAAAGACTTCTTCCATATGTCAGAATTTATACATACGAGCATGATCCTTCAAAGTAATCATCTTACCAAAGTATTCCCTTACAATTACTCCTTCACTATACCACTGCTCTAACACTTTGAGAACTCTTCTTGAATTACTTTCATGGGCAATTTACCAGTCACTACTCTTAGAGGAGAAAATATCCTTGAGAAGACCATCTAAATCAGCATCTCACCTTCCAAAAAAGTATTTGGTCAAAATTTTTAAAAGGAAAAAAAAATCCAAATTCTGATATTTCCAGTTTTTTTACTTGTTTTATATAATATTTAGCACCAAATAACAAGGTTTCTTCTCAAAAGCAGAATTTTATCTATTCTAACATAGATTAAAAAAAATTTCCATAGAGGATGATTTTACATGTACTAAAGAGCCAGACAGTAATTATAAGTGTATTTCAAAAAATATTTTCAGTAAAAGCAACACCAGTGGAATAAATACAGTTTAAATGTTTAAGTTGCAGTATATGTGTTGAAAATTTTAGTCTCACCAGCCTATAAACATCCCTAGCAAATAGTACTAAATCATAAATGTCTTAGGGCTTCCCTGGTAGCTCAGCTGGTAAGAATCTACCTTTAATGCAGGAGACTCCGGTTTGATTCCTCGGTCAGGAAGATCCCCTGGAGAAGGGATAGGCTACCAGTATTCTTGGACTATCCAGCATTCCTGGGCTTCCCTGGTGGGCTCAGATATCTGGTAAAGAATCCCGCATGCAGTGTGGGAGACCTGGGTTCCATTCCTGGGTTGGGAAGATCCCCTGGAGGGAGGCATGGCAACCCACTCCAGTATTCTGTATTTCTGCCAATAGTCTCCTCAAGGCAATCTAGCCTTTTTCTACTACGCCTCTCAAAACTCTTCCAGCTTCTGTAAGATTCAAAAGATAATTCTACATTTTTATGTATTTGTTACAGCAGTACCCTACTTCAAGGTACAAATCAAATCAGTTTCCTATTGCTGCTATAATAAATTATCAAAAATTTGGTGACTTAAAACAACAGAAACTTACTGTCTCACAGTTCTGGAGAAGTCCANTAAGATTCAAAAGATAATTCTACATTTTTATGTATTTGTTACAGCAGTACCCTACTTCAAGGTACAAATCAAATCAGTTTCCTATTGCTGCTATAATAAATTATCAAAAATTTGGTGACTTAAAACAACAGAAACTTACCGTCTCACAGTTCTGGAGAAGTCCGAAATCAAGGTATTGGTAGGGCTACGCTCCCTCCAAAGGCTCTAGGGGAGAACCTTCCAGGTTCTGAAAGCTTAAAGTGGTCCTTGGCTTGTGGCTACATCAATCCTATCTCTGTCTCTGTTCATATGTCCTCCTCTTCCTGTGTCTTCTCTTATGTATCTTATAAGTGTATTGGACTTAGCACCCATCCAAATCCATAAAAATCATGTCTTAAGACCCTTAATTACATTGTCAAAGAGCCTTTTTCCAAATAAGGTAACATTTACAGGTTCCAGGGGTTAGGATGTGGACATATCTTTTTGGAAGCCAACTTTCGACCCACTACAAGTTATGGGGTTGGGACATCAGAGTAGGGCTAGACTGTGAAGAACCTAAGGATGCTCCTTAGAGCATCCTATGGGAGTTCCAGTTCTCAGACTGTGAGGCAAGTAGAAACTGAAACACTTCAACTGCCAGTCTAATACTGGAAGAAGTTAGAATGATTTGGAACTGAGTGTTGAGACCATATCCATGCAAAGTATGGAAGAAACTGGGGAAAAGGTAGAGGAATAGGACATATTTTAAACTAGAATATTTTGTTTAATAAAACTGTTTTATTGTAATATCTATACTATATCTAAATATCTATATATTGTAGCATCTATTCAGATGTATCTATACCACAGAAATATTGTAACATCTATACAGATGTATCTATACCACAGAAATTCAATGGATCATAAGAGACTGCTAACTGCCAAGTCACTTCAGTCGTGCGTGTCTGACTGCGACCACACAGACGGCAGCCCACCAGGCTCCCCCGTCTCTGGGATTTTCCAGGCAAGAACACTGGAGTGGGTTGCCATTTCCTTCTCCAATGCATGAAAGTGAAAAGTGAAAGTGAAGTCACTCAGTTGTGTCCGACTCTTAGCAACCTCAGGGACTGCAGCCTTCCAGGCTCCTCTGCCCATGGGATTTTCCAGGCAAGAGTACTAGAGTGGGGTGTTATTGACTACTATGAACAATTAAATAACAAAAAACTGGGCAGCCTAGAAGAAATGAATAAACTTCTAGAAACATACAACTTATCAAGACTGACCCATGAAACAGAAAAATCCAAACAGACTTATTATTAGTAAGGAGACCCAATCTGTAATCAAAAGCTTCCCAATAAACAAAAGTCCAGAACCAGACAGCTTCATTGTTGAATTCTACCAAACATATATGACAGAAACCAACACAATATTGTATAGCAATTATCCTTCGATTAAAAATAAACTTAAAAAATAAAATAAAGAATACCAATCCTCAAACTCTCCCAAAATAAAACACTCTCAAACTTGTTTTATAAGACCAGCATTATTCTGATAGCAAAACCAGAAAAGGACACAAGAAAAGAAAATTAAAGGTCAACATTCCTGCTGAACATAAACGCAAAAATCTTCAACAAAATATTAGCAAATTGAATACAATACATTAAAAGGATCATACACCATAATCAAGCTATTCCAGGAAGGCAAGGATGGTTTAATACCCACAAATATACAAATGTGGAACAACACATCAACAAATTAAAGATAAAAATCACATGATCACCCCAATAGAAGCAAAAAAAAAAAAGCATTTGAAAAAAAAATCAGTATCAAGATTAAAAACTCAAAATGGGTATAGAGGGAATATCCTCAACATGTGCTGTGCTTAGCCACTCAGTCATGTCTGAACCTTTGCAACCTCATGGACTGTAGCCTGCCAGGTTCCTCTTGTCCATGGGGATTCTCCAGGCAAGAAAAGTGGAGTGGGTTGCCAAGCCCTCCTCCAGGGAACCTTCCCAAACCAAGGATTGAACCCAGGTCTTCCGTATTGCAGGCAGATTCTTTAGTCTAAGCCACCATGGAAGACCAAGAATACTGGAGTGGGCAGCCTATCTCTCCTCAACATAATAAAGGCCATATACAACAACAAGAACAAAAAACCAAAGTGATGGGCTTCCCTGGTGGCTCAGTGGCAAAGAATCCATCTACCAATGCAGGAGACAGGTTCGATCCCCGATCTGGGAAGATCCCACGTGCCGCGGAGCAACTAAGTCCATGCACCACAGCTATTAAGCCCAGGAACTAGAGAAAAGCCCATGCAGCAAAAAAGACTTAGTAGAGCCAAAAATAAATAAAATTATATATATATATAATTATATAAACATAAAAGACGAGATAACAAGTGTGGTGAGGCTATGGAGATAAAGGAATCCATGTGCACCCTTGCTGGTTATGTAAACAGATACAGCCACTAGGAAAACAGTTTGGCGGTTCATCAAAAATTTTTACAAACTATCATATGATCCATCAATTCCAATTCTGGGTGAAAACACTAACTAAAATACAGGCAGTCCTATGTTCACTGAAGCATTATTTACAATGGCCAAGATATGTTAACAACCTAAGAATCCACTGAATGATAGATGAATACAGAGAATGTAGAGACAGGAAGATGGCAGAGGAGCAGGAGAACCTGGAGTGCGTCTCTCCATGGGTGCATCAGGAATACCCTTCAGACACAGGAGGGTTGCAGAACATGGGCTGAGAGCGGGCAGGAGTCCCTGACCACTAGAAAGGAATATACAGGTCCAGGCAAAATTCGGCAGGATGAAAGGAGAAGTGGAAAAAAAGGAGAGTGAGCAGGACTGCACCCGCACACGGGAAGGTGGGGGACCTGAAGCAGCGGTCAGTTCCCCGTATTGTGCGGTAAACTGGAAAAGCATTTGGGGCTGCTGGCGTGCAGAAAATGTACACACACACACACACGAGTATTATTCAGCCATAAAAAAAGATAACACTGCTATCTGTGAGAACTTGGACAGACCTGAGGGAATTTTGCTCAGTGAAATAAGTCAGAGACAAATACCCTATGAAATCTTAAAACAGACTTAACACAGTAAGGAAATGAGCTCCATACAGGGAACAGATTGGGTGCCGGAAGCAGGGAGGTGGGAGAAACGAGTGAAGGTGGTCAAAAGGTGCAAATTTTTGGCTACAATATAAATAATCGGTCATGGGGATGTAATGTACAGCATGGTGACTATAGGTAAAGAACTGCATACTGGAAAGCTGCCAAGAGAGATCTTAAAAGTTCTCATCACAAGAAAAGAAACCTCTAATTATGTGTGGTGACAGATATTAACTGGACTTATGTCCATGGTGATAATTTCACACCATGTGAACACATCATCAAATCATTATGTTGCACACCTGAATACCTTACATAAATTATAGCTCAATTTAAAAAATCTGTTTTCGTATCTTATAAATGCAACTTTACGGAGGAGATGAAGACTCTTTGGAACCAAAAGCCATGGCTCTGGTGAAGTATTAATACAAAAGCAACTGGTATTAAAACTTCATGCCAACAAAACAACTTCATGCCGGTTAAAAAAGGGAAAAAAATTTTCAAATGTTGCTTAACTACTGGAATACTAAGATTAAAATTCATTATCTCCCAGTTTTGTTTCTCCACATAAGGGACATGATACCTTATGCACTAACTCCAGCTGAGGAGATTCAGAAAGAAGTCAGAGCTTCGGGACGCTCTCTTCTCTACACAAAGCCATCGTATGAAATTAGGTGCTTCAAATACCGGCTCCTAAAAACTAGAACTGCCTCCATCAACTGCAGAGCTTGCACTAAACGCCACAGTCCACCTCCCCGTCTTCCTTTTCTCTCACGTAAATGATAAGAAAATCCGAAGGAATTAATAGTTTTCAAACCCGTGGGTGAGGCACAGTAGGAATGGAGGGGAAAAGGAGCCGCAAGCGAGTGCGGCGCCCAGGGTAGCAAGGGGAGGAGGTGATGCTCTGAGGGTCGAGCGTCCCAGGCGCCGTCGAGGTCCCGGGGCGCCCAGAGCCCCGCCGCACGCTCCCTCCGCGCGGGCTCGGCGGAGCGTCCGGCCCGCACCCCCTCACCTGGCCTCCAGCAGCAGCGGGGTCTCCGGCCACTTGGAGGCCAAGTGGGCCGTCACCGTCTTGGACGCGGAGGCCGTCCGGGCTCCGAGCAGCGAGAGCCAGAGCGCCGTGAAGCCCAGGAGCAGCCGCACTACGCCGGCGGCTTTTGCCATGGTGCGGACGGGGAACCGCAAGCCCCTCAGACCCGGCGCCCTCAGCCCGCAGCCGCCACGCTACCGCCGGCTCCTCCCGTCGCGCGAACGCCCACTTCCGGTGAGGGGAGCGCGAGTCCGTTACACGGGCCGGGGCCTGGCGGGTGCCGGGCGCATGCGCCGAGCGCTCCGCCGCTGTCCCGGGAGCCCCCGAGGGCGGACCCCTGGGCCACGTAGGTGCAAGGCGGGGCCGGAGTGCGGAGCTTGGCTGGTGCCCTGGCGGGTCCCGCCAGCGGGACCTTAGGCTCTCGGATCGAGGATGTGGGACACCGGGAGGGGAGACTGAAGTGGGATTTTGGCTAAGTGTGGCAAAATCTGGATGCGAAGGCAGGAATCAGCGTAGATATTATTGAAAGTGAAGTTGCTCAGTCGTGTCCGACTCTTTGAGACCCTGTGGACTGTAGCCCGCTAGGCTCCTCTGTCCATGGGATTCTCCACGCAAGAACACTGGCGTCGGTTGCCATTTCCTTCTNAGCAGCCCACCAGGCTCCCCCGTCTCTGGGATTTTCCAGGCAAGAACACTGGAGTGGGTTGCCATTTCCTTCTCCAATGCATGAAAGTGAAAAGTGAAAGTGAAGTCACTCAGTTGTGTCCGACTCTTAGCAACCTCAGGGACTGCAGCCTTCCAGGCTCCTCTGCCCATGGGATTTTCCAGGCAAGAGTACTAGAGTGGGGTGTTATTGACTACTATGAACAATTAAATAACAAAAAACTGGGCAGCCTAGAAGAAATGAATAAACTTCTAGAAACATACAACTTATCAAGACTGACCCATGAAACAGAAAAATCCAAACAGACTTATTATTAGTAAGGAGACCCAATCTGTAATCAAAAGCTTCCCAATAAACAAAAGTCCAGAACCAGACAGCTTCATTGTTGAATTCTACCAAACATATATGACAGAAACCAACACAATATTGTATAGCAATTATCCTTCGATTAAAAATAAACTTAAAAAATAAAATAAAGAATACCAATCCTCAAACTCTCCCAAAATAAAACACTCTCAAACTTGTTTTATAAGACCAGCATTATTCTGATAGCAAAACCAGAAAAGGACACAAGAAAAGAAAATTAAAGGTCAACATTCCTGCTGAACATAAACGCAAAAATCTTCAACAAAATATTAGCAAATTGAATACAATACATTAAAAGGATCATACACCATAATCAAGCTATTCCAGGAAGGCAAGGATGGTTTAATACCCACAAATATACAAATGTGGAACAACACATCAACAAATTAAAGATAAAAATCACATGATCACCCCAATAGAAGCAAAAAAAAAAAAGCATTTGAAAAAAAAATCAGTATCAAGATTAAAAACTCAAAATGGGTATAGAGGGAATATCCTCAACATGTGCTGTGCTTAGCCACTCAGTCATGTCTGAACCTTTGCAACCTCATGGACTGTAGCCTGCCAGGTTCCTCTTGTCCATGGGGATTCTCCAGGCAAGAAAAGTGGAGTGGGTTGCCAAGCCCTCCTCCAGGGAACCTTCCCAAACCAAGGATTGAACCCAGGTCTTCCGTATTGCAGGCAGATTCTTTAGTCTAAGCCACCATGGAAGACCAAGAATACTGGAGTGGGCAGCCTATCTCTCCTCAACATAATAAAGGCCATATACAACAACAAGAACAAAAAACCAAAGTGATGGGCTTCCCTGGTGGCTCAGTGGCAAAGAATCCATCTACCAATGCAGGAGACAGGTTCGATCCCCGATCTGGGAAGATCCCACGTGCCGCGGAGCAACTAAGTCCATGCACCACAGCTATTAAGCCCAGGAACTAGAGAAAAGCCCATGCAGCAAAAAAGACTTAGTAGAGCCAAAAATAAATAAAATTATATATATATATAATTATATAAACATAAAAGACGAGATAACAAGTGTGGTGAGGCTATGGAGATAAAGGAATCCATGTGCACCCTTGCTGGTTATGTAAACAGATACAGCCACTAGGAAAACAGTTTGGCGGTTCATCAAAAATTTTTACAAACTATCATATGATCCATCAATTCCAATTCTGGGTGAAAACACTAACTAAAATACAGGCAGTCCTATGTTCACTGAAGCATTATTTACAATGGCCAAGATATGTTAACAACCTAAGAATCCACTGAATGATAGATGAATACAGAGAATGTAGAGACAGGAAGATGGCAGAGGAGCAGGAGAACCTGGAGTGCGTCTCTCCATGGGTGCATCAGGAATACCCTTCAGACACAGGAGGGTTGCAGAACATGGGCTGAGAGCGGGCAGGAGTCCCTGACCACTAGAAAGGAATATACAGGTCCAGGCAAAATTCGGCAGGATGAAAGGAGAAGTGGAAAAAAAGGAGAGTGAGCAGGACTGCACCCGCACACGGGAAGGTGGGGGACCTGAAGCAGCGGTCAGTTCCCCGTATTGTGCGGGAAACTGGAAAAGCATTTGGGGCTGTTGGCGTGCAGAAAATGTACACACACACACACACGAGTATTATTCAGCCATAAAAAAAGATAACACTGCTATCTGTGAGAACTTGGACAGACCTGAGGGAATTTTGCTCAGTGAAATAAGTCAGAGACAAATACCCTATGAAATCTTAAAACAAACTTAACACAGTAAGGAAATGAGCTCCATACAGGGAACAGATTGGGTGCCGGAAGCAGGGAGGTGGGAGAAACGAGTGAAGGTGGTCAAAAGGTGCAAATTTTTGGCTACAATATAAATAATCGGTCATGGGGATGTAATGTACAGCATGGTGACTATAGGTAAAGAACTGCATACTGGAAAGCTGCCAAGAGAGATCTTAAAAGTTCTCATCACAAGAAAAGAAACCTCTAATTATGTGTGGTGACAGATATTAACTGGACTTATGTCCATGGTGATAATTTCACACCATGTGAACACATCATCAAATCATTATGTTGCACACCTGAATACCTTACATAAATTATAGCTCAATTTAAAAAATCTGTTTTCGTATCTTATAAATGCAACTTTACGGAGGAGATGAAGACTCTTTGGAACCAAAAGCCATGGCTCTGGTGAAGTATTAATACAAAAGCAACTGGTATTAAAACTTCATGCCAACAAAACAACTTCATGCCGGTTAAAAAAGGGAAAAAAATTTTCAAATGTTGCTTAACTACTGGAATACTAAGATTAAAATTCATTATCTCCCAGTTTTGTTTCTCCACATAAGGGACATGATACCTTATGCACTAACTCCAGCTGAGGAGATTCAGAAAGAAGTCAGAGCTTCGGGACGCTCTCTTCTCTACACAAAGCCATCGTATGAAATTAGGTGCTTCAAATACCGGCTCCTAAAAACTAGAACTGCCTCCATCAACTGCAGAGCTTGCACTAAACGCCACAGTCCACCTCCCCGTCTTCCTTTTCTCTCACGTAAATGATAAGAAAATCCGAAGGAATTAATAGTTTTCAAACCCGTGGGTGAGGCACAGTAGGAATGGAGGGGAAAAGGAGCCGCAAGCGAGTGCGGCGCCCAGGGTAGCAAGGGGAGGAGGTGATGCTCTGAGGGTCGAGCGTCCCAGGCGCCGTCGAGGTCCCGGGGCGCCCAGAGCCCCGCCGCACGCTCCCTCCGCGCGGGCTCGGCGGAGCGTCCGGCCCGCACCCCCTCACCTGGCCTCCAGCAGCAGCGGGGTCTCCGGCCACTTGGAGGCCAAGTGGGCCGTCACCGTCTTGGACGCGGAGGCCGTCCGGGCTCCGAGCAGCGAGAGCCAGAGCGCCGTGAAGCCCAGGAGCAGCCGCACTACGCCGGCGGCTTTTGCCATGGTGCGGACGGGGAACCGCAAGCCCCTCAGACCCGGCGCCCTCAGCCCGCAGCCGCCACGCTACCGCCGGCTCCTCCCGTCGCGCGAACGCCCACTTCCGGTGAGGGGAGCGCGAGTCCGTTACACGGGCCGGGGCCTGGCGGGTGCCGGGCGCATGCGCCGAGCGCTCCGCCGCTGTCCCGGGAGCCCCCGAGGGCGGACCCCTGGGCCACGTAGGTGCAAGGCGGGGCCGGAGTGCGGAGCTTGGCTGGTGCCCTGGCGGGTCCCGCCAGCGGGACCTTAGGCTCTCGGATCGAGGATGTGGGACACCGGGAGGGGAGACTGAAGTGGGATTTTGGCTAAGTGTGGCAAAATCTGGATGCGAAGGCAGGAATCAGCGTAGATATTATTGAAAGTGAAGTTGCTCAGTCGTGTCCGACTCTTTGAGACCCTGTGGACTGTAGCCCGCTAGGCTCCTCTGTCCATGGGATTCTCCACGCAAGAACACTGGCGTCGGTTGCCATTTCCTTCTCCAGGGGCTCTTCCCAACCCAGGGGTCGAACCCGGGTCTGCCTGCAGACGCTTTATCCTCTGAGCCACCAGGGAAGCCACGTATGTATCCACTTTACATAGGCGGAAAAGAAGGCCTGCCAAAGATTAAATACCTCCCTCGTGGGATTCTCAAATTTTATTGCATATCTGAGTCAACTGGTAGAGCTTTTAGACAGCCCGTTTCCCAAACCACACCACTCATCAGTTACAGGTGACTATCTGGGAGTGAGATTCCATCTTCAATAAATTACCCGGCCTTCCCACCAGGTGCTTGAGTGTGTTCGAAAAGCAGTGACATCACCTGGAGGGCTTGTTAAAACACAAGGTGCTGGGTCTCATCCTAGTGTTTCTGATTCAGTAGGTCTGGTGCCGGGGTCTGATCATCCGCATTACATAGCCATCAAGTTCCCAGGTAATGCTGATTCTGCTGTCTGAGAGCTGTGCAAAAGCCTTCGTCCTCAAAAGTGGTCCACATAATTGAAGCGTCAGCATCACCTGTGAGCTCATTAGAAATGCAGAATCTCAGGCCCCACCTCAACCCTGTTGAATCCAAACCCCTGACGTAACAGGCACCTCACGTGATATATGCACATTAAAGTTTTCAGAAGAGCTAGTTTAGAGAAAAAAACATGAAAATGCATAGATTGTTGCTCTTGTTATCATCCAAAATAATGCTTTAACAGCTGTGATTGAAACACTTTCAATCAAGAACTGTCTAACCCCGCAAAACTCTTGAATTTAGTACATCCAGTTCAAGGACAAAGCCTTGGAGCAGAGTTAACTGTTTTTCCAGTAGGTATGACTCAATAACTCAAAATATTCAGTTTTATTTAACTGGGCAGAGGCGGGGCCTCAAGATTCTGGCTCCTAGTCAGGAATGATACTTTTTCTATTCAGAGGAGAGTAAATTTATTATATATATTACAATATATGGTAAATAGAAGCAGCAGCCGGGATAACTAGTTTAGGGGTTGCTCGTGGTCCATTCCTTTTTTCCCCTTACTCTTTTGCACGAATCTGGGTCTCTCCAAATTGCTGAAACATGATCATTCCACTTTTTCTTTTCCCCTTATCCTTCTAAGCATTCTGGTTCCTTGGAAGACCTTGCTCTGGAAATTCTATTCAGGTCTCACTTCCTGAGGTTAGCCTTCATTTCCTGATTTCTCCCACTTGATATGATCTATCCCTCCTCTAAATTCTCACAAATTCTTTATTTTAACAGCCATATACCACTTATAATTCTCACTTTAGAATTTGAATACAGTGCTTATTTATTCTCCTCCTAGAGATGATATATTCCCTGAGGGCTCATGCCTTATTCATTTTTAGCATCTCTTGCAGCACCTAGCATAGTACATGTTATTGAAGCTTAATAAATATTGAAGAGTTCCTGTTTTATGGGTCAGTAGGCAGAAGTCTCAGGCAGATGAATAAGGAACTTTATTTCTGTCCATAGAGCATAAGAAAAATATATATATTATGAACCCTTCACAAACATTTACTTAAATTAACTCATTTCCACTTATTTTTGGACTGAATTTTTGACAGATTGTGGAATAAAGGAAATAAACTATTGGCTGCTGCTGCTGCTGCTAAGTCGCTTCACTCGTGTCCAACTCAGCGACCCCATGGACTGCAGCCCACCAGGCTCCTCTGTCCATGGGATTTTTCAGGCGAGTACTGAAGTAGGGTGCCATTGCCTTCTCCAAAACTACTGGCAGTGAATGTCAAATATCAGCATATCTGATGGGTTGCAAATCTTTAAGAAATGGTTTCCCATATAAAAAGTCACCTGAAATACACTATTAAAGTATACTACTAAAACATATATTATTAAACATTCCAGTACATTTGAGTTAAGGATAGTAAGGAATACTACATTTCTCTTTTAAAAGAGAATGAAATTAATCAAATGCAGGGCTATTTGTTTACACAGATATTATATATTTTAGTTTTTATAGTATTTTCCTAGACACATAAATGGATTTGAACTATTCCTCAGACAGCTCATTCCTGGGCATTCCTCTACTACAGAACAAAAGAAAAAGTAGGACTAAATGATATTTAAATGTTGGAGAAGGTCACCAAGAGGACATGACCACCAGCTGATCTTTAAGTGGGACCTGGTCAATCAGAGACACCTAACCCCTGCCCCTTCCTTAGATGTACATTTCACCCACTGTTCTCACGCTAAGAACCACTCTAAGGAAGCAGCCTTGAGAAAATAATGTTATTGAGACCATCTGGACTGTATCCATGCCTGAACCCTATCAAGGTCTCTATGAATTTTTAAGATTCTAGCAGGTGGGTGCAGAGTTTGACTCATCTTGTAGCCGCCCAAGACAAGCCTGGTGTGTAAGTTCCCTTGCTGATGAAAACTGCCACCTACTGATCTGGAGTGGTCTTTCTAATTCTCTGGTCTCTCTTTGCCATCTGTATGGCAGATTCTAATCTCACCTGGGAAACTCCTGAGGTGAACCAACTTTGAGGGCTCTTTCATATGTCATTTCTAAGGATAGATAGAAAAACTTAAAATGCAAAAATTAAGTGACTCAAAAAGGTCACTCAAATTAGTGGAGCAACAAAGTATTCCAGTCTTTATTATCCATAATCCTTTGGCACAGGTTGGCTGTGAACTGAATGCAGTTCAGGGGCACAATTGTACTTTAATGTTGCTTAGCAAAATGTTATTCAAAGTTATTCACATCAGGGTAATATAAATGAAAATTGATGACATTAGCAGTTTTCATTATATGTGGAAGTAGTGATTAATGAATGCTATATAATAAGAATATTGTGTTTCATAGAATAAATCATATTGACTTTTTTTAGACAGCATAGGCTATACTTATTTAATGAAAATAGTGGTGCTCTGTAAGGATAAAGTCACTGCCAAATTGTCACATAGTAAGTAGAATAAAACTTCAATTTTTTCCACCTAATTAAAGTCTCAGAGCTACAGCAGCTTTTTAAAATTATCACTCCTACATCTTCCAGATTTCTTTCATTAAAAAAGACCCTATTCTCATTTGTTAATTTGAGTATCTTAAATACAACAATTTTCCCTTATCCTTGGTGGTTATTTTCCAAGACTTCCAGTGAATGCCTGAAACCATAGATAGTACTCCCGCTATACTATATTTTTCCTATACACACACACTTAGAATAAATTAGACACAGAGATTGACAACAATAACCCATAATACAATAGAATAATTATAACAGCATACTATGATAAAAGTTATATTAAGGTGGTATCTCCTTCTCAAAATACCTTATTATACAAATATAAAGCCTTTTCCACCTTAACTATTTATCAGGCACCGTGGCCATAACTTTTGTAGCTTGAGATGTGAGAGCAAAACTAGCATAAATTTCTCTTTTCTTCTTCACAATTTCACAGACAGTAGAGTCATTCTTACCATAGATGTTAGCAGCCTCATGCTGTCAGCAGTATATGTGATTTTTTTTCCCCCTTATTAGGGCAAGAACTTTCACCTTTGCACTGAAATGAAGCACTTTATGGTTTCTCTTTGGCATATGTGATTTGCCAGCATCACTACTCTTATGCTTTGGGGCCATTATTAAGTAATATAGAGTGTGTGTGTGTGTGTGTGTGTGAGTGTAAAGCACTACGATATCCCAACAGTTGATCTAATAAGCCAGACAGACACTTACTAAGTGACTAACTGGCTGGATTCACTGGACAAAAGGCTGATTCACCTCTTTCTTGGGTGGGATGGTTCAAGATTTCATCCCACTGTCAGGAATGGAGTGAGACTTAAAAACTTATGAATTACTTATTTCTGGAATTTTCCCTTTAAAGTTTTGGACATAGTTGATCACAGGTAACTGAAATCTTGCCCTTCATTCCAGATGGGAAGAACTTATAGACTTTGTTACTGATTTGTTATCCTTTTCCTCCCTGAGCAAGATCACCCCCCCAAATCATATCAAACTGGGCTTCCCTGGTAGCTCAACTGGTAAAGAATCCACCTGCAATGTAGGAGAACCCAGTTTGATTCCTAAGTCAGGAAGATCCCCTGGAGAAGGCATAGGCATACACACTCCAGTATATTTGGGCTTCCCTTGTGGCTCAGATGGTAAAGAATCCATCTCCAATGTGGGAGACATGAGTTGGAGACTTGAGTTCTTCCAATTGATCCCTGGATTGGAAAGATCCCCTGGAGGAGGGCATGGCAACCCACTCCAGTATTCTTGCCTGGAGAATTCCCATGGACGGAGGATCCTGGCAGAGTACAATCTATAGGGTTGCAAAGAGTCGGACATGACTGAGTGACTAAGCACCCATACATAATCAAATTAGTAATGGTTTAGTTTCCTTTAAGTATCAGCAGTAAGTCTGATTTTTATAGGTTTTTATATTTTATTTAAAGTAGATTACAAATACTTCACAAATGTGTGATTTCAGGAATGTTTGATGAAATTTTCAAATAGCAAATTAAGTATGTGAAATATATAATTTTTAAATTAATTATTTGGGGGATGATATTAGACACGACTGAAGCGACTTAGCAAGGCCATAGTAAGGATACAAGAACATATATTGATATATTATTGCAAGAGAAAAGTTAATAAAATTTTACAAAACTCCATAAGATACATTTTAGAGAAATCTTGTTGAACCAATAAACAAATGAACAGCTTTAGCAAATTTTCCCATTAAAGTTATTTCCTGCTTAAATCTAGCTCTTTAAGAAGCTGCACAAATTCTTTCAGTCACTAATGAAGCATCTGAAATACACTGCCATGATTTTCAACCACAAAATAGGCATGTGTACAGCAGCTACTTTACATTTGTCATGAAATATTGTCATTTTGGTTAGAAAGGTATATAATGGTGCAGTACATTAAAAGTAACTAATAAGTTTTATGTGACAAGATCTGAAGTTCTGGCACATTATAATAACTGATGGGAAGTAAAGGAAGAGCCTGTCTCAAGAAAAGCCTCACAGAATAGGTGGTGTGACTATACTTCGAGGAAAGTATGGATGACTTAGATATCAGCCTTGTCACTGCAGCGAGAATGCAACCATAGACTGTATGTAAAAAAATGGATGGGGATGTGTTCCGAAGAACTTTACTATGGACTCTGAACTCCCTATTTTCACATATCACAAATAATCTTCTTCTTCTTTTTTAAAAATTAAAAAAAAATTATAACTCTTGGGTTATACATGTTTGGCCCAGGAGCAACGGTATGTCCACCTTTGTCCAAACTTTAAAGAAAGTTTCACAGGAAATTTATGCAAGGGAGCTCATAGAATTATTCTCGGTAACAACAACAAAACTGGATGCAGCTCAAATATCCATTGAAGTAGAATGATAAAATAATTGTGGTTCCACTCATTCAATGGAATGAATAACAGTTAGTATTCAATGGAATACTAACAGTGACAATAGAGTCAGAGCTATATAGGTGAACATAGAGGAATCTCAAACACATATCCATGAAAAAGCAAGTCATCAAAGAATACATGTACAAAGAATCTATTACATGGGGTTCAAATTGAGATAGTACCGGATGATATAAACTTTAGGGATACATCTAAACTAATGAAAGGAAGGGAATGATTAACACAAAATTCAGTTTATTTATTGTCTCTGGGTAAGAAAAAAGATAAGATCAAAGATGAGCCCGCAGAAAGCTTTTTAAAGATAATGGTAGTAGTCTAAGTCTTAGGAAAGGTGGTGGGTACATGGGTCTTACTTGTTGGTGACATGGTTCATAATTTTTACAGAGTGAAATACAAAGCCGCAAAATGAATTTTGTCAATGTCTTCCTTCAAAAACCCTGATGCTTCTTCATTGCCTGCAAAATTAAGATGAAATTCCTCACATATACACTGCTTGAACGACTTTAGATTTTAAATAACTTTGTGACCACATGGGCTTCCCAGGTGGTGCTAGTGGTAAAGAACCTTCCTGCCAATGCAGGAGACATGAGATGTGGGTTCAATCCCTGGGTCAGGAAGATCCACTGGAGTCAGAAATGGCAACCCACTCTCGTATTCTTGCCAGGAAAATCCCCATGGACAGAGGAGTCTAGCAGGCTACAGTCCATAGGGTTGCAAAGAGTCGGACACAACTGAACTGACTTAGTTCGCATGGACTGTAGCCTGCCAGGCCCGTCTGTCCATGGAATTCTCCTGGCAAGAATAGTGGAATGGGTAGCTATTCTCTTCTCCAGGGGATCTTCCCAACCCAGGGATCGAACTCAGGTCTCCTGCATTGCAGGTAGATTCTTTTCCATTTGAGCCACCAGGGAATCCCATAATTGAATATTATCTATGTTTTCTCATTTCCCAGAAGATCCTCTGCTGATGTTCTAAAACCTGCCATGTTGTTTAGAAATACCCTCTCCTGGAATGACTAAGTTTTTAGAGAATCTTTCTATAGCTATTTTATTTTCCTTGTGTTTGACAAAAAAAAAAACCGAATTGAAAAAAATTAACACTCTGATACCATTATAGCCATATACACCTTTGTTCTCAATCACATTACCATTGTCCTTATTCTTAAAATTATTTTGCCTTTTCTTAAAACCCATTTTATGTATTCTGTTTAATGTGAATTTTATAACTTTTAGTTGGAATTCACTTTCATTCTTTTGCCTCTAGTCTGACAGAAAAGTCCATGCATTTTTTAATTTTACTGGGATATAGAGTTAATGTCTTAGTCACCATTTATCTCCAGTTTAGCTTATAATAGGAGAAGGCAAAGGCATCCCACTCCAGTACTCTTGCCTGGAAAATCCCATGGATGGAGAAGCCTGGAAGGCTGTAGTCCATGGGGTCACTGAGGGTGGGACACGACTGAGCGACTTCACTTTCACTTTTCACTTTCATGCATTGGAGAAGGAAATGACAACCCACTCCAGTGTTCTTGCCTAGAGAATCCCAGGGATGGGATAGCCTGGTGGGCTGCCGTCTCTGGGGTCACACCGAGTCGGACACGACTGAAGCGGATTAGCAGCAGCAGCAGTAGCTTATAATAAGTGCTCAACTAATATATATTGAATGTTAAGTGAGGAATGGAATAGAATTGTAACTTCTCTACATTCTTTGTTTGTCAATAATTTTCAGTGATTTCAATATAATGCATATCCCAAATGACTGACTATAAAGCAATGAAGTGAATTTTAAACAAACATTTCAGAATTTATCTATTGAAACAATAACACCCTAGAAGTCCCACTTCAGTGGATATGTACTTCATCAGAGTCTACACCTGGCAGAAGTATTTTTTTAACTGTGGTAAATGCACATATATAAAATTTGTTATCTCAACCATTTTTAAGTGTACAGTTCAGTAATATAAGCATATTCACATTGTTGTACAGCCCAGCTCCAGAACTTTTTCATCTTGCAAAACTGAAACTCTTATGCCCATTAAACCACAACTCACCCTGCTCCGCCATTCCTGGTCTTCTCAACTACTTTTCTATTTTCTGTCTATACGGATCTGCCTGCTCTAGAAACCTCATATAAGTGGAAGTATTCAGGATTTGTCATTTTATGGCTGGCTTACTTCATTCAGCATAATGTCCTCAAGGTTCATCTGTGATGTAGAGCATGTCAAAGTTTCTTATCTTTCTAAGGGTGAATAATATTTCACTGTATTTATACACATTTATTTATCCTTTTATCTATGGGATATCAGGGAGGCTTTCATCTTTTGGCTATTGTGACTAGTGCTGCTCTGAACATGGGTGTCCCTTAGATACACTGCTTTCAATTTTTCAATTTTTTGGATACATAAATATATACCCAGATATATAAATATAAATATATACCTAGAAGTGAAATTACTGGATCATATAGAAATTCATATTGGGCTTCCTTAATGGCTCAGCAAGTAATGTGGGTTTAATTGGTTGAAAAATCACTTGAAAGTCAGATGGCTGTAAGTTAAGACATGAGTTTATTTTAAAAATACTATGATTCAAATATAACAAAATATCAAAATTTAGTATTAACTGTTATCTTCAATCTGTTATATTTGAAGCTGAAAATGCTAAAAAGTCACTTCGTCTAAAATTAGTTGTACTGAATATCATGAGCCAAGAAAACTTAGGTCATTTGTGTTATTCTGGTTTAAAATTCTCCTGACCCAGCAACTGATCTTGATATAATCAAATAACTGTTTTATTTCAAAAGCCAAAATGATTATTCTTGCCTAGCTAGAGGAAGACCGGGGAAATTCATTGTTCCCACTTACTTTCTCATCTGATTCTGAGGGTGTAATTCAGCTCTAGCATTAGGGAGGAAGGATTCTGGAAAATAAAGAGGCATGAAGGCATTTCCAGTAGCACATCAAATAGGGAATTTATGAGTATGTCACAGGGAGACGGTGAGTGAGAAACCAAGGTGGAGAGAAAGTGAGAGGAGGTTTTACAATGTTGGTAAACTTTTTAGTTTCTTTTTTCACCTACATTCCACTTTGGGGCCTCATCTCTTCTTTTTTTCTCTTCCATTGTTAATCTGATATCACTCATTTTTAATTTAGTGTGAATGCATTTACAAACCTAAGCTGGAGTTGCTGGGGGCAGGGCGGGGGGCGGTGGCGGTTATTTGGAAGAGCTGTCTGGCATGTTTGAAGGTCACTCACTGTTCCTATTCACAGCTACTCTGTAAGAAAAAGGGATCTGGACATGACCTGAAAGAGCACAGGTTATTCTCCTTTATAGGATCCCTGCTTTATCCATTTTTGACTTCTATACTCTTTCCCCTGTAGTTCAAGCTTCTCTTTTCACAACAGCCCCTTTTAGTTCAGTGGTCCTGCTTCCTCCTTCCAAACTATATAAACACGCAGTAGACTAGCACTTTCATCTTTTGCCCCCCAAATTTTTTTTGTTCTGAATCATTTTGCATCCAGAATATGTGGGGCTGCTGCTGCAGCTGCTGCTAAGTCGCCTCAGTCGTGTCCGACTCTGTGCGACCCCAGAGACGGCAGGCCACCAGGCTCCCCAGTCCCTGGGACTCTCCAGGCAAGAGCACTGGAGTGGGTTGCCATTTCCTTCTCCAGTGCATGAAAGTGAAAAGTGAAAGTGAGGTTGCTCAATCGTGTCTGACTCTTAGTGACCCCATGGACTGCAGCCTACCAGGCTCCTCCATCCATGGGATTTTCCAGGCAAGAGTACTGGAGTGAGGTGCCATTGCCTTCTCTGATATGTGGGGCTAGAACTTCTAAAGGTAGGTGAGATGCAGATGAATGTACTTCTCTGAAACATCTCAGAGGGTGCTAAGTGTACATGTTGGTCACTCAGTCATGTCTGACTCTGTGACACAGACTGTAGCCCACTGGGCCCCTCTGCCTGTGGAATTCTCCAGGCAAGAATACCATAGTGGGTTGCTATTTCCTTTTCTAGGGGATCTTTCTGACCCAGGGATTGAACCTGGGTCTCCTGCATTGTGGGCAGGTTCTTTACCATCTGAGCCACCAGGAAAGCCCTCCAGAGGGTGCTAGGCAGTAGGTAAATATAATCAGAGGGTGCATCATGGCTGGGTGGAGACCATCAGTCATGTGTCGCAAAAATTTCCCAACAGTTGGCTACTGGGGATTTATGTATTTTAGTGCATTCTGTTACTATATTAACATATGTGATTATAGTAAAGATTGAACTGCCAATGTGAACACTTTATGGATACTCAAAAAACAATAAACAGAGTATAAAAACTCTAAGAACAATGGCACTGCGCATTGACTTGAGAGAACTTCTCACTGTTACTTATATCATTGCAATGCACCCCAGGTCGTCTGTGTAAAATTTCATTAAATAAAGTAAAATAATCTCTAAAATGCCTCGTGCATGCCTAGTACATGGCAGGCACACAAAAAAATGCAAATACATAACTGATCATATCATCCTATTATATATTTATCATATTATATAACAATTATATCCTGTTATAATGCAATATATCACTTTATCATTAATAGGTGCTTTATGAGATTATCTTTCAGTTCCTTATTGTTATAATTTTCATATTCCTACCACAGAGTTTTCTGTTCATGCATTTCCCTAACTGGTGGGTACATTAGTGTGGAGTTTTATTAATCCTACTGAGAATTATAAGTCATATCTTCATCTAAAATTTATGTTCCAAGTTTCTTTAATTCAGAATGTCAGAGTAATTTCTGTCGTTGACTCAGGAGGTATCTCATTGCCTATCAGTTTCTCTGCTGTTTTGTCTGGATTTATATTTAAGCATTTGGCTTTCATTTTTATCTCGAGTTCAGCCAGGCTGGAAGAGTAGAATAGTAATACCAGCTGGCATAGAGTTGAGCCTATATCAGCATATTGATGCTCCTGCATCAGCATATTGATGCTAGTGACACCAAAATGCCTCTCTGTCTCACAAAACTGCCACACATCGGTATTAAGCAGTGTGGTGACAAAAGGGAGCAGATAGAAATCATCTCGTAGAGCAGATACACGGTTACTGTTGGAATAGAGAATATTTCGCAGTGAGGGGCTGCATTATCACAATGACATGAAACAAATCAATTCCAACTATCTGTAATAAATGAGTATGGGATTTTCTTCAGGTCATCAGTGATTAAATATTAAGAGCAGAACACTTGATTTTGAGTGTAATTGAAACAGAAACTCACCATGATGAAGCTGTTCATAAAAAACTGAAATTATCACTCAATCCTAATAGGTAGGTAACTGGCTAATTAATTGTTTTAATTTAATTGACTTTTAATCAAAAGAAAATATATACAGAAAAGTGACCCCATATCCTTGTACAGCTCAATGAATTTTCGTACGTCTATCATACTCATGGAACCTCTACCAGGATCACAAAATAGTATATATTGGGAGTATGCACCCCTCCCACCTCCTATCAGTCATTACCCAAGGCTTTCTCTGCCAAGGTAGCCACCAACCTGAGCTTTAAAGCAGTGCATTAGTTTTATTTGTTTTTGAACATAATTCTACGCCACATTTGAGAGTGGTTTCAAGTGGAGAGTATATTAGACATATGTGAATGGTTATTCTACAGTAACACGAAGAGCAAATTCAAGCCCCAAAGTCCAGGAAAGAGATGACTGAGGGAATTCCCTGGCTGTCCAGTGGTTAGGATTCTGCAATTCCATTGCAAGGGGCGCGGGTTTGATTCCTGGTCGGGGAACTAAAATCTTAGACACCCTGCAGAGCAGCCAAAATAAAAAAGAATGATTGAAATAGTTCAGTAGGGTAGGACCAGAAAAGAAAAACACAAGGTGTCTGATTTGTATGGAACATGAAGGATCCAGACAGACATGTAGTTTCTAGGCCTGACAACTTGATGGAGGGATTTCTATTCACCTAGAAGGTGTGGCAGGTTTTAGAGGAAAAGACCTGAGTTCAGTATTGGACATGCTGAATTTGAGATGCAATGTGGTGAGGAGATGGGTAGGATTCAAGATATTAGGACGTTCAGTTTAGTTCAGATCAGTTGCTCAGTTGTGTCCAACTCTTTGCGACCCCACGGACCGCAACATGTGGTCCATGTCTCAGGGACCTCATGTCCATGAGGTCCATGTCCAGGCCTCCCTGTCCATCATCAGTTCCCGGAGTTGACCCAAACCCACGTCCATTGAGTCAGTGATGCCATCAACCATCTCATCCTCTGGCATCCCCTTCTCCTCCTACCCTCAATCTTTCCCAGCATCAGGGTCTTTTCAAATGAGTCAGCTCCTTGCATCAGGTGGCCAAAGTATTGAAGTTGCAGCTTCAAAATCAATCCCACCAATGAACACCCAGGACTGATCTCCTTTAGGATGGACTGGTTGGATCTCCTTGCAGTCCAAGGGAATTTTCAAGAATCTTCTCCAACACCACAGTTCAAAAGCATCAATTCTTTGGTGCTTAGCTTTCTTTATAGTCCAACTCTCACATTCATACATGACCACTGGAAAAAACCATAGCTTTGACTAGATGGACCTTTGTTGACAAAGTAATGTCTCTGCTTTTTAATATGCTGTCTAGGTTGGTCATAACTTTCCTTCCAAGGAGTAAGCGTCTTTTAATTTAACGGCTGCAATCACCATCTACAGTGAATTTGGTCCCCAGAAAAATAAAGTCAATGACTGTTTCCCCATCTATTTGCCATGAAGTGATGGGACCAGATGGCATGATCTTAGTTTTCTGAGTGTTGGAATGCAAAATCTTCACTGGTTGAATGTTTAGGGAAGAATACATTAAAGAAATAACTGTGTGAGTGCTGACCCTCAGTACTCCAGCTTGGGCAAGTTGATAATCCCTGAACAGAGAGAACTGATGAGTTTTGGATACACTGAGTTTGAGGGATTTGTGAGGAATCCAAACAGAGATAGGTTATGGGTAATTGGGTTATGGATCTGGACTCAAAACATGGATTTTTTTGCAGATTAAAATAAAATATTTTAAATCACTCTGAAAAATATAGAGGGCTCCAGAGACTAGCTATGATTTTTGGTTGACTGCATTTAAAAATGCCCTGAATGTGATATCCAACTAGTCCATGATTAATTGCTGGAAGTAAAACATCATTTGTGGTTTTGTGGAGGGAAAGAAGACATCAGCATTTTGTCACTGATGACAATGGCATCGTGCCAGTCTTAGAAGCCATTTTAGCCAGTGTTCATCAGAAATTATTCACCTGAATTTTAACTGTGAGGCAATGCAACTCTGCAATTTATCTTTAAAATTGGTTACTATCAATTGTTGGTGGGGACACTGCCTTAACCAAGTGACCACATTCAGCATCTCAAAGAGTGGGACAAGGGGCTTCCCAAGTGGCTCAGTGGCAAAGTATCCACTTGCCAAGCAGGAGATGCTGGTTCAATCCCTGGGTTGGAATGATCCCCTAGAGAGGAAATGGCTACTCACTCCAGGATTCTCACTTGCAGAATTCCATGGATAGAAGAGCCTGTTGGGCTACAGTCCACGGATATGGCGTAGTGACTAAACAACAGAGTGAGGCAATGTGGTGTCATGTACCTTCTCATGAGACGCATTCAGATGTTTCCAAAACCAATGACGGAGTATTTCTGGCCAAAACATTAAGCCTGAATCTGTTCAAAACTCTCAGCCTAATTTCCACTTTAGAGGAACTATATGGAAGAGAGGAATAAGTTAAACAACGTTGTGAGAAACAACCAAACAAATTCAGGAGCTGGCTGCTGCTGCTGCTAAGTTGCTTCAATTGTGTCCAACTCTGTGCCACCCCATACATGGCAGCCCACCAGGCTCCCCCATCCCTGGGATTCTCCAGGCAAGAACACTGGAGTGGGTTGCCATTTCCTTCTCCAACACATGAAAGTGAAAAGTGAAAGTGAAATCAGTCCATGGGATTTTCCAGGCAGGAGTACTGGAGTTGGGTGCCATTCAGGACCTGGAAGTATCTCCAATAGCGCCAGCCTGGATGTCTGTAGGTTAATGCCTTATGGGGAAAAATGATGGGACTGTCCTAGATTAAAAGAGATTCAAGAGAGGTAGCAACAAAATACAATGTCAGAGCCTTGACTGGATCCCTGTTTTTTAAAAATAAAAACTACTAATAGCTATTAAGGACATTTTGGGAAAAACTGGGAGGAAATTTGAGCATAAGTGTGATATTTAGATACATTGTAAAAGAGTTTAAATTAATTTAATTAAATAATTTTCTTAGTTGTGATGAGGAAACTGTGGTTATATAGGAGAACAGATTTATTCTTTGCAGATACACAAAGTTTAAAATGTCTGTGACACAATTTCATATGATTAAAATATGGTGCATAGATCTGGCAAAATTATTGAAAAGAAATTGAGGGTTTATAAGAGTTCATGAAATTAAAAGATGCTTACTCCTTGGAAGAAAAGTTATGACCAACCTAGACAGCATATTGAAAAGCAGAGACATTACTTTGCCGACTAAGGTCCGTCTAGTCAAGGCTATGGTTTTTCCTGTGGTCATGTATGGATGTGAGAGTTGGACTGTGAAGAAGGCTGAGCGCTGAAGAATTGATGCTTTTGAACTGTGGTGTTGGAGAAGACTCTTGAGAGTCCCTTGGACTGCAAGGAGATCCAACCAGTCCATTCTGAAGATCAGCCCTGGGATTTCTTTGGAAAGAATGATGCTAAAGCTGAAACTCCAGTACTTTGGCCACCTCATGCGAAGAGTTGACTCATTGGAAAAGACTCTGATGCTGGGAAGGATTGGGGGCAGGAAGAGAAGGGGGCGACAGAGGATGAGATGACTGGATGGCATCACTGACTCGATGGACGTGAGTCTGAGTGAACTCCGGGAGATGGTGATGGACAAGAAGGCCTGGTGTGCTGCGATTCATGGGGTCGCAAAGAGTCGGACACGACTGAGCAACTGAACTGAACTGAAGAGTTCATTACACTATTCTTCCAAGTTTCATATATGATTAAAAATTTTCAAAATAAAAATTTTTAAATATTGTAAATTAGGAGAGAGCTTAAAATGATATTTGATCTTAGCACAATCATTTTCATGCCATTATGGTCTCATTATATTGATAAATGAACCATAACATCTATCTGTACAAGTTATTTCTTGAATTCTATTTGCACAATTTAATTTCCCTGCAGAAGCGTACTTAGTTTTCCCTTTACGGTGTTGTGAATATACTATAGCTTAGTGACTATGTGTGTGAGCTCTGGAGTGACTTCTCTGTTTCCATTTCCAAATTCATGAATAAGGACTTTGTTCTTTTTACTCCTGTGTCCGCAAGTCTTAGAGCGCACGCAGGTGATAGAGAGTGCTCAAATAATACTTCAAAACCTTTCGATTTTGAAAAATTTCCAGACTTACGAGAAAGTCGTGAAAGTGGTAGAATTCCACTTAGCCTTCACCAAGCATCTTTAAATGTTAGCCTCTTGTATAATCATAGCACAATGATCAAAACAAGGTAAATACCATTGAGAAGCGCATAATCTACATCAAATGATACTTTTCAAATGAATCTGTAGAATAAACAAATGTTAATAATAGTTCCTACCTTAAGCACATAAGCCTCAGTAAGTGTTCACTATCACCTATAATAAAAGCATCGTCCTGATTACTTCAGCCCTCTAGAGTTTCTACATAGAAGGGGCAGAGGGGCATAATCTGGTGGGAAGCTGACCTAGGGGATTTGAAGACTCATTTCCAGAGCAAACATTTTTGTGTTTAGCTTTTAGTTTTTCTGGCACTGCTATCATACCTGCCCTGTCAAATTGTCTAGGTTCTGGATCACTCTAGATTAAACATCCTAGAGTGTTTAACGTAGCACTCCATTCTGTGCTGCAAGGATTTATTCAAAATTTATTGAACCCCCATTACAAGCCCTGAGCAAACCCATGACTGAATGATCAACCAACCAACCAAATATATGAACAAACAGGCTAACAACCAAACCAGACAAAAAAAACAAATACAAAAGCCTTTCCCTTCAAGGAGTTTTCAGTCTAGTTGGTATAAAAGATAAACAGCCAGTGATAAAAATAACTAGTAAAGCAAATGTAATCACAGAAGTCAGTTCTCCAAGACCCCACTGAATGTCTCAGGGAACCAGGAGAAAGCTGCTGACCGTAACAATTGCAGGTAACAATTGCAGAGAAGCTAGCAGAATTCTGAGGAAGTTGGTCTCACGTTTCCACCAAAACAAAGCGGCACTGCCTCAGAATGTTGGGTTTCCTCATCTCGGAAGGATCCTACCTCAAAGATCAGATGGAGTCTTAAAAAGCCCTTTACATGCTGGCTCAGGGCTTCCTGCGTCAGGTTGATGATTTGCTTCCTGATTTTAGCATCCCAGACTCTTGGTGACACCTGCTCTCCCTTGCCTGTCATCAGATCTTTCTGGACTTTAGACCAGCAGGGATGTTAGCCTGTATTACCATGACAAGGTGGTTTTAAATCCTTCCAACATCAATATAATATCACCTGAGCCCATTCCAGGCTCCAATTCTGTGTCTGCTGGGTGATGGCGCAATGTTTCACTTGTCACCAAAAAGTGATATGTAAAGTAAAGAGACATTCTCAGACTTCCTGGAATTATTGTACGAGACGGTTCTTTTCTTAACTTTCTGTAGATGGCTCTCTCATGCCATGTATAAACGGGGACTACACCATACTCAAGCAAAAACCAGCAATAACATTATTCTCCATTTGCTGCTCTTCAATGCACCGCTGCGATTTCTGGGTGCTGAATTTCCAGTGAGGATAAGAAAGACAAATTGCACAAGTTCTAGTATTATATTCAACTTTAGCCAAATGAGGATTGAGGCTCATGTCCCTATTAAAATCAAATCCTCATATATTTCAAACGCAGTAAAACAAAACCAGAAAATATACTGATAACTAAGACCAAGACATTCCCAGGCAATCAGGATATCTGATTCATGCTTTGGGAAATACAATAAATCACATTCTGATTATAGCATTTCAAATTGGTAGACTAAAGAGTCCATTATGAATTAAATATTTTATTTCAAAAACATTGAGTCTATATAACAACTTATCATTTTCATGATTTTAAACATAGCATTTAAGTTACAGTCATTTAATCACAGAGTCTATGCAATTGCTTATTTTGAACACAACTATGGTGAACGTGTAACAGTTACTTTTCAGTAACATTAAATGAACATCTTGTATCTTTTCCCTTTAATTTGAATATGTAAAATTTTCAACTGAGCTGATTTACATGGCATCATAGTTATAAAACATCCAGGAAATAGCTTTAAAATCAATGCAAAATAAAAAGGTATATATAAATGAGTGAGAATAAAAAAAACTGCAGCCATGAGCTATTAAACACATAATTAAAATGGATTTATCACTTTTGGCTTTGATTTTTTTCCCTCTCTGTTATTGAATCATTATAGGGATCCCTTGAGTTCAATTATAATTATACACATACACATTATAATGTTTCACATATACATACAGTACATATATAGTCTTTAAAGCTGGAATAATAGAACAATATATATGCAAATTTAAATGTGTAAAATCCAGGTAATTAAAAATTATGATTCCCTAAGCAGCATTAACATACAGATAGTTATGAATCACTGCCCTGTATATTAAATTTATATCACAATACATCTTAGTGGCGAGGTGGATTTATGGTGTATGTGGTGAATTCTTTAAACTTCATAACCTACATTCTTAAAGTATTAGGTATAGATAGATGTTTATGTTTAATAATTCTATTCTATATTTATAGGCTTTCTTTGTGTCCTAGACAGTCAATCACTTCCTGCACTGGATCCCCTGCCATGCAAAGTAGCCCTAGATGATTGCATAAGTTTAAAGGGCTATAGTGACATCTCATGACCCTGTTCCCTTGGCCACAGATGAGATAAAGGGTGGATAGGCTCCTTCCCCAGCTTTCTTCAATGAATGGATTTGTCAAAGGCCTGAGTGGTGATTAGAATTGAGAATTTTGCACAAGAGAAGAGCAGGTAACTCATTAGAATAATCATATTCTCTGATTTTGAATGTGAGCCTCAGGAAAAGCTGAGCAGTTGGTAGGTGGAACAAAAAAGGTGAGAAGAAGCTGCAAGATATCAATAAGGGGAAATTGTTAGAAGGATCCATAAAGTTTGTGTTCCCTGAGATGGCAGCAAGGTAAGCTAGTCGCTAGAGCTGGTTCTCCACAGTCTTCCAGGTGAGGCTCTGTTATGAGCTGAATTGTGTTCTCCCCGAAGAAAATGGTTACCCATGATAGCTCAGTTGGTAAAGAATCCTCTTGCAATGCAGGAGACCCTGATTCAATTCCTGGGTTGGGAAGATCCGCTGGAGAGGGATAGGATAACCACTCCAGTATTGTTGGGCCAAAACAAATGTAGAAGTCCAATCACTTGGTCCCTGTGATTGGGACTTTATTGGAAAAAGGGTCTTTGCAGATGTCATCAAGTTAAGATGAGGCTGTTAGGGTGAGCCCTAATTTCTTGTGACTGGTGTCCTCATAGGAAGGGAAGAACGCCATATGAAGGTAGGGAAGGAAGGGAAGAACAAGCCGCAAGCCAAGGTATCCTAGGAATACCCAGGAGCTGGGAAAAGGCAAGGAAGGGTTCTCCCTTATAGGTTTAAGGCACCTTGATTTCTGGCTTCAAGTCTCCAGAACTATGAGATGATACATTTCTGTTGCTTTAAGCCTCTCAGTTTGTGATACTTTGCTCTGGTGGCCCTAGAAAACCAATCTGCCTCTTTGAGTCAACTTGCCCAGGTTTCCTGTCCTCTCGTGAAGGAAGATTGGTTGTCTGACTCCTAACAGTACCAGTGAAGTTGCTCAGTTGTGTCTGACTCTTTGTGACCACATGGAGCCTACCAGGCTCCTCCACCCACGGAATTTTCTAGGCAAGAGTACTGGAGTGGGTTGTAATTTCCTTCTCCAGGGGATCTTCTTGACCCAGGGATCGAACCCAGGACTCCCACATTGCAGGCAGACGCTTTACTGTCTGAGCCACCAGGGAAGCCCTTACTCCTGGATCCCATCAAATATGAAGTGAACAGACTCTATGATCCTTGCAACCAAAATATGAGTATCAACTGGATCCAGGAGTAGGACTATATGCAACAGAGGCCGACAGAAACTGAAAGACACGTGGAACTGGTTATAGCGATGAGGCAGGATAATGGCAATGAGAGTCCCCTTCATATCTTGGCTGATGTGCTGGTCGTCTGCACTGTATGGTGACGGAAGAATTCATTAAGCCATAACATGCTGTTTCTAGATACTTATATAACACGTCCACCAAAGGTAAGTCTTAGAGGGTTTTTGTAACTCTAAAGGCGAGCTTCCCTGGAGAAGGAAATGGCAATCTACTCCGGTGTTCTTGCCTCCAGTGTTCCACGGACAGAGGAGACTGGTGGGCTACAGTCCATGGGATCACAAAGAGTTGGACATGGCTGAGCACACACGGAGGTCCAGAAGGCCTATAGAATTGTAGGGTCAGCTGAATTCCTGATTAGTCCATATCCCCATGCAAGATTTTAGGGCATAGGTGGCAGAGTTTGGAATCCAAATAATTGGAAAATCTGGGAAATAGGAGGGTTTAAATGCATTGCTCAAGCTCATAACAATTTTATAGTATGTGCATTTTACCACAGTTTAAAAAAATGAATAAAAGCACTTAGCTTATTATGCGTCAGGCAAAGAGGAGTAAAGTTAGTTATTTGAAATGTGAAAGGATATATCTAGGATTATATGTGTCAACATTTAAGGCTGAAGTTGGAATGAGATCAGTGCCAAAGGCCTTGTATTCTCCACCAAATGTAATCTATTGAACCAATGAAGGATTTGTCCCTGTGGAAGTTTTATTATTACAAATGTGCGTGTTTTGCCAGAATGTCCTAGTGGAGAATAGAACAAAAATTTAGGATAGTCTAATCTTTATGATCTCAAAAAATGGAGAGTGTCTTATAGCATCTAATATTTTGGAAGTACTGCAGAAATAAAATGATAAAAGACATAAAGAGGTAGTGATCAAGTACGTATTTACTTTTTAATACATTGCCTAAAAGAACTCACAGAATTCAGTTCCATAGTGTTTACATGAAATAGGCAGTTTGTTTATCTGAAATACGGGCTTCCCTGGTGGCTCACATGGTAAAGAATCTGCCTGTCGTGTGGGAGACCTGGGTTTGATCCCTGGGTTGGGAAGATCCCCTGAAGAAGGGAGTGGCTACTCCAGTGTTCTTGCCTGGAGAATTCTATGTACTGAGTAGCCTGTCAGGCTACAGTCCATGGGGGTCACAAAGAGTCAGACACGACTGACTAGCACTTTACCTGAAATATGAAAGGGTAATTTGACTTTTCTAGCCCCTATATATCCTGTGTATCCCTGTGGCCAGTCTGTTGCTTAAACAGAGGATTCAAAACAAAGGTGAAAGCCCTAGTGTTGTCCTGTACTGTCTTTGTCCCATTCTCTGGGTGTCCCATTCTTTTAAATATAATTGAATGCTAGACCTAAGCTTGATTCCTGAAAGAGAAGGGAAGATAAAGGATTCTTTGTTTTTCTCTTGGTAGAATAAAAATCATACCAGCTTGTAAGCTCTTTCCTTTGCCCCCACATCAAACCAACCAACCAATGAGCCAACAAATCCAAATTCTTGTACTAAACGCTCCTTTGCTTGTCTGAGCATCTTCTCACGTTACTCAGAGATTAGTCCCATTCTAGAGACAAATTTTTCACGCTTCATCAAGAAAATGCACATGTTTAGAAGATGCTAATTGTCAAGGATAGGCAAGAGACGGGAAATGAGGAACAGACATTTTTCAATGGACAACTCTTCTTTTAAAGCTTTCAGTCTCAGCATGATGTAGGAAGGACTATCTCCATGTTACAGAAAGGTGTTTACTCAGTCTAGATCACTCAGCTAGTGAGTGACAGAGCTTGTTCTGTCTGACTCCAAGTTGGGTGTTTTTTCTATATCACCCAGGCTCTCATATTAAGGGAGTGTGTATTCAGGGATAAAGTGGATTTTTATTTAACAATTTCCAAAAATATCCTACTTCCCTCAGATTTTGCAACAGCTAAAACCTCTTTCCTTAGGATAGTTCACTAGTATCCAGGCACACACAAACACACACATACACATACCCCATAAGTCATAAAAATGAAAACAATCCTCTAATTGGTGATTTCCAAGTTTCCCAAGTGTCTCTGATATTTATAATACATCAGCTTATGCCAGTGAATGCCTTTTTAGGCTTAGCAGCTGGATGGTGCATATTTTGAAACAGTGATGATAACCAACAATGATAAGGCTCCCATTGAAGCTGTCTAATATTTGATTTTATATGAAGCACTGCCTTTGAATTTAGAAAATCTTTAGTAAGCTGATCTTGGAAAAAATAGACCATTCTTTAATCAAGACATATGATGCAAGCTTTGCTATTTTAATTTTACTGTATCTGCTTTCTCTTTTGCTTATTAATCAAAAGCAATTCTGTTTCTTGGCTTGGAAGAGATGATGCTAACAAAATATACTGTAATTGTTTAGAAGTGATTTTCTCCCGAGATCCAGGAAGCTTAAGTAGTTGGGTTTCCTATTACTTTCTGCCCCCTGGGTTTTACATCAGTTCTGCACTGACTTTCTTGTCTAGTGTGTTTGTAGTAGTAAACGATTAGGCAGGGGAGGCTCCAGGGGACTGTTCTTGGCAGGAGCAGGTTGTGCTTAACTAGCTTCTACTTGCATGCACCTGATGCAGTCGGTTATTAACAGGGTTTGTGGAATCAATGAGTACAATATCTCTTTGCTTAATAGGTGTACGCAAAGGAAAAAAAAGGTAAAATAACATTTATCTGCAGGTGCATCCTATGGTCTTAATCCAAGAAACAGAATTTTGTAGAGTTCTTGACAGCTGTTTTCCTTGTTCTCTGTTTTCATTGCACAGGTTGAGCCATGAATATTCAAAACATGGTCTGCCTGACTATGCTACCCATGGGAAAAATCAACAAGAAGTGATGTATATGGTAGAAAGGAATGGGCGACAAAGGCTATTGCAAATAGAGAGGTAGGAATTAAGCATAGACAAGCTGGAATAATGGGAGAGACCATTAGGGCAGGATTTTACAAGATGATAGCTTGATACCAAGCTTTAATACCAAGTTTTATATCAACCAGTGCTCTTGAAGGGCTTCCCTGGTGGCTTAGATGGTAAAGAATCCCCCTCAATGCCGGAGACCTGGGTTCGATCCCTGGGTGGGGAAGATCCCCTGGAGGAGAGCATGGCAATCCACTCCAGTATTCTGGCCTGGAGAATCCCATGGACAGAGAAGCCTGGTGGGCTACAGTCCATGGAGTCACAAAGAGCTGGACCCGACTGAGCAACTAACCACACACCCAGTGCTCTTGAATACATGGAGGACCCTGATGGCCTACAATTCATCCACACTGTCTGAATGCTGGAGATGAAGCCAAGTTTTGTGACTGTTTACAGAAAATTTGAAGTATACGTTTTTGTAACCTTGTTTTATCATCTTTCTAGTGAAGAAATTCTTTACCTTTCCTCCCTCTCTTTTTCTTTCCTTCTTTTCTGTCCTTACCTTTCTCTTCTGTCTCCATCTCCTCCTTTTCTTTTTTTTGACTCATCTTCTTCTCTTTCTGAAGCTCTGAGGCCTTCTTTGCTGCTAGTTGGGAAGAAAAATTGGAGACAATGAAAACCACATGGGTCTTTTTTTAATTGGAGCTACAATGTTGTGTTAGTGTGTGATGTACAACAATGCAAATCAGCTGTATGTATACATATATCCCCTCCCTCTTGAGGCTCCCTCCCATCCACTCCACAACCCATCCCATCCCTCTGGGTCATCACAGAGCACCAAGCTGAGCTCTCTGTGCTATACAGCTAGTGGAGTCTTCATGATAAACAGGGAGGGAGAACTTCGGAAGGAAAAATCTAGTTAAGGGGTTGAAGGCAAAGGAGTGATTGCCCACAAGAGGCTGGGAGAGGGAAAAAGAAGTATGTTCTGATGCAGAGGGCTACAGAAGTGTGCAGCTAAATGGTAGAGGGAACTTCTGGGGGGGGTGGGGAGGAAATGCATGGTAAAGGTTGCTATGGATGCACGGCATAATCTCAGTATCTATAGATTGTGTTAGTCACTCAGTCGTGTCTGACTCTTGCAACTGCATGGACTGTAGCCCACCAGGCTCCTCTGTCCCTGGAATTCTCCAAGCAAGAATACTGGAGTGGGTTGCCATTTCCTCCTCTAGGGGATCTTCCTGAACCAGGGATTGAACCCGGGACTCCTACACTGCAGGCAGATTCTTTACCATCTAAGCCACCAGGATATTTCTCCGTATCTATACTTCCCAGTGAAACTACTGAATGCTGTGTGTGTGTGTGTGTATCTGTCATCTCAATAAAGACTACTGGGCATTAGGTAAAAGCAGAACTGACCCAGTAAGACCCAAGGAAATTTTTTTCTTTAATTCCTATCCTCTGCAGAAATGTTATAAAAATCATTTAAAAATAGGAATTACTTGGAACTTCCCTGGAGGGGAAGTGCTGCCAGTGCAGGGGGTACAAGTTTGATCCCTGGCCGGGGAACTAAGATCCGGCATGCCATGTAACATGGCCAAAAGATGAAAAAGAAATTAGTTTTTTAAATTAAAAAAAAAAGAGAGAAAAATAGGAACACTTCCCTGAGTGTCCTCTAAATGACCCACTACAGTCAAAGGAGACTACTCACAGCTTCCTGGGCATTTTGCCCCTTCTTATCTTTGCACTTTTGTGCTTATGTTTTAACCTTAATATCCTCTGTCACTTCCGTTCCTCCAGGCCGTTAAAATCCTTCTAAACTTACAAAGTTTAAATACCAACTTTTCTTTAAAGCCTTCTCTGACTCCCTGGCTGGAAATTATTTTCCTCTTTAATTCCTATCCTCTGTTTGCAGCTCTTTCAACTCCCTGTCCTGTATTACAGCCACACAAGTGGGTATCTCTATTCTGAGCATGTGAACCCCTCCTATGAAGATATTCTTTTCTACGCGTCCCTGAGTCCAACCTAAATCCTCAATCAGTACACTTAGCAGATGCTCAGTAAACATCTAAAGAACAATACATGCTTGGCTCACCAACTATAGTTTTTTTGTTTTTTTTTTTTTGCATTTTCATTTAGAATTTACAGGTTATTTTTTAAAAGCTATTTTGTGGGTAAAATTTCCTTCCCAAAGTACAACCCTGAGAGGTAACTTTGGCAATAACAAATTGCAACCGTTATTAGAGTTCTAAAACAGGCGAGTTGAAAAAATAATCAAGAAGTCCTTTAGAGGATATTATTTGTATTTCAGTAACTAAATTATAATAGGTTCTCATCATTTGGGAAATATATTTACAAAGTAAAATTGTGTGGAAGTGAAAGACAGCAAATGTGTCATTCTAAAGAATTTTATGAGCCTGGAAGGGGGTCCTTGCTGTTATCTATCTGTGTCTTAAATTAAAAGAAGACTTGTAAAATGCAAATTACCCCTGAGTCAGAAAAGGTAAGTAACCTAAGGTGATAATTAGAGGCCGTTTTCATATTTCCCCTGTGGAAAGAATGGATAGTCATGGCTATGCACACTTCTCAGTTTTCAGATTGTCCCTCTGCCCTCTGGCAAAAAGTTAGAAGAGAAATTCTGACTTGAGACACTGCTTGGAAGAAATAATAGGCTCTCAGAGAAATGCACGACAGCTATATATATCAACACAGATGAATTTCAAAAACACATTGATTAGTGAAAAAGCAAATCACAGAAGAAAATGGACAGGATAAGTCCCTTACATAAAGTTAAAAAAACAGAACAAACAAAACAATACATGTTGAGAGATATATGTGTAGTGTTAAACCTTAGAAAATAGGAAATAATACAAAATTGAAGAAGTGAATTTTATACCTCTTTGAAGAGGTGGAAGGGAAGGTAAATTTAGGAGGGAATAACATGGGGCTTCAGAGATACAAAAAATATTTCCTTTCTTAAGCTGGCTGGGTGGCTTTGTAGAACTATATCTGTATGTTATGTACATCTTTGTGTATATGATATTACTAATGTTTAAATATAAATATAAATCATAACTTCACAGTCCTGTTGCAAAATTGGTGTGTGCGTATATATATATATATATATATGTAAGCTTAGT
>SJYW01027181.1:40919-51414 GCA_006410735.1 Raphicerus campestris | reverse complement strand
TTTTTTTTTTTACTTTCTTTTTGTTGCTTTTGTTATAATGTATGTAAGTCACTTCAGTCATGTCTGATGCTTTCCAACCCTATGGACTGTAGCCTACCAGACTTCTCTGTCTGTGGGATTCTGCAGACAAGAATACTGGAGTGAGTTTCCAGGCCCTTCCCAACCCAGGGATCTAAGCCACCTCTTTTATGACTCCTGCGTTGGCAGGTGGGTTCATTACCACTAGCACCATTTGGGAAGCCCTAGATTTGCTATTATAATAAAATAAAATAGCCTGCCTCAGAGGACCCTGTCCTTCTGCTTGACTGTAAAATAAAGTGACTCTGTTCAGCTCATAGAGAAATAATTTAACCCTCACCACCTGTGAATAGGTGCAACAAAAAGAAGATATTACACACTGCTTCCAAAGACAGGTCATTCCTGGAGATGTTTAGCAAGACTGAGACCCTTTCACTTTACTTTCCCAATTGCTCTCCCTCTATTTCACTTTTCTTCCTCACTGCTTCTCCCTCTCTATTCTAGCTTTCAACTTTAGTTCCTATTGCTTCTTTCTCACTCTAAAAAAGAAAATGGCATCCAGACTCTAACAAGATGGTTACTCTGAGACACTAATCTGTCATCTTCTCAACCAGCCACATTTCCAAATAAAGTTTTATTCCTTGTCTCAACACCTCATCCCCCAAGTTCATTGGCCTGTACTGCAGTAACCAAAGTAAGCTTAAATTTGGTAACAGTAGTTTCCTTTTCATTAATTTATAAAACTTATTTCAAAAGAGACTCAGTAAAAGTATTTCAATGGGAGATTGCCTAGGGAGATTCACACAATAATTTAACTATTGAATGAATATTCCCATATTTCAGAAGTCTCTTGATTCCATGTACCTGTACACTATACTGTATTTTTATTATGATACAGGTCATATTTCAATCAAAATAGGTATATGCTCCTTTAAGGTAACATCTCTCTTCTTTTTAGACTGACCCATCAGCCATAACAAGGTGATTCTGGAAGCCCGGAGCTATTTTTCTTTTGCTTTCCATTCACCAAAGCAGACAGAAACAGCTAACATACTGTATTACTTGCTCACCTTATAGGTGCCTGACTTTTTCTAATACATTTAGCCGTCTCCTCAACCATGAATTTACCACCTACAAGTACCACAAATATGTTCCCATCAGTAATCACAGTTCTTGAGCAGCCTCAAATCAAAGATTCTCAACCACTTCTTTCCTCTTTCTTTCATCCATCTCCTGAATTTTTCACTTTCCTAAACTGAGACTCTTCCTCATAAAATATTAACTTCCCATTCCTCCTATCCACCTTCTCAACCCTGGGACCTCTGACATCTATCAATGTACTTTCTGCGTCTATGAACTTGACTATTCTAGGTATTTCATAGGTGCAGACAAATACTACATGATTCTCAGTGTTCTTTATTGGTCACATAGTGTCACCTTATTTTTGGATTATGAACCACAAAGTAATGAGCAATGTGTCCCTGTTTGAACAACACCAAGACAGAATTTCACAAAAAAGGACTTCATAGCCCAATGATCAACATAGTGAAAACCAGTCTATCACTAAACAATGTTGACAAGATAGTACAAAGTGCCCCTAGGAGACTTTTGATGTAAAGACTGTACTAAAAGAACTAGGTAACCATATTCAGCTTTTTGCTATGGATCAGTTCCAGATTGCAGATATTCTTGTGGATTAAGCATAGAGCTACCTCAGTCTAGCTGTAAGACAGTTCTATACTTACATGTGTGTGAACTGCATGCTTGTACCCTTGCCTGGAGAATTCCATGGACAGAGGAGCCTGGTGGGCTATAGCCCATGGAGTCACAAACAGTCAGGCATGACTAAATGACTTTCACTTTAACTTTAACTGTATGGGAATATACCATATTACTTCCCATATTAGCTGAATACTTTTATGTTTTCATTAGCAATGTAGATTTTTTTATCAGCTGAGCTACCAGGGAAGCAACAGTTAGAACTGGATGTGGAACAACAGACTGGTTCCAAATAGGAAAAGGAGTACGTCAAGGCTATATATTGTCACCCTGCTTATTTAACTTGTATGCAAAATACATCATGAGAAAAACTGGACTGGTTGAAGCACAAGGTGGAATCAAGATTGCTAGGAGAAATATCAACAAATTTAGATATGCTGATGACACCACCCTTATGGCAGAAAGTGAAGAAGAACTAAAGAGACTCTTGATGAAAGTGAAAGAGGAGAGTGAAAAAGTTGGCTTAAAGCTCAACATTCAGAAAACAAAGATCATGGCATCTGGTCCCATCACTTCATGGCAAATAGATGGGTAAACAGTGGAAACAGTGACCGACTATTTTGGGGGCTCCAAAATCATTGCACATGGTGACTGCAGCCATGAAATTAAAAGATGCTTACTCCTTGGAAGGAAAGCTATGACCAATCTAGACAGCATATTAAAAAACAGTGACATTACTTTGCCAACAAAGGTCCGTCTAGTCAAGGCTATGGTTTTTCCAGTGGTCATGTATGGATGTGAAAGTTGGACTATAAAGAAAGCTGAGTGCCAAAGAATTGATGCTTTTGAACTGTGGTGTTGGAGAAGACTCTTGAGAATCCTTTGGAGTGCAAGGAGATCCAACCAGTCCATCCTAAAGGAAATCAGTCCTGAATATTCATTGGATGGATTGATGCTGAAGCCAAAATTCCAGTACTTTGGCCACCTGATGCGAAGAGCTGACTCATCTGAAAAGACCTTGATGCTGGGAAAGATGCTGGCAGGAGAAGTGGATGACAGAGGATGAGATGGTTGGATGGCATCACAGACTCAATGGGCATGAGTCTGAGTAAACTCCAGGAGTTGGTGATGGATAGGGAGGCCTGGCGTGTCGCCATCCATGGGGTCACAAAGAGTTGGACACAACCAAGTGACTGAACTGAAGTGAACTGAACCAGAATCAATAGGAGTGGTATTAATGCCCTGGGGGTGTCTGGGCTTCTCACAAGAATGAGGAGACTCTACTGCGTTTATTTGATGGTTGCAATGAGAGAATTGTCTTCATTCTACATGACTTTTAAATATTCCACTACATTTTGAAATCGGAGTAGCCTTGATGTATAGTATGCTTTTGAGATAGAAAGTAGATTATTTTGAGATATTTTATATTATGGAGAAGTATTTTGATCCAACATTGAAAAAGAAAATCTAGCTTATTGATGAGAATCACACTTCCTTATTTTCCTCACTCCAAAAATCTGTGATTTGTCTTGGTGTATTATTTTTGCTTCTTCTTATCATATGTATATTTATAAATCAGGGCTATTCTTACTTATTCTAGCACTATTTTAAATTCTAGTATCCACCAACACCTCTGATCTTTCAAGTTCTTCTTGAAAGGGATGGCTTCTGATCTCTTGTATTCAAACAAGGTATTTAAGAGACACAAGCATCTGACTACTTTATGTTGTCTACTGAAGTCAGGTCTGAGCCTTTACACTTTAAAATATACAGTGTTCTACTATTAATTAATTTTTGTATCTCAACATTGCAATTTGGGCAAGGTTAATTTGGTAAACTATGTATGTAGATGTGTATATGTGTTTGTCAGTCACTCGGGTCTGTCTGATTCTTTGTAACCCCATGGACTGTAGTTCACCAGGCTCCCCTACCTGTGAGATTCTCCAGGCAAGAATCCTAGAGTGGGTTCCTAGTCCCACCTCCAGGGGATTTTCCTGACCCAGGGATTGAACACACATCTCCCACACTGCAGGCAGATTCTTACCGTCTGAGCCTCCAGGGCAGGCACAAGTATGTATGTAGATTCTATTCTCTATGATATTTAAAATCAGATTATTAAAGGGATATTTGAAACATTGATTCAATAAAAATGAGTGCTTTGTCCAGTAGGGTTAAAAACCACTGATTTAGATGGAAGTGTGCCCCTGAGAAGAGGCCAAAGAAAAAGCCAAAGAGACCAGCAGACAGGAAGGGCCCCACAGTATGGTTGAATAAGAGTAGATGATATGGACATGACAGCTGAGGTCATAAAAAGGCAGCGGAAGACCCAGCAGAAATCGAGACCTCCACTTGAGTCCAGGTGAGACTAACTGCACACTGTGGGGGGAAAGGCTGTGGGAATAGGATACTCCCTGCAGACTGTATCTCTTTCAGGCTATGCAAAGATGCTCCATAAACTCCCGCAGCTCAGGTCAGCCTAGAGGAAGGCAAAGAGAAAGAGAAGGGGAGAAGCACCAGCTTCACAGTTTACTTTAAAAAGACAGAGGGTAACTGAGAAGAGACTGAGTTAAGTTGAATGCTTTCATTTTCCTCTTTCTCAGGAAATGGAATCCTGAGGCAAAATTTCTTTCTGTTATTCGAAAATGAAAAAAATGGCTTCTTTTCACACAGATTGCGGACTCATGACTGTAAGTTATTTCCTCCACTGTTCATTCCCTTCCAAGTTCCCTTCTTCTCTTGCTTGGAAAACTGTGCTCACCTCTTAGCTGGTTTCCTGGCTTTCTCCTTCCTAATCATAATCTATTCTTCATAGAACTGAGTGAGCCTTTAATATCCATCAGTCACGTCATTCTCTTACTTTGAAGTTTCCCCGATGGCTCCTCTGCACCATTATCCTGGCTCTGAATGATATTTCCCAACCACTGTCTCTTGTGTTATTCAGATGCCAAGTCGAGGCCAACTCTTTGTGACCCCATGGACTGCACATGCCAAGCTCCTTTGTCCTTCACTATCTCTTGGAGTTTGCTCAGATTCACGTCCATTGAGTCAGTGATGCTATCTAATCATCTCATCCTCTGCTGCCCACTTCTTTGCCTTCAGTCTTTCCCAACATCAGAGTCTTTACTCATATCTGTACATGACTATTGGAAAAACCATAGATTTGACTATACAGACCTTTTTAGGCAAAGTGGTGTCTCTGCTTTTTAATATGCTGCCTAGGTTTGTCATAGCTTTCCTTCCCTGATGTTGCATTTCTCCCTTGAGCCTGCCAGTTTCTTTCCTGCTCCAGACCTCTGCACTTGTTCTGTGTAGACAGCTCTTCTCTAGAATGCTCGGCATGGCTGATTCCTTGTAATCATCCGGGGCTCATCCTCTTGAACTCTGAATAACAACAGTCTTTTTTGACTGCCCAGTGGAAATGACTGCCTCCTCCTCTCCATCCCTGCCATCCATGCAGTGTCACATCACCCTCCTTATTTACCCTGATAACACTTACAATGGTCTGTCTCAGCTGACATCCCAGTTGATGGCGATTCCATCTTTCCAATTTCGAGGGCTCCAGACCTTGGCATCATCCTTGGCTCCCCTTTCCTCCAATACCCCACATTCAGTCCAACAGGAAACACTGATGGTTCTGTCCTGAAAATGGGGGCAATTGACCATTTCCCAATGTCTCCTTTGTCTCCTGACTTGGTCTAAGCCATATCATCTCTCTTGGTTACGGAATACAGTAAGTCCCCTACATGCAAAGCTCACATCTTTACAGACTTACAAAGATGTGAGCAAGGATTCCATCAATGTCAGGCTTGAATAAAATTGCAGCTTGCCCTTCATCTTCTACTGCTGATGATCTTTTAGTTCTTCCATTCCACCTCCCTTTCCTCTTCTAGTCTGAAACTCTTCTTGCCTGCCCTTGATGCCAGGCCCTGTATGCCAGCTGCTGTACTATACTACTGTACTTTTCAAGGTAATGTAGTGTAAGATTGAAATTGTTCTTAAAATTTTTTATGTTTGTTTTTTATGTATTATTTATGTGAAAAGTATTTTAAAGCTATTACAGTACAGTACAATATAGCCAATTGTGTTAGTTGGGTACCTAGGCTAACTTTGTTGGACTTATTAACAAATTGAACTTATGAAAGCTCGCTCAGAATGGGACTCATTTGGATGTAGGGGACTTTTCTACCACTTCACTGCTTTTCCTGCTTCTACGTTGGTCCTCCTATAGTCTATTCTCAACGAAACAGTTAAAATGACACTTCAAAAACTGTTCAACCCTCGCACCCCCCGTTGGCTCCCTATTTCTTTTGCACTAAATGTCTTACAATAGCCCACAAAGCCCAACTATTTTACCCTGCTTGCATTTGAACTCTTGAGGACAAAAATTGTCATTTCTGGTATTCACTGAATTTTCCCAAGTACCTGGAAGTACCTGGTAACACAGTAGGGGCTCAATAAATAACCTTGGGGTAAATGGATGATTCCTATTCCTTTTTCAGCATTTATTTTTTCCCTGTTGGAATGAGAGCTGTATGAAGGCAGGGTCCTTGTTGGTCTTTTAATGGGATATACAAAGCACTCAGAAGAGCACCTGGTGTATACTAAGTGCTTAATAAGTTTTTGTTAAACGAATGTGAATATGTTCTATGAAAATGGCATTGGATCTGCTTATGTAATACTGAGTTAATGGATACATTGTGCATACAGGTAAATAACCTCCATTCATCACTTTCAGGCACCTATCAGTGGTGGATGAAGAGTGTCATACAATAAAGCAGGAAACGGACTGTTCACATACATAGAACTTTATGGGAAACAGTATGTTGGGCTGTGGTTGCCCCAGAGTTACAATCATGTAGTGAACTGGAATACATTCAGTAAACATCACCATTCTTCTTGCAGTTTCCCCTATCTATACAAATTCTTCTGCTTAACTTCCTTTGGAAAAAGAAAGCTACTGTTTTGCTGGTTATTTGCAAAACTGCTTACCCCAGGGGGCTTTCTTTCTTTCTTTTTTCCTTGGGTTTGTTTACAAAAATGGGAAAAAAAAGTGTTATTTCAGTGTATAAGAGTAATTTGTATTCTTGAAGGAGAGATTTATGATACCAGTGACTTATACAATCTAGTTTGTTTTTTATCTGTATTGAAGGGCATTCATATCCATATACTCCTGTGCGCAAATGTAGGGGATCTGAAACCATTCTCTGTGATTGTCTGGATTGTTAATCTCTCCAGGGTTTCTTCAACATTCTCAAAGGCAGTTTCTGGCACCAAAGGGAAAAGGAAGAAGTTGAGATGCAATTTTATCTCCCAACTGAACTTGATTAAATGGAGACTGTTCTAATCAGAAGTTTGAATCCTACGGGAGTGCAATGTTGTTAACAGGTTTGAGAATATTTGAGAAGAACCTGGAGGAAGAGTTCCAAAGTTAAGGTAGAGAAGACATCAGGCAAGAAAATAACTGTAGTTAAAGCTTATTAATAGGCTCAAAATTAGGTGAACAAATTGCTTCACAGATAGTGTCAAGCTCATTGCTAGACTGGCAGAGAAAGTGGAAGAAAGCTCTTTGAAAACATTATTTTTATTATTTTAATAATTTGTGTAGGAATCATAGTAGCTGCAATCTGTTAGCCAGAAACAATTGCCAGCTGGTGTCATCATGGAGTAACTATAGTAGGCTGAATGCAAACATGTTTTCCCTTTTACCTGGAGAGCATTCAATTTTAAAAAGTTTCTATTCATTTTTGCCTGAATGTGAGGTCTGCCCACGTAGATAAGGAAGCCTGTTTATTGCTCGTGATTTAAGAGCTTTGATTAGGTTCACACCAAGTTCCACAATTATAATAGAAAGAGCACACCTGAGACAGACTGTTTACACAACTAAAGTTACTTATCATTAAAAATGGATACTTGGGTCTATGCCTGAATTATCGACGTCATTGCCTGATGCTATGGCTTGTTTTTCTTGTGTCTGCCTGAAGGAAATGATGGGACTCCATTAGTTATTTTACTGAAAACAGAAACAGATCTTCTGGGATAATGTTCTTTGAAAAAGGTTAAAAGTGCACTTATTTATAGAAACATACATTTTGTTAGCAACATAGCTGTTATATCTGTTTACTGTAAGATCTTCTGAAATTCTCCTAGGTAACTTAACAATGACGTAATCATGTTAAGATTGTCATTGTCATTCCCTTGTTTATCTGGAAAGTCACAGACTAGGTTCTGCAACAACGCAAGATGTAGAGATTGCTCAGCTTTGCCTACAAAGCCAGAGGGAGAGAGAAAAATAATTTAATTGTTCTATTGCAATTCTGTTGTTTCTTCCTGCCTCTTGACTCAAAGGATCTCAAGAGAGGAGAACGGAAATTATGGGCTCTGTTGTTGATGTTCATTGGATTTCTTAAATGGTGATTTGAATGCATTTCAAGGGTGATAGTGGTTTCTAATTCTGGTTCTGTTTTCACCTAGTTTTCCTTGGTTAAGTTTCCTCATCTCTGAAATGGCATATTATTCAGTTGGCCTTCTGTATTTCAGGTTCCTCATCCACAAATTCAACCAACTAAGGACTGAAAATATTTGAAAAAAAAGTCCAAATAGTTCCAAAAAGCAAAACTTGAATTTTCTGTGTGTCAACAACTATTTACATAGCATTGACATTGTACTAGGTATTATAAGTAATCTAGAGTGATTTAACGGAGAAGGCAATGGCACCCCACTCCAGTACTCTTGCCTGGAAAATCCCATGGGCGGAAAAGCCTGGTAGGCTGCAGTCCATGAGGTCGCTAAGAGTCAGACACGACTGAGCAACTTCACTTTCACTTTTCACTTTCATGCATTGGAGAAGGAAATGGCAACCCACTTCAGTGTTCTTGCCTGGACAATCCCAGGGACGGGGGAGCCTGGTGGGCTGCCATCTATGGGGTCGCACAGAGTCGAACACGACTGAAACGACTTAGCAGTGAAGAACCTAGGTTAAAATTTAAAGTCTCCTTTGTGTAAAAACCCCGGAGGCAGGCCATGCCTCATGGAAAATAGCTTTCCCCTTATCTGGTGACTCAGAGCCTCCTGATCCTCCTTGACAAGCCCCACTATAGTAGTGAGTGTGAGTTTTTCTATTAGTTCTTAACTGATGACTTATAACCTAGTTTCCTGGCCTTGCAAAGAGACCCCCTCTCAACGGTGTATTTTCTGTCAGACTTTTCCGGGTAATTGTTCTTCTAAGGACTGGCCAACCGCTGCAGGGTGGTCAGCCAGCCGTTTCGACTTAATTACCTGCAGACCTGTCCCACCAATCAANTCATGTAGTCTCATACAGTGTCAGGAAGGACACTGTGGTTGGTGTAATAGAGTTGAAAATAGGAAAGGAAGTAGCAGAGGGAAGTTCATTAGAAGAGTCCAATCTGCCTAGAACAATATAAATGGCCTCTTTTGGGCAAGTGTTAGCAACCCTGAAAGAGATCTGGATCTTAACTAATAGCTGTGATGGGGACAGTCTGACAAATGAAAGAAATCAGCACAGTGTCTCAGGAAGAGACAAACAAGGGATAGATCCATGAAGAGGTCAGGAGGGAACGCTGGTTGCTATGAAGGCTGGGATGTTGGGGCTGGGAGACTAGGACTGGCAGGGCACCCAGGAGGGGCATGTTGGCCTGAGCCACGGACTCAAGCTGCACTGTGTCCACAATCAGTACACTGCCACTCTCAACTTGGCGAAGAGCAAGTCCAGGAATTGCAGAGGGGCAGGTATTTCAATTTTTTTTAAACTCCATTCATTATCTGAAAAAGAGAAACTGTTATTAAACAAAGAATTGCTTCTCAGATAAATGCAAAATAAAGATGTTTGACAAAGTTAAAATCTGCACCTAATCAAGGGCTTTTCAGCTTGTGAAATACAGGTGGAGGTCCTATCGTCCATATTGGGGTGGGGGGAGGGGCGAAACTTGCACATCGGGGAGCTCGGTGTGTGGTAGTCGGAATTTTAGGAGGAAATTTAGTGGGAATTTAAGGAGGTGACCCCTAAACTCCTCTCTGGTTGTGGGCTGGACTCTCTGGTACTGGAAGCATTTAAGTGTGCCGTGAACACAGAGCCAGATCCACAGTAGGCGCCTAATGGATAATCGATGAATAGATGCTGGTTGAATAAAGTTGTAGAATTGAACACACCGAGTCTGTACTTGTGGAAGGACCAGAATAAAACTTGAGCATCAGTTAGAACGTCTTGTGTAGAGATGAAAAGCAGTCCTGAGCCAGTATGCCCTGCCAGCAAGGGACCAGCCAACTTGTGTGAAGTCCTGCCTAGGTGGGTCTGCCCAGCAGTGGGCACGTGTTATTCGTGCAAATCACCTGGCCAGATTTCTGTCCGCTCTCAGATGGAGAAAGCTGCGGATTTGGAGGTCTCGGATCAGCGCCAGCGACGACCTGCTCGCATCTTCTCGCTCCGCCTTTGCCTTTCTTCCAAATCTCTCCACGCCCTAGGCTGAAGGGATTCCTACCCCCAGTAGCCTGCTCGGAGCCCCGCGGAGCTACGGACTCCTCCCCTGGAAACTCCTCGGGGGCTGGGGAAGGCTTTGGCGCATGCTCCGTACCTAGGGCAGGTTTTTTTTTTTTTTTCTGCGGGTAGCAGGGCTCCTGTCACACCGGCTGGCGGGTTGTGGCGGTGCCAGCCAGTGTGTGCGTGTGTGTCTGCGTGCCCGCGCCTGGGCGGACCGACCCGGAGCAGCAGTGCGCCTCGCCCGGGGAAGGCGGCTCCGTACCG
>SJYW01027181.1:20222-40775 GCA_006410735.1 Raphicerus campestris | reverse complement strand
GGGGGAGGGGCGAAACTTGCACATCGGGGAGCTCGGTGTGTGGTAGTCGGAATTTTAGGAGGAAACTTAGTGGGAATTTAAGGGGGTGACCCCTAAACTCCTCTCTGGTTGTGGGCTGGACTCTCTGGTACTGGAAGCATTGAAGTGTGCCGTGAACACAGAGCCAGATCCACAGTAGGCGCCTAATGGATAATCGATGAATAGATGCTGGTTGAATAAAGTTGTAGAATTGAACACACCGAGTCTGTACTTGTGGAAGGACCAGAATAAAACTTGAGCATCAGTTAGAACGTCTTGTGTAGAGATGAAAAGCAGTCCTGAGCCAGTATGCCCTGCCAGCAAGGGACCAGCCAACTTGTGTGAAGTCCTGCCTAGGTGGGTCTGCCCAGCAGTGGGCACGTGTTATTCGTGCAAATCACCTGGCCAGATTTCTGTCCGCTCTCAGATGGAGAAAGCTGCGGATTTGGAGGTCTCGGATCAGCGCCAGCGACGACCTGCTCGCATCTTCTCGCTCCGCCTTTGCCTTTCTTCCAAATCTCTCCACGCCCTAGGCTGAAGGGATTCCTACCCCCAGTAGCCTGCTCGGAGCCCCGCGGAGCTACGGACTCCTCCCCTGGAAACTCCTCGGGGGCTGGGGAAGGCTTTGGCGCATGCTCCGTACCTAGGGCAGGTTTTTTTTTTTTTTGCTGCGGGTAGCAGGGCTCCTGTCACACCGGCTGGCGGGTTGTGGCGGTGCCAGCCAGTGTGTGCGTGTGTGTCTGCGTGCCCGCGCCTGGGCGGACCGACCCGGAGCAGCAGTGCGCCTCGCCCGGGGAAGGCGGCTCCGTACCGGCGCCTCGCCCGCAGCCGCTGCGGGGGGGCTCCTCTGCAAACTTGCGGCGGGCGCCGTGCGTCCTCGTGGCTCCCGCACCTGGTGATCCGAGGGCAAAGGCGTCTGGAGCGCTTGCGGCTCGCGGGGCCCGCGGGCGGCCGGGTCGGCGGGGCCGCGCCGCGCCTTCGCCCTTGGCCGGCGCCCTCGAGAGCCCCATGCAGCCCCCGCGCTCGCGGCCGCAGCTGCCCGGCTGCCTGGGGCAGGTCCGGGACCCGAGCCGCGCTCCCCAGCGCCTGAGCGCCGGCGGCGGGATGCCCTGCGCCGCCTGAGAGCGCGCGCCGCGCCCGGGGCGGGGAGCAGGGAGCCGGGCGCCGCCGAGAGCCGGGCGCCTCCGGGAGAGCAGGGCGCCCCACGCCGCCGCCGCAGCCGCGCGCCGGCGCCCGTCTCCCCGCTCGATCCACAGGCCCGGCTCTGCCAGCCCCGGAGCGCCGGAGTGCCGCGGGGCTGCCAGCCAGCAGCTCGCCCCGGCGTCAGGGGCATGGAGGAGCGGCGGGCTCGGAGCCGCGCCCCGGAGTCCCCGAAACTTCCGAGCTGCCGCGCGTCCGCGTCTCTGCCGCTGTCGCCGCGTAGCCTGCCGGCCTGAGAGCGGGACCATGGATGAAAGGTTCAACAAGTGGCTGCTGACGCCGGTGCTCACTCTCCTCTTCGTGGTCATCATGTACCAGTACGTGTCCCCCTCCTGCTCCAGCTCCTGCGCCAACTTCGGGGAACAGCCCCGCGCTGGAGAAGCCGGCCAGCCGGCTGCCCCGAGTCCCGCCCGCCGGGCACAGTCGCCGCCCGAGGACTGGGAGCGGCGGCCCCAGCTGCCCCCGCCACCCCGGGGGCAGCCCGAGGGGTCTCGGGGGGCCGCGGCGCCGGAGGACGAGGACGAGGAGCCGGGGGACCCCGAGGACGAGGAGGAGGAGGCGGAGGAGGAGGAACCGGACCCCGAGGCCCCCGAGAACGGCTCCTTGCCCCGGTTCGTGCCGCGCTTCAACTTCACCCCGAAGGACCTGACCCGCTTCGTGGATTTCAACATCAAGGGGCGCGACGTGATCGTCTTCCTGCACATCCAGAAGACCGGGGGCACCACGTTCGGCCGGCACCTGGTGAAGAACATCCGGCTGGAGCAGCCGTGCAGCTGCAAAGCCGGCCAGAAGAAGTGCACCTGCCACCGGCCCGGCAAGAAGGAGACGTGGCTCTTCTCCCGCTTCTCCACCGGCTGGAGCTGCGGGCTGCACGCCGACTGGACGGAGCTCACCAACTGTGTGCCGGCCATCATGGAGAAGAAAGACTGTCCCCGCAACCACAGCCACACCAGGTACTGTCCCCCCGCCGCGTCGTCTCGCTTCCGGCCACCTTCCTTCCCCCTCCAGCCCACCCCGCCGCCGCCACCCCAGTCCCGACCACCACGCCGCCCCGGGCGACCCCGCGCTCCGTCGGCGGCGCGGGGCGGGTGCTTCCCCAGCATCGTCCCGCGATGCGGGCAGAGGTTTTGGGAGAGGGAGAAGAAACCTCTGGAAAGTGTCCTGGTCTTGAACTCGCTCCTCCCCTAGCCCCCATCGCTCTCTCCTCCGCCCCCAAAGTGTCGAGAGCTGTCGTCGTGGTGTGTGTGTGTGTGTGTGTGTGTGTGTGTGTGTGTGTGAGTGTGAGAAAGACCTTTCTTATGCCTAGCACGGTGTGACCTCTCTGTGCGTGGAACCCCTGGAATGGCCAGGAGGCCTGGGTAGACCAGCGAGGTCGAATCTTGAACCTAAGTTCTGCGAGTGGAAACTCAAACCCGGTGAAAGGCAGAGGGAGCTGGACGTAGAGAGACAGGGTAGGAGTTTTCGAGGCAGGGCAAAGCCGGAGACGAGTCTCATCCCTCTGTAAGTGGCTCCTCGGTGGCTGTTCTGTAGGCTCTTGTTGCCGCTTTGAAGACACACGTTAGAATTTCTGCTCCACCTCCATAACCCTAATTCTGGAGATGGGCTTTGTTGCTGAGCAGCGCCAGTATTTGGACTCCTCTTGTTCTCAGCAGTATTTCCACTCTTCCCCCCCAGAACAATCCATCAACTCATTCTGAAAGCCATTTGTTAAAGGCTTCCTGTGTGCCTGGCAGTGTGCTCAATGCTAGGTGCATACAAAGATGTCAGAAACAAATCCCTAGCTTCCTCTCCCACCTCTGTCCCCATCCACTTTAAAATGGTAAGGCCGCTGAGATTTAGGAAAGTTTGAAATCTTAATAGCCAATGAAACTGCTTACCTTATTAACATCCTTGCAGAGAGGCACTGGGCTTGGGAATTTCAGTTTAATGTTCTTTCTGCCCATTGCAATTTGAAGATTAATCTGACATGCTTGCTCAAGGGACTAAAATATTAAAAGCTTGGAACACTGGTTTATTGAGGTTTTTATCTCAAAGGTTTCAAACAGCTTGGTGTAAGGAAATAGTTTAAAAACTCAACCTCAATATGTTGAAATCAGATAGCTTTTGCCTCTGACATTATGGAAAAGCTTCATTTACTGGAAGCTACCCAGATTCTGGAATTCACCACCACTGAAGCAGCTAATTCTACTTCATTTCTCCAAGAATGAGCAAAATTTCATTATGGGATTTTTTACTCTGGCAGTTTTTCAAATACTTTCTCTCCTCCCTGCTCTTTTGCCTGTTTAATGGAAATTGCTTAGAATAAGAAACTGGTTGGACTTGGAATGAAAGCACAAGTCTCCTTCCTTAGCATATTTTAAGGACCTTTAACTTTTCAAGACTTCTAATTATGTAGTGTTTTAGATCCTGCCCCTGTATTTTAGCTTGCAACAGTTTTTCAGTTGATAATGAGTGCCAAACTTCCTACCAAAGGAGGCTATTATTTCAGTGAGAGACAGTCTCTGCTACATTTCAACACAATTTATACTTTTTGTATTTATATCTTTATGTAATAACTCCTGAATGACCCCAGAGAGTTTACTAGTGTGAAACCCAGCTTCCATTTCACTTAAACTAGAGACTAATTATCACATAGACCTAGCTAGTGATTCTTCAGTAGAGATGGGCATTATTTTCTATCAATGTCCATAAAACCTTTAGTGAATAGATGAAGCTTTTGGAGCAATTCAAGATTATGAAATTTAAGAATACTTGGATTTTTGCTTAGTGATGACATGCTGCTGCTACTGCAGATCCTGCATAGGTTACAGCAGCGAGCTCTTACTTCTACAGGAAATACTCACTTTTTCAGGGGCTTCCCTGGTGGCTCAGATGGTAGAGGAAATACCATCTTTCTACTGGGTAATGGAGGAGAATGCCACCTTAGCTATTTGAACATAGGGTTTCTATTGCACAGTCAAATGCTTGTCTTTGTTTAATGATAGATTCTTCTCAGAATCACAAGTTTTCAGATAAACCTGCACTGGTTTGCTTGTTAAAAAAAAATCTCTAATAATGTTTTTTGGGGGGGCACCATTTTTATAATCCTTCTTCCTCTTCGTCCTCACCCCCTCTCCCTTTTCCTGATATTCTCAATTACTTTTCTCCTCTGGATGCTGTAGGAGGAATAGCTGTGGTGCATGTAAAGGACCCTGCATCAAAAGCGATAGGGATAAAGTTGAAGAGATGTTCAGCTGCATCTTCCTCACGCAGAAGATCGAATTAGTTGTCTGTCATTAGAGTATCTGTGTGCAACGTTCTACAGTCAACTAGATTAGCCTGGATAATGGAGGGTACATTTCCACAATGCAAAATGGCAGATAATCTATTGCTACATAATGGGAACAAGGTTCTACTTCAAATAGGGCTGACTCTGAGCAAAATCAAGAAGTAGATCATGTTGACTTCGGTGCCCTAGTCTCTTTGCTTTGGGTTCCTCCACTGTACCCCCTCTCCATTGCTCACAGGGATCAATGTCCTTGTGGGTCGTGGAATACCTGTAAGAGTGAGGATTCTGGAGTCAGGTCATGTGGCTCTTGTGCGTATTAGCTGTGTAAATTAGTAAGTTGCTCTTTCTGAGCCTCAGATTCTTCATCTTACATGTGGATAATAATTGGTACTTAACCTCTTGAGGTCTTATGAGAACTAAAGGAGCAAATGCGTGTAAAATGCTTCACGTAGTGTTGTCATAATATCTGTGCATAGTTTAATATGCTGATACATAGCACCCAATACTTGGTATGGAGATATATAGTAATATTTAAATATTAGTTGCTAATTTTAATAGCAGTATTTGCCCTAATCAAGGCTGTCTTCCACAAAAGGATGTGAGGTCATTTCCTCAAGCAGCTTGTTGCAAACGGGCCACCTTAATTTATAGAGATGCCATTTTATGATTATTTGTGTGGAGACAAAATCCTAAGTTGAAGACACTGATCAATAAATTGAAAATTATGAACATTTGGGCATCAGTTATTGCAGAGTGAGTGAAGAGTGAAAGTCGCTCAGTCGTGTCTGACTCTTTGCAGCCCGTGGGCTGTAGCCCACCAGGCTCCTCCATCCATGGGATTTTCCAGGCAAGAATACTGGAGTGAGTTGCCATTCCCTTCCCTTCTCCAGGCGATCTTCCTGACCCAGGAATCAAACCCAGGTCTCCTGCATTGCAGGCAGACACTTTAACCTCTGAGCCACCAGGGAAGCTTCAGGGATGGGAAGGCACACCGTGTAACCGAGTGGATTCTGTGAGTGACAGTGACACACTGGGATGGTGAGCGAGGAGCTGGGCACAGCTGGGACCAAAGGCTGAAGCAGGGAGCCAGCTCTGGAAGGAGATTCTCGGAAGAGTGGAAGGAGCCATCCTGTGTGTTTTAAGGGGCCAGAATGGAGCAAGGCTCTGGGGCTGGCAGTTTGGGTCCAGTGCAGAGGTCATTTCTGACCATAGAAATCAGTTAGAATAAGACAGGAAGGTAATAGGAAGATGGCTTGTCTAAATGGCCTCTTTTATCATATTAGTGATGATTTCTTCCCTTTTTCTTTCTTTTCTCTATTATTTCTTTAGTAGGTTATTGTTTCTCATCTTTAGGCTTCCTTCATTATCTCAGTATGTTTCCCATTTTTGTCTGCCTGCCTAAGTCTTTAGAAGACTCTTCATCACCTTTGGTGGAGTGTGGATAGGCTCGTAATATTTTATGGCTAAAAAAGACTGAAGAGATAATCTGGTTCCATAATTTGTGTGGCCAATGGGTTATCTAATACTAAGGAGATGTGAAATACATCTAAGGTTTCCACAGGGAACTCATGTCTTCATTTTGATCATTTATATTCAATGTTTTGCCCACCGTTTCTTCTGTTCACTTTAACAAGTATAGTGGAGGGTGTCTTAGGCACCTACTATGTGCCAGGCCCTGTAATAGGTCTCAGAATATAGTTTGAGCAAATAGTGTCAGCCCTATGAACTTAGGTGTTTAGGCAAGATAGATAGACCTTGATCTTCTTCAGTAAGTGAGTATTGCTCTCATTCTTAAAATGATGGAAGGAGATTCCATCCATCCCTTTTGTAGGGTGGGATGACCATATTGTGTTGGTCCTGTTAGACTGCTTGCAAGGTAATGAATGTTGTCTTCAACAGGACCGTCTGTGTTGCAGATGATACAAACTTGACTCAAACTCAGTTCAGACAAAGGGGAATTTCTGGCTTAATAACCATAATGCAGGAAAGACAGAGGTATACCCTGTCTTTCATATTGGACCTTTTTCCACACCCCTTTTCATATTGGGCTCATTATATCAAAATGGCTTATTCCACGAAATGAGTTAATGGCTGTTGAATCTAATAGAACTAGGGCTAAGAGGAAAGCAAGCCTTCTCTGAGTTCCAATTGGAAACCTTGGGGAATGACTCTGATTAGTCCAGCTTGGAACTTATGACTATTCTTTCAGCCAATCAGTGTGGCCAGGGAGATGAGTTTCTCTGATCTAATCTGTGTCACATGAATCGTGGTGGTGGTGGTGGCGGCGGTGTGTGTGTGTGTTTGTGTGTGTATCACAAGAAGGGGAGCTAGCATAAATACAGCTTCTGGGAAGATCACTGGGTTCCAGATAGTCATTGTAATTGTGTCAGTTATGCTTGTAAATAAACAAGAAATAACCTTCAGATCTCTTTTAAAATTTTTTTAAGAAAAATTTTGAGTCATGCTACAATTCCAGTTTATTTGCAGCATCTGGAAACCATGTCATAGGAGGAATAATGGAAGGAGCTGGTAATATTTAATATGGAGGTGGGAAAAATAGGAGAGACATAAGGATTGCTTTCAAATACTCAAACAAGGAAGATATGGAAGACGTAGATTTGTTCTGTGTTTCGCCAAAGGATGGGATGAGGATAAGGAAGAGAGAAGTGAGAGGACAAGGATTTCAACTCAGAATAAGAAAGAGCTTCATAAAACGTGTAACTGTCTACAAGAGAAGGAACTCTTTTGTGAAGCGATGTGCTCCCCAGCAGTGAACATTTTAGCTCATTAACCACAGATATTGGAAAGGAATTTCTTCCTGGGGAAGGGCTTAGCCCATGTGGCCTTTTGCTTGAGGATTCTGTATTCTAAGCTGAGTTCAGAGCATCTTTCGCCTCTCCTTTCTCGTCTTGTACGGAGAAAACAAAACAGCCCCCATCACACACACAGAGGCACAAAAGGATTCTCAATGAACTAGTCAGTTCTTGAAGGTTTGTAAACATTTCTACCAAGGAAACTTTTAGTAAAGCATGATTTGATGGTATTGTACATATTCAGGGCCAAAAGCAATAAATAGGTCCTGTATATGAGGATGTCTGCTTCTTCATAATAAGTATAAAAAGGTAAGATGAGAAAATATGACACAACTTGGCACATAAAGCCACTGGCTTTGAAAGATCATCTGGTTATCGCTTTTCCTTTAGACAGCAGTCTAAAATACGTAGGAAGCAGCAGAGCTCTGTTTCAAAGGCTATGTAGACTATTATGGCCCATACTGCTTTCTAAGGGATAATCTTTTTGATGTCTCTTCTAATTAGAAATGTTGAACTGCAAAGAAGGTTAATTTGCACCATCAGGTTTGTGTGCAGTATAAAACCAAGGAGATAAGAGATTGTTCTGTCTATATTGCCATATCCACTTATATGCTCATTACAGGGTCTCTTAAAGTGTGGCTTCTGGTTCAAACCTCTGATATTTGCTATAAATCAGAAAGAAGTTGAATTAAACTCTTTTAGTTTTTTCTTTTTTTGAGTTGTGAAGATAGAACTGGAAATGGTAAATGTCTTATGGTTTATTCTTCTGCATTTTCCTTGCTGGTTACCTTGGGATTTTTGAAAGGGTTGAATTCAGAGAAATATAAATGTTTGTGTAATAATTGGAAGCTAAGTAAATTTAGCCACTAGCGATGTGGATTTGCCTAATCTTAGACGGTTATAGTATTATTCCCCAAAGCTAATTATTACCATCTCATTTTGACTAAGGACAATCAGAAGCTTATGCCATTTGAAAGTTATTTATGCTTGATAATGAATTAAACAGGTTTAATTGAGACTGGCAAATCCTAATGTGATTTTAAGAGTCATGAAATAAATTATTGGGCCAAGGAATAGGTTTAGTATGAAAACAAGTAAATGGGGAACCCAAATTAATACTTTGTATTAATCAATTATCTTATTTTTGAATTTGTTAAATTATGAATATTATGGATAAATTCCTTTTGATTTTAATTGGCTAATAGAACTTCGCTTTAATTATAGCTAAGCATTTAGATATGTGTTGGGAAATGTACCAAATACTTGTTAACCTAGAGAGTGTTATTTGTTTGTATCTTCCTCTAGCAAATGCAGTTATTCAGTAAAACATATGTAAAGTTCCCAGCACAGAGACTGACCTATAGAAGTTCAATGTTAGCTAAACATATACTCTATGTTCTCGATTGCTTTGAAAAAGTATCAGCATAACTTGATAAGACTTTGGTTCTTTGAAAGTTGGGATTATCAAACATTTGGCGTCCTGCCTCTCTTATTTTGTGTCATGCAAATCTGAACTGTTAATAGTTGCCTTTCATAATTAGCAAGATGTCAATTCCTCTTATTTGCCAGAAGAGTCGTCAAAGTAAGTATTCAGCCCAGGGCTTATTAGAACATTCTAGGGGGTCTCTCCCCTTAATATGCCACAGATCAGAAATTCATTTGGGTACAGACAGATGGTCTTGCCTCTTGGGAAGTTTAGCCTCATTGTTAATTCTTACTTTAGGAAAAGAATGTGCCGAAACCAAGAGCGTGGGAACTCTGATGTAGGATGGTTGGAGAAGAAAGTACCAATGATGTAGACTCTGAATTAAAGCCAGATAGATGGTCTAGGTGGTTGCAGTTAAGGATAGTCATTTTGGAGAGCAATGGAAGGAGACCTTGAATTAGGAAAAAAGCCCTCAGCAGAAATTGGAGAAAATCTGTGAAAAATACACTAGCCCCTGAATATTCCTGAAAATCGTGCTGATGCCCAGCTTGTGAATGCAGTTAGGGTCATGTGTAGAGTAGGGGCTGTGAAGTCAAGTTAGCTCAATTTTTACCTGGTTCAACCACTTGCTGTCACGTAATCCTGAGTAAGTCAGTTACCTGCTCTGGAAAATGGGAGGAATAATAATGATATTATCTCACGGTGGGGGCTAAGAATGCGTGTGGCATTCTTCAAACAGCCTGGCACAGAAAAAGTCTCTTTTTAAAAATGTTCTCTTGCCTTCCCTGGTGGCTCAAAAAAATAAAAAAATAAAAATGTTCTCATGGGTCTCAAACATCTGTGCTGTTCTGTGTGAAAATAAAATGATAGGTAAACCTGTATGTTGTGTTTTGAATCTGCAACTTTTCATCCTCAATGATGCAAAAATGAACTTGCAAGGTATGATGCAAGAGAAAAGCCATAAATGATAAAAGTCAGTGTTAATTCTCTGGATACCATGGGCATGCAACCGGCACTTAATTAATGCTGTGTATAGAGACTTTCGTTCTTTCTTTTCTTCAGCATATCATTTTATTTTTTTATGGGATATTAATGAAATAGCAACAAAAATGTTTAAACACATACGATTAAATTCATAAATGAAGCAATCCTGTGGTGAAATTGAATTAGTTGCCTGTGGGCACATAAATATTTGTAGTTCATTGCTATTGTTAATATAGTACTATGCTTTTATTGGTAAGTACTGGGTCATTTATTGTCAGAAGCTTGCCTTTAATACCATATGTTCATGGTTGCTTCTGCATTCTAGTTTCTTTACAGACAAAGGAGGGTAGAAAAGCTAACCACCTTGATGGCCTCCATATCCATTTATTATGTTTTACAGAGTATTTCTTCTGAAGATTTCAAGATTATGGATGTAAGACTGTAAACCTGGATGGCAGTGTCTGTATTTGGTGGACTCTAGTTAGGAACTTGCAGAATTGTATATATTTACTTAAAAATGAAAACATAGACCCAGAAGAAAGAGTAACCATAACTTTAAACATAAGTATGTGGTAGCTTGGCCTGTGTGTGGAAATCTGCAGGTAGGACCCATATAACACAGTAGAGAACAAGGTGACATGTCAAGGAAGAGAGAACAGACAGTGATAATGCAGAGTGTAAATTAGAAGGATGCTGCAGAGGAGGGCGAGGAGAGAAGGACAAAAGTAGTCAAGGCGGAGTTTGAAATCCTTAAAGAACTGAATCAGAAAGATGGTGATATTGGGAGTAGAGGTCAGAGATGCATCTTGTATGCAATGATTTGTCTCGTGAGTACATTTACGGGGAGTATTAATAAGCACCTATCTAAGAGTCCATCTGACTTGCAGCCTGATGTATTTGAATGCTGCTGCTGTTCTTTTATTTACTTACACATTCTTTTTCTGTATCAGGTTGCTGTCTCAAACATGGGTAGCTCTATTGTAGATCCTGGCAGCAAACAGAGGCACCCTTTCTGATTGCCAAGGGACTATTAACAGAGGTAGGGATTGAGGAATGGTACAAACATTGGACATAAGGTTCATTGTAAGTAGTAACAAGGAAAGCAGTTAACTACCCTGGGCAGAGTTGGGCAGGCAGTGTCAACGCTCCATGTCTATAGGTGTCTTACAAGAAGAGCTAAGGTCTCAGTGGTAGGAAGGGCTGCCTGCCAACAATATGGAGCTGAGGCAGAGAGGCAGGGGTGGGGAGGAAATACCTTGTCTCCTTCCCCTCCCACCTGTCCTCCCATTGTCTTCCAGTGGCTGGATTTACCTGGCAGATAAAGGACGTGTGCGATTCTCATTCCACATGCTTCACCGAGGCAGAGAAGGGTGGAGAATGGATTTGGGGTTGCAGAGGTAGCAGATATGAACATGGAGAATAACTTGCACAATGACTTAAAATAGCTGGAAGTTTCTTCTGATTCATTTTATGAATGTCCTATTCAATCCTACACATGAGACTGAGAACAAGTACCCTTTCCTTTAGGACCTGTAGCACATGTTTTCTATAGGGACCGTTGGTCTCCAACCCAAAAAGTGGTGGAAGAGGCAAAGAAAGCTCAGCAATGGAGCTGTCACCATAACAAGTGGCTTTTCACTGAGTAATAGAAACCATTCTGGATTCGGGTGTTTTGTCCCCTTGGTGCCCCAGAATTGACTGATGATCATGACATATTTGAGCAGTCAGATCTGTATATCTCTGTGGTACTTTATAAATTTGAAGTTACATAGCAATACTGGTTAAGACACTACAAAATAATTTGCAGAACTGGCTCCATTTTATGAGATGAGATGCTTTTTCTGCTGCTTAGATTTTCTTCTAAGAACATTAAGCACATTAAAAATAATATTAATGTGGCTTTAAGTCTCTGAAGGTAACAGGTGAGGGAGGAAAAAAATTATATCACACTTGAAATTATTTCTGATGTTTTCAGTTTTAATTTTAAAAGGCTTTTGAAACACTATTTCCATCTTTATTTGAGGGGGATAGGATATGCTTGGGGCTGCCCTGGTGGCTCAGTAGTAAAGAATCCACCTGCTAAGCAGGAGGCATGGGTTCGATTCCTAGGTTGGGAAGATCCTTTGGAGAAGGAAATTGCAACCCACTCTAGTATTCTTGCCTGAGAAAACCCATGGACAGAAGAGCCTGGTAAGTACAGTCCACAGGGTCGCAAAGAGTCAGACATGATTTGGCGACTAAACAATAGCAACAAGGATGTACTTAAAAGTATATATTCATGAAACTCTGTTTTAAAACATTATGAACCTGGAATCTCCTAATATTAGATGTGGGCTTCCCTGGTAGCTCAGTTGGTAAAGAATCCACCTGCAATGCAGGAGACCCTGGTTCAATACCTGGGTTGGAAAGATCTGCTGGAGAAGGGTTAGGCTACCCACTCCAGTATTCTTGGGCTTCTGTGGTAGCTCAGCTGGTAAAGAATCCGCCTGCAATGTGGGAGACTTGGGTTCGATCCCTGGGTTGGGAAAAATCCCTTGGAGAAGAGAATGGCTACTGAAAAATAGTGAAATGAAGTTGGTATCTGAGAAAATGCAGTAAAGATAAAGGAAAAGGAATCATCAGTTCCCTGCTTGAGTTTACAGAGTCATAACGCCAGGAGCAAAGTGCTGCTGAACACTTGAACTTGTAGATGACAAAAGCCGTTTTAGTGCAACGTCTGTACCTAGTGCATGGATTCGGATTGGTGCTAAGTTCATTTCTCTGATCTGTAGTGGGGATTTTGTGTTGCTGGGTGCACCATCCGCCGTGAGGAACACACCAACCTCCATCCTCTTTCACGGCCCTTCTTATGCACAATGCATTTTTGTCCTTCTCTGGGACAGCATTTTATGACAAGGTTAGAGTCAGCAACACTCTGTAAATGCAAGGCTCATCTTCAGGCTTGTACCTCTGTATGAAAGTGACTTGCCCTGAAAAAAATGGGCTTAGGGTGTTGTTTCCTGCTGGCTTTGAAAGCCATTAGTAGGAAGGAACCTGCACGCTCTTCAACTGGATTTAAGTCCAGTCAACTGAAGGATTCTGGGAGAAGTTTCAGAGAAATTTTTCTTCTGCACATAGCTTCACTAAATTTATCATTGTGCCTTCCATATAAGATGAAAGAGGTAGATTAATGGATTGTTCTATTTCTAATATTTCTATTTATAAACATGCTATTAATACTTTTCTTGATAAATTAATATCAAAAGCATTGTGTATAAAAACATCCGGCAACACGAAGGAACTTAACGACGTTGGAAGTGTCAAATTTATTACCTGACGCATTTTTAGTCTGGAAATATTTGTCAACTATCCTGATCCATTCTTTGTCTTTTAAATTCATCCTTACGCCTACAATCCACTATGGTAGATAAATTTCTTTGCTTTGAAAGTTTTATTCTCCTAGTTCCTTATGTGTGCTATAAGGAATAATTAATGTAATGAAAAAATCAATATCGTGTATAAATTATTTAGGCTTTACTATCATTGTAATTTTCTCTTCAACACCTATTGATCAGCAACAATTCATTTGTTAATTTCTTCCTAATAAGATATTCATTGTATTAGGTCTGTAGTAGTGCTATTCCTGCACTTTCGCAAATAAGTCATGAATTACTAATGATACATGGGACAGGTTAACTTGTTAGTGAGTGCTGTGAGGTGGAAAACAGTCGAGGGCAGTCATTTGAGACACTGTCCTATAGAAACTCTGTGTAGCCGGACAACTGCTGATAGCTAAATGAGCAGACTCTTGCAAGACATTAATCTGTACTCCCAAATTTAATGTGAACCTATTTTTTTTTCCCAGGTAAAGAAAGGCATTAGCATTGGCTGATTCTATCTCAACAGCATTTTCTAGATCCAGTAAAGCCAAGAGGCAAAGAACATCAGTTCTGAAGCCCAGATTTGGGTTTAGGCCCTGATTCTACCCGCCAGGGCTTCCCTGGTGGCTCAGCCTTAACGAAATATGCCTGCCAATGCAGGAGAAACAAGATACACGGGTTCCATCCTTGGGTCAGTAAGATCTCCTGGAGTAGAAAGTGGCAAACCTCTCCAGGACTCTTACCCGGGAAAGAGTCGAACATGACTGAGCACCTGAACACACAGCACACTCAGACCTGATCCTACCACGAATTACTATCTGAATTAGCTCACATTTACACACTCATTCTGTAAAACAGTGATAAAAACCTTCCTACCTGGTGTTAGTGTGGGTTTGCAAGCTGAGGGACTTGCCAGGTGAAATCTGAAGGTGGCATCACACATGGAGAGCTGGGAGAGACTGAAGGAAGTGGCAGATCACGCCAGGGTAGGTGACAGGTGTAATAAGCAAGGAAGGTCACACATGAGGTTTATCTTTAGTGGTGACAATATAGGTAGACCTCTGCACCCACCTACTAGAATCTTTATATAGAGTTTATATAGAGGTTTTAGTGAGGTTCATGCATGGAAGCTGTTCACATGTTCTCAACAACACCCTACTCTCTCGAGACTGTGTCTTTAAAACAGATTCTAGGGTAGGAACAGTGGATGGCACTTCCATTTCAAGGACCAAGGAATGGGAGAGGAGCCTCTGATTGCTTGGGTCCAGCTCTTGGGTCATCCTCTAGATGACCCCCTCCAATGATTAATGATGATGAGCACACGAGTGAAGGTACACAAACACTCACGTGTGCATATGTTCCTTTTGTAATTCAGTTTTTATCTCCGTGGTTCTCTTGTTTGGGGGAATATAAGTGTCCTAAATGTGTTGGTTATTAAATGCCATTTTGACTGTTGTCCATTGGATTCCTTCAAGAGAGTGGAAAAAAGTCTGAGACCTTTTGGAAACCCAGTGAGATTCAAGTCCGAGAAATCAAACTGTCCACAAACTGTCTTCATGGCAAAGAGAACATTTACATCAGTGAATTTGGACCAGGAAGGCAAAGTGGTATCCTGTAAAAAGCTCTACAGTTAAGTTTGAATCTAGACTTCCTCANTTATCTCCATGGTTCTCTTGTTTGGGGGAATATAAGTGTCCTAAATGTGTTGGTTATTAAATGCCATTTTGACCGTTGTCCATCGGATTCCTTCAAGAGAGTGGAAAAAAGTCTGAGACCTTTTGGAAACCCAGTGAGATTCAAATCCGAGAAATCAAACTGTCCACAAACTGTCTTCATGGCAAAGAGAACATTTGCATCAGTGAATTTGGACCAGGAAGGCAAAGTGGTATCCTGTAAAAAGCTCTACAGTTAAGTTTGAATCTAGACTTCCTCATTGATTTCCTGTTTATTGTTTGAGCTTCCTCTCAAAATTTAAGTTTCCTGAAGATGGTGACTGTTTTGTTTCTTTCTGCATCCTCAGTGCCTAGACTAGTGCTGGTACATTATGGCTGTCAAGTAGATGATTGAATACATGAAAACAAGCATAAATAACTTTACAGGTTTATTGGACAATTTGGATAACACTGTATATTCTATCTCTGTTTTTAAAGAGCTGTTGTGGATGAAGAAAATGACTCTGAGGCACTTCGTAAAGTATAAAGTATGGTACAAATTTAAATTTATATTGACAGTAAGAATCCATTGGATATAGAATGGAGAAGGAAGGAAAGTTGGATTTTGGAAGTGCACTGCATATATAATTCAGCTTTTATAGAGAGCTTCAAAAATTGGGAATGACAAAGATGCAGTTGAAAAATATGCAAAATACACATTCAACTTGATAACTTGTTGAAGTAATGAGCACTTTCTTTTGAAACAGGACATAATATATCTTAAAAGCCTTGTTAGAACGCACAAGTCTTTCCCTTAGACTATCAGGAAACCCCTTTTTCCCCAGGGATTTGGCTCAGATCAAGGTACAAAAGTTTCTTTTCTCTCCTGTTGCTTTACCCTTTTGAGAACATTACCCAGGAGTTAATATTTTAAAATTTGTATCCGTTCTTTTTCATTATTTTCACATGACAGCTATAAATTAAGGCTATTGGTTAATAGTATGTCTTGCAAGTGAGCTCAGAATGTAACTTCTTCATTTGAGCTGATTTAGGATGTGATAATCCACTGAGCTCTTCACTATATAACTTGGTTTTGCAGCTAATTATGGAGAAAGAAAGAACATAAACTAAAATCTTCCAGAGGCTAGAGTTTGCATGATAATACACATCTATTAGGAGAATAATTTTCCTTAGTAATGAGTTAATTTTTATACATGAGGCAATGCCTGATTGCTTCCAGAGGATATACACACTCGCATGGGCAGAGGCCTAGAAGCACACACGGCTCCTGACCTGGAGTGGAGTCTTGGAAGAGGTTCAGCAAACTGCTGGAAAACCATGAGAGGTGTGATGCCTGTGGTAGGAGGTGATCTGGCAGAACTGACAGTGGCATGATCATTTATTGAACTCGTCATCATAACAGCAGCCTTCGGAAGCATGGAGAAGTGTCCCATATTGAAGATGAAGAATCTGTATATGTTTATTAGGATGCCATCATTTATTGAACTCGTCATCTTAACAGCAGCCTTTGGAAGCATGGAGAAGTGTCCCATATTGAAGATGAAGAATCTGTATATGTTTATTAGGATGCCATCAGCAGCATTTAGCAAAAACTCAAATTCAAATTGCCTTAATAAGACATTTTAAAATCTCATAACAAGCCCAGAGGGAAGTGATTGATTCTGTCTCAGTAGCATTTTCCAGATCCAGTTAAGTGAAGAATATAAATTCTGGAACTCAACCCTGGGTTTAAAGCTTGACTCTAGCATGCATTCACTATGAAATTTTGCTCAAATTGCTGAATTCTTCAGGCTTCTTTCTCTTTGTGTAAAACAGTGATAAAAAACATTCCTACCTGTTATTAGTGATGAGCATCATATGATCTTTTCAAAAAATAATTTGTTTTTGGCTGTCCTGGGCCTTCGTTGTTGCAGGTGGGCTTCCTCTAGTTACGCTGAGCGGGGGCTCCTCTTTGTTGTGGGGCATGGTTCTCATTGTGGTGGCACAGGCTCTAGGCACGTGGGTTTCAGTAGTTGCAGCTTGCGGGCTCCAGAGCATGGGTTCAATAGTTGTGGCACATGGGCTTAGTTGCTGCACAGCAGGTGCAATCCTCCTGGACCAGGGATCAAACCCATGTCCCTGGCATTGGCAGATGGACTCTCAATCACTGGACTTCTGGAAAGTCTGTATACATGAGTTAATGCACACAGATGTTTAGGAATACTTGAAACATAGTAAGCACTTGTTAAATGTTAGCTGGTGTTATTTTACTGAGGACCCAGGTGGCTTTCCATGTCTTTACTCTGCCACCCTGAGCTTGCTGACTTGGGCCATAGGCTGCCTCCCNACATAGTAAGCACTTGTTAAATGTTAGCTGGTGTTATTTTACTGAGGACCCAGGTGGCTTTCCATGTCTTTACTCTGCCACCCTGAGCTTGCTGACTTGGGCCATAGGCTGCCTCCCTCGTGGTTGCTAGAACGCTGTGGATGCACGGAGAATTTCCTGGCCACATGAACAATGACTAGAGGGGAAACGCTGACATCCCCATTGGGAAACCAATTGCCTGCAATGGCATCGGGCCCTCCAGGATTTGTCCCTGAAGATGGGGCTAGGATTGCCCTCCCTTGAGCCACATGTGGACAGCAGGATAAGCTCGGGGCTCCCCCCACAAAGGAAAGGAGGGATGGATGTTGGAGAGGCTATCAATACCATCTCCATCTTGTTTCAGAGAGTCACATGGGATTAAATTGTGAAGCTAGACTTCCAACCCAGGGCTCACTTCCGAGTTCTAGACTGTCAAATATTCTAACCTATGTCTGCTAAAAGTGTTGCATTTCTGTGATTGGTCAAAGAACTGAGATTGTTATTATTTTAAAAAGTATTTATTTATTTATCTGACTGCACTGGATATATGGGTTCCCTCATGGCTCAGATGGTAAAGAATCTGCCTTTGATGCAGGAGACTTGGGTTCGATCTCTGGGTTTGGAAGATGCCCTGGAGAAGGGAATGGCAACCCACTTCAGTATTCTTGCCTGGAGAATTCTGAGAACAGAGGAGCCTGACGGGCTATAGTCCATGCTTGCAAAGAGTCAGACATAACTGAGCGACTAACACTATAAGAAGGGTTCTAATCAGTATCACCACTTGCTTACTGTTTTCTTGGAGAAGGAAATGGCAACCCATTCCAATATTCTTCCCTGGGGAATTCCATGGACAGAGGAGCCTGGCAGGTGACAGTTCATGGAATTGGAAGNGGGTGAGATGAATGCAATTGTGCCATAGTTTGAGCATTCTTTGGCATTGCCTTTCTTTTGGATTGGAATGAAAATTGACCTCTTCAAGTCTGGTAGCCACTGCTGAGTTTTCCAAATTTGCTGGCCTATTGAGTGCAGCACTTACACAGCATCATGTTTTAGGATTTGAACACACCATCGTGGTTATGTGGGTCATGATCTTTTTAATATAGTTCTTCTGTGTTTTCTTGCCACCTCTTAATATCTTCTGCTTCTGTTAGGTCCATACTGTTTCTGTCCTTTATTGTGCCCATCTTTGCATGAAATGCTCCTTTGGTACATCCAATTTTCTCAAAGAGATCTCTGTTCTTTCCCATTCTATTGTTTTCCTCTATTTCTTTGCACTGATCACTGAGGAAGGCTCTCTTATCTCTTGTTGCTCTTCTTTGGAAGTCTGCATTATGATGGGTATGTATTTCCTTTTCTCCTTTGCCTTTCACGTCTCTTCTTTTCTTGGCTATTCTTAAGGCCTCCTCAGACATCTTGCCAACTTGCCTTTTTGCATTTCTTTTTCTTTTGAAAAGAAAAAGACCATCTTTTGAGGATGGTCTTGATCACCACCTCCTGTACAGTATCACAAACTTCCATCCACAGTTCTGCTTGCCTTACCCTACCAGCTATCCTTAAAGCCATCCCCAAGATTGGAACTCAAACGTAGGATGAAGAATCTACTTAATCAGAAGCACAAAAGTGATGGAAAGTGGATTCTGAATCAGTGTAGAAACCACGTGTCAGAGTATAGGTGCAAAGTCAAGTGGAGTCTAGGTTCAGGATTAGTGAACCTCATATCCATGATCAGGATTGTGGATTGGTTGCAGAAATAGGAGTGGGACCAGGTCTTTAAGCCAGATGGTTCTAAGCTAAAGGAGGACGTAGATAGCAGAGGCAGGGAGAGAAGGGAAGGGGGCGTGTAAAGCTCCAAAGCAGGCAAAACTTGAGACAACTCATTCCTTATAATTTTAAGCACTGTTGTGGAAAACACTGACTGGTTGACAAGAGAGATATAACATATCTAATTTTATTTTGAGGTCATTTTCTTTCTAGCTAGCTTGATTGATTGGTTGATTCATAATTGTACATAGCTAACACCAGGCACTGGAGAAGACACAGATTGAGAAGAGGACTCGGTCCTGGCTCTCAAGGAGTGAAATCATAGTATATGTAAGTCATGGATAAAATGAGTTGGAAATATTTACATCACAACATTTAAATCAATTCACGGTGTTATAATCAGAGCTAGATATAGAAATTCTGAAGAAGATGTGCTCAAAGAAAGAAAGAGGGTGAATGTGTGCTGGAGTGAAGAGAGCACATAATAAAGGCTTTGAACTGGCTGAAGAGTTGGGTGATACTGGGGTGGATGAGGGGTGGTTTATGGAGACCCCTGAATATATACTAGATTGAGGAAGTGATTCTGATTCAGTATCGAATTTAGAATAATATTAAATTCTTAAACAGGGATGGTTTTACAAATATGTCCATAAATCCTCTGATGCTCCTCTCTTCCAGAGGTGAAGCTCCATTCCTGTCTCCACCCTCAGTGTTGACTTTGGTAACTTGATTCTAATGAGTCAGATACAACCAGGGGGATGAGATGCCATTTCTGAGGTTGGACTATAGAAGGATCGTGGCTTCTGTTTAGGTGTTCTCTCTTTCTCTCTCTCCTTTGGATCCTTTGTCCTGGGTGAAGCTGCGCTCTGTGCAGCCTTATGGAGTGACCCACACAGCAAGGAACTGAAACCTCCTATAAGTGAGCTTGGAAGGGGGGTCCTTCAGGCCTCATCTGTCTCGTCTGCAGAGACTGAAAGCTTGCCAGGGCCCCTGAGCCGTGTTTAAAGGCTCACAGAAATGATAAAGCAAGGACAGATGATGGTAGGAGTGATGTTTTTAAAATGAGAGGTGATCTGATCACAGGACACAGGATCTCATCTGTCTTCTTCCCTTTTGAGCAGAAATGAAGGCAGAGCATTTGTGTACTGATACGGGAAGGCTGGTGAATTGATAGTTGAAGGATGAGGTCGTTCTAATCTGATTGCATCTCTTTTCTCTGTGAGGTACGAAGCAAGGTCATTAGCTGAGAGTGGGGAAGAGAGGAAGGAATGCTGGAAATATGAGAACAGAGAAGAAATGAATAATGATCTTGGAAGTTGGGAAAACATGTTCCTGAGGGAAGTAAGCCGTCCGACAGAATTGAATTCTGTTTTCAAGTCCTGTGATTATACATTTGAAATCAGTCCATTTGGCATGTGGTTCTGGGATTTTCTTCAGCAACATTAAGCTGCTCTGGTGGAGGCATGGGCTAAATACACAGTTGGGTTTAACCAGGATTGGGGTTTTACCAAAGAAGGAGTAGGAGGGTTATGGCTGTTTACCTAGAGGCGTTTATAGTGCGCGGTCATGTTATTTGGGCTGGTTAGGAGAGAAATGGCAAAAAGTGAAGAGGAACTAAAGAGCCTCTTGATGAAAGTGAAAGAGGACAGTGAAAAAGTTGGCTTTAAAGCTCAACATTCAGAGAACTAAGATCATGGCATCTGGTCC
>SJYW01027181.1:4042-17450 GCA_006410735.1 Raphicerus campestris | reverse complement strand
AGAGGAACTAAAGAGCCTCTTGATGAAAGTGAAAGAGGACAGTGAAAAAGTTGGCTTTAAAGCTCAACATTCAGAGAACTAAGATCATGGCATCTGGTCCCGTCACTTCATAGCTAATAGATAGGAAACAATGGAAACAATGGCAGACTTTATTTTTGGGGGCTCCAAAATCACTGCAGATGGTGATTGCCGCCGTGAAATAAAAAGACACTTGCTCCTTGGAAGAAAAGTTATGACCAACCTAGACAGCATATTAAAAAGCAGAGACATTACTTTGCCAACAAAGGTCCATCTAGTCAAAACTATGGTTTTTCCAGTAGTCATGTATGGATGTGAGAGTGGGACTATAAAGAAAGCTGAGTGCAGAAGAATTGATGCTTTTGAACTGTGGTGTTGGAGAAGACTCTTGAGAGTCCCTTGGACTGCAAGGATATCCAACCAGTCCATTCTAAAGGAGATGATTCCTGAATGTTCATCAGGAGGACTGATGCTGAAGCTGAAACACCAATACTTTGGCCACCTGGTGCAAAGAGCTGACTCATTTGAAAAGACCCTGATGCTGGGAAAGATTGAGGGTAGGAGGAGAAGGCGACGACAGAGGATGAGATGGTTGGATGGCATTACCGACTCAATGGACACGAGTGTGAGTAAACTCTGGGAGTTGGTGATGGACAGGGAGGCCTGGTGTGCTGTGATCCATGGGGTTGCAAAGAGTCGGACACGACTGAGTGACTGAACTGAAGTGATCTGGGGAAAGAAATGATATAAGGGTGGATGATGGATAGGAACAAAAGTGGTAGGGTTCGCGGTGTGCTGATAGTAGAGGTCTGTTTGGGGAGTTGTAATAGGAGAGCTGGGGTGCTGGTCTAGAAGAGATGATGGCCAGAGAACGGGGTGTTTGGAGTTGAGATGCTTGAGGGAGGGCTATAACTTTTGTGACCCACGTGAAGGGGGCCCTGAAGCATGGGGGGAAGTGATCTTTGGACCTGAGAAGGTGGAAGAATGGCAGGGACAAGATGTTGCCTAGATTATTCACGGGAAGTTTGAAGTCAAGAATGATGATAAAAGTTGAGTAGGAGAGGAAAGTTGAGAGCCTGGTGAGGAAGGTGAGGAGGTCCATGATGGGTTAAAGGTGATAAGGAATGACACGTGGGCAGGGGACCCTCAGGTCAGACTGTTAGGCTGTTGAGTTACTCAGGACTGTGATGAATCAAGAAGGAGAGGGACAAAGGAGAAAGGAGAGAGCAGAGAATAAAAATAAGATATGAACGAAGTAGAGATAGGAAGGTAAAAAAAGAGGTAGTAGGACCCAAGTATGTCTGCAGAGAAGGGGAAAGCTCCTCCTCCTTCAGTTAGGGGCATAGAAGCTCCAGGACAGTAAGGTTAGAGGGCAGCATTCCAGGAAGGGTGAAGTCTAATGACGTCCATGATCTTTATTGATGTCACTTAATTGCAGTGATCAAAAGACAGTTTTGGGGACTTCTCTGATGGTCCATTGGCTAAGATTCCACACACCCAAAGCAGAGGGCCTGGATTTGATCCTTGCTTGGTGAACTAGACCCCACACATCACAACTAAGTGTCTGGATGCTGCAACTAAAGATCCCAAATGCTGCAACTAAGATCTGGCACAGCCAATGAGTAATAAATAAGTCAATAAATATCTTAAAAAGACAGTTTTATTAGGCATTCTCTATAGCAGAAATATGAATAATACTAGTAAAGTTTTTTATAAAACACTTTTTATTTTAAGCCTTGGTGCCAAAGGGACTGAGATTCTATTATGCCTCTTGTGGGCCTAACACAGCACAGCTCTGTCCCTATATTGCCAGAATCATGAGATTTTCTAGTGGACAGATGACCTCAGAGGAAATAAAGTGTGACCATGGATACGAGCTGGGCCCTAGAATCCAGAAACACGCTATGACTCAGCAGATCCTATGGCAGTATCTGAGTGGATGGGCTTCTCAGAAATAAAGCTTTCTCAAGGAGACAACTCACATTCATAAAGGAGGGCCAGACTATTTCAAAGCACTTGTGGTTTTGATGAGATGCACCAGGAGAAGGATGCATTAAGGGGTAATTACTATGGTTTCCAACAGGTCTTGCATTGCCTATATACGGAGGCAGCCTTATTCATAGATGGATTGGCTTGTGTTTTGTCTAAAGCTTGATTCGTTTCACATTTGGAGAGCTGCTTACATTTATTCAGAGTCTGGTATCCTTTTGTTCTGTTGTGGAGAAGGGATGCAGTGCCACAGGAAGTTACACTGGTGCTAGTGACTTTTCTATTTGGGTGTGCCTGGTCTTAGTTGCAGCGTGCAGGATCTTAATTGCAGCTTGTGGGATCTAGTTCCCTGATCAGAGATTGAACCCTGGCCTCCTGAATTGGGAGCGTAGAGTCTCAGCCACTGGACCAGCAAGGACGTCCTGGTGTTGGTGACTCTGAGGTGTCAGAAAGGCTTAGAGGGATCAAGAAAGGGCCTAGGAATAAGACCCAAAAATGGCCCAAGAAAGCTTGAATAAGAAGGTAGTAATGGCTGAGAGGGGGTACTTCCCTGAGGCCTCAGTGGTCAAGACTCTGCAGGAGCATTGGTTCAATCTCTGGTCGGGGAACTAAGATCCCACATGCTGGTTGGCACAGTCAAAACAAAATAAATAATTTTAAAAAATGGTGGAAGGGCACAGCACCCAGTATTTGTTAAGCCCTTTCTCTTGATGTTTGGTCATACATGACAGGTTTGGGCTTGCAGAGGTGGCTAAGGCCCTGCTGATAAAAAAAAAAAAACCTCTCTTAATGGGGGACACCAGTATGAATAATTAGGATACAGTGTGAGGAGATAGAAAGTGCTAAGTACTGTGCTGGGTGCAGGAGATCAAGGGTGACTGAGACATTGTCCTGATTCTCAAGGACCTTACTGTGGACAGACCGAAAAGCGGACAGTTGTAATGAAACGAGGGATGGGCTGAAATGCAGGTGAAGGGCATGCGCAGTAATGGGGTGAGGCACAGCCTACATGGGCAGGAAAGGCTTGCCTGGAGGGAATGGAGTAATAATAAAGAGTCATCAGAACTCAGAATAAAGAGGAGGATTTTGTCCAAAGGTTATGGTAAAGACTTCACAAGTTACTATCAGGATCTGCACATGACTTCACCTTGTCAAGGAACTTCTCCAAAATCATGTTCTCCCCCGTCTTCACCCATTTGCGTCTGGATGTGTTTTGATGCCATGCTGTCTGCTGCACTTTGACCAGTTACTGTGTGAGGCCATAAGTGACTTATCACCAAAAATGTTGGAAGCACCAGTTTATGAAAAATGATTTTTTTTAAGACAAAAAAGGACCCAAGGTGACCTGAGGGATTATACTTACGTTCTGTAATGCTTTCTTGAGTACGTTATAAAAGGATAGATTTAGAGTGTGTCCTGAGGAAAAAGGTTGATTACTCTGTTTTTAGCATATATAATTAGGAACAGATGAACAATACTACTCAATTATCATACAACTTAATTACTTGTGAATGTGCATATTAAGGTACACAACCTTCCTAAGCAAACTGCCTACCTCCAAAGACAATTTAAGGTGGATTACAGAATTAAAATGGGACAATTAAAAATATGGGTAAAACCAAAACCAGTTAAAAGGAACAGAAAAATGTGTGTGCCAGGCATGTACGTTTAGTTCACTTGTGTAGTTAAACATGAACTTAAGCTTTTAATATCTTGGCTTTAGGACAAAAAGCAAAATACTTAGCTTTTGTCATTGGGTTAAGTTTGACTCAGGGGAAATAAAAACCTTTCTGACTTCTGGAAGAAATTTATTGCTTAAAAGGATATGGAATGAGATTCAGAACAATGTTTCCATGATAGTTTTGCAGAAGATACAGAACATTCTTCAAAAGGCTGTTACGTCAACTCTATAAAACAAAGATTTTGGCATATTAGCAATAAATGACTGTAAAATATAATGAAAAGATCATACTCACTGTAATGACAAAGATATAAAATACTTGAAAGTGAAAGTGAAGTTGCTCAGTCATGTCTGACTCTGCGACCCCATGGACTGTAGCCTACCAGGCTCCTCCGTCCATGGGATTTTCCAAGTAACAGTACTCCAGTAACAGTACTGGAGTGGGTTGCCATTTCCTTCTCTAGGGGGATCTTCCCGACCCAGGGATTGAACNGATCATACTCACTGTAATGACAAAGATATAAAATACTTGAAAGTGAAAGTGAAGTCGCTCAGTCATGTCTGACTCTGCGACCCCATGGACTGTAGCCTACCAGGCTCCTCCGTCCATGGGATTTTCCAGGTAACAGTACTCCAGTAACAGTACTGGAGTGGGTTGCCATTTCCTTCTCTAGGGGGATCTTCCCGACCCAGGGATTGAACCCCGGTCTCCTGCATTGCAGACAGACCCTTTACCCTCTGAGCCATCAGGGAAGTCATAAAATACTTAGGAATTAGCTTTATTAGGGATCCCTAATAAAGCAAACTACAGCACTTCATTGGAGATATACCTGAAGCATAAATGAACAGAGAACTGTTTCCTGAATGGAAGAATGAGCCTAATAAATATTGTAAATTTTTTATCAAGTTAATTAATAGGTTTCAGAATAAAGAAAATCTGCTAGGTCTTTTCTTGATAAAATCATTCTAAAACATTTTGAAAAAAACAAACCTCAGCCTACCAGAAATATCATTCAAAGAGAAAAGTGAATCCATGTTATAGTGGAGTAACCACATTAGAAAGTAAATAAGTAAAATTGCATCTACAGGCTTACACAAGCACCTGAATGTAGAGCTGCTAGCCTGGGTCCATGTGTTAAATTTTGCTGAAGCCCGGAAGACACCTGTTGTGAAAAGTTGGAAAAAGGACGTGGCTACCAAAACTCATGTCATTTTTGTCACCTTTTGAGCAAATATTCTTTGCAGATCAACAGTCTGCTTATTTATTTTTTTAAAGTACTGTTTTTTAAAAAATATTTTTTGTTGGTTGTACTGGGTCTTTGTTGCTCCACGTGGGCTTTCTCTAGTTGCAGTGAGCAGAGGCTACTCTCTAGTTGAATTACGTGGGCTTCTCGTTGCGGTGGCTTCTCGTTGTGAAGCACGGCCTCTAGGGCATGCGGGCTTCAGTGGTTGTAGAGCATGGGCTCAGCTACCCTGCAGCCTGTGGGGTCTTCCTGGACCAGGGATCGAACCAGGATTCTCTGCATTGGCATGCATATTCTTAACCACTGGATCATTAGGAAAGTCCTGCTCATTTATTGCTGAGAATGCTTTCTTTTGAATTTCCTTTCCTTTCAATGTGGTTTCAGAAACCAGTCCATTAAAAATTAATCCTTTTCATGGGGTAGAAGAATATAATATTCAGAGTGGTCAAATTTTCAGGTTCAAAGATACAATTATTTTCTCTTTTTCTGCAAATCTTATTTTCAGCTAATTGCCTTGTGACTAATGATAATCCATTACCTTCTCTACTGTGTATTTAGATACTGCGTTGTCCACACAATATGAAACAGCATTAAAATTCTGTGTTGAAAAAATTCTAAAATGTACATTTTTTAAGTTTAAAAGCTTAAATTTATTTTACAGTAAAAATAGTAGGAAATTTGCTCCTTATAAGTTCTGAGGGATTGTTATTAAATTAAAGTTCTAGCAATTGTGAAAAAAACTATATCTATTGATGTATAGCTGGAAATATACATAAATAGGATGGAAAGAGCCAGAAATTTATATTTGTGAATTGAATGTATGATGTTATAGTTATCACAGAACAATAGGAAAAGAGGTAGTCGCTTCATAACCAGTCTCCCAACAACATTTAGGACAGACTCTTTCAAGACCATATGACATATCACAAATTATTTTCCAAATGAATTTGATATTTAAGCATACAAAAGTTCTGTTATATAAGCTTTGGGATAATATAAAATTGGCCATATTTCAGTGCCTTGGAAAGAGTGATCCTTTCCAAAATATGAAGCAATAAAGGAAAGCACAAGAAAAAGCCTGAAAGATTTATCTCTGTTAAAAATGTGAAGCACGTACAGTGAAAACAATAGAACTGGAACAAAATGGGAAAGAAGAGGGCTGGGTTCCTGTAGGAATACCATAGATATACAAGCACACCGGAAGATTAGATTTTTAGTTAGCCGAAGAGTGAGTACATAACTCAGTCCTACTTACTAGCCGTGGGGAAAGCTACTTACCATCCTTGTGTTTCAGTTTTCTCATTATTAATTGGGGGTAATAATAGCACCTGTGTTAGAGAGTTGTGAGAAGTACATGAGTTTATATTTGGAATGTGTTTAGAAAAGTGCCAAGCATATATAAAACACTGTGTCAGTATTAGCTGTTAGTGTACTGTTGATTCTAACAAGATACAAAAGACTAGAAAAATCCCCCAATAAAATGCTGTTCTCACAAAACACCATCCCAAGGCCTAATAAATAGGCATTGACTTCTCATAAATCTTTGCATGGGGCTTCCCTGGAGGCTGAGTTGTGAAGAATCTGCTTGGCAATGCAGGAGACACGGGTTTGATCCTTGATCTGAGAAGATTCCCACATANTCTCACAAAAGATCATCCCAAGGCCTAATAAATAGGCACTGACTTCTCATAAAATCTTTGCATGGGGCTTCCCTGGAGGCTGAGTTGTGAAGAATCTGCTTGGCAATGCAGGAGACACGGGTTTGATCCCTGATCTGAGAAGATTCCCACATAGGAGGAGCTCCTAAGCCAGAGTGTCACAACTACTGAGCCTGTGCTCTAGGGCTGGGGAGCTGCAACTCCTGAGTCNGTACTGTTGATTCTAACAAGATACAAAAGACTAGAAAAATCCCCCAATAAAATGCTGTTCTCACAAAACACCATCCCAAGGCCTAATAAATAGGCATTGACTTCTCATAAATCTTTGCATGGGGCTTCCCTGGAGGCTGAGTTGTGAAGAATCTGCTTGGCAATGCAGGAGACACGGGTTTGATCCTTGATCTGAGAAGATTCCCACATAGGAGGAGCTCCTAAGCCAGAGTGTCAAGACTACTGAGCCTGTGCTCTAGGGCTGGGGAGCTGCAACTTCTGAGTCCATGTGCCTCAACTACTGAAGCCTGTGAGACCTAGGGCCCATGCTGCACTAGAGAAGCCACCGTAATGAGATGCCTGAGCACCGCAATTAGAGAGTAGCCCCCACTGTCCACAACTAGAGAAAAGCTGGTGTAGCAATGAAAACCCAGCACAGCCAAAAGTAACTAAATAAATGTGCTCTGTGCTCAGATGCTCAGTCATGTCTGACTCTTTGCAACCCCATGGACCATAGTCCGCTAGGCCTCTCTATCTGGGTGATTCTCCTGGCAAGAATCCTGGAGTGCAGTGCTGTTTCCTCCTCCAGGGTATCTTCACGACCTAAGGATCCAACCTGTGTCTCTTAGACCTCCTGCCTTGGCAGGTAGATTCTTTGCCACTGATGCCACCTGGAAAAAATAAGCAACAAACCTTTGTCTTGAGAGCAAAGACTTTGGGGCCAAACTGTGACTTTGGCTAGCACATGGACTTTAATTTTATCCATTTCTATAACATGCTGGGTCATGGCGATCAGTAAGTGTTTTTTGGCTGAATTGCCCAGATATGTGACTTTTTGATGATCTGGCTGAATAGTTAGGCAACCATAGGAGTTTTTCCTCTTTGAACTCGTGCCTCTTTTTTCTCCCTCCACCTCTGGGCCTTTGCTCATCCTACTAGTATTTCAGGACTCAGTTGAGGAGTCCTCTGTTGAGGCTCCATCAAGAACTCTTTCTTGACAGACATACAGCTGTACTGATAGGTTTGTTATAACACTGATCACATTCAACATACATTTTCGCATTAGTTGGGGCTCACCTACTTCCAAGCAACAGAAATTAATCTAACTAGCTCATACAAAAAAGTGGTGTTTGTTTAAGATTCTGGCAGGCCACAGCAACGTTTCTGGAAAGCAGACAGTGAGACAACAGTTTTTTTGTTGTGTGACAGGTGTCAGGAAGAGTTATCAGAATCTAAGTTTGGGCACCAGACAGCAGTAATGCATGAAACCTAACTTTCCTTCATTGACATGGCTACATATTTTTTCCTTGTTTTGGCTTCTTTTCTACTGCTACTACCTGACATGCTTCTCATATGCCTGTTATAAATTTTCGGCTGAGAACTCTGACTGGCTCACCTCACCTGACCCAACTCGGGTGTGGGGGTGATGGGACGGAATGACATAGCAATGAGGTACGCGTGGCTGTTTCCTAATCATCAGAGATGTAGCTTGGGGCAGGTTCCTTGAGAAGGGAACAATAGTACAACAAACATCTCCATACACGTTTCATGTGTTGCAATCTCCCCTCCCCACTCAATACCCAAATCACAAGTTTTTCAGTGATGGATGGGTGTCTTACTCATCCATGTTATCTTAAACCCCTGGTGTGGTCTCTGGCATGCAGAAAGTACTCAGTGTGCATTTATTGAACTGAACTTTCAAATGTCTTCTATTTCATTCTCATAGCAAGTGCTAAATTGCAGTAAATTTTCCAATGAATGCCTGTGCACTACTATTTTAAACTTGATTAAAAATGAAAGCTAGAGAGGTACAGGTGCAGAACCACGGTCCTGTTGTGATTTTGGTGTGCCTGACTTGTGTTCTAATCATTCCCTTTCTGCAGATAGGCTTAGGGGAACTTGGAGGTAGGTCTTAATATATTTAGGGATCAAAGGGAGTTTGTAGGAAGTCATGGGAAAAGCATAGGTTTTGCAGTATACAAATTACTTTCGAGCCTGAGCTTTATTATTTACTACATATAGGAACTTGAGAAAGTCACTAAGTTTTCTGAGCCTCAATTTACTCATCTGTAAAATGAGGTAGATAATTTAATACAGTTTATAGGACTGGGTATTAAATGAAATTGTGAAATAAATTTTCTAGGATGTAGTAGGTATTAGTAATTTAATTCCTTTCCCTTTCTCTCTCCTTGCTTCCTACCTCCTTAAGTACTTTGAGAGTTCTCAGTGGAGTCCTAAGAGTCTTGATTTCTGTAGCATGAAAGAGACTGAATATTTCATAAGACAAAGACTTCCAGGAAAATGCTAAAAGGATTAACATGGTGAAATGCCCTTTGTGGTCTAAACATATCAAAATAATAGCAAGAGAATTACAGAAATCATAATAAGTATCACGGAGGGAAAATAACCTTTAAAAGCAATAGACGAAAATTTAAAATAAATTTAAAAAACAACAAGATCTCACTGTGAAAATATTTTAACACCAAAGAGGACGAGCACATTTGTACGACCAAGTATTTGCACTGGTAGAAGTGGAAAAAATATTAAAAATGACAAAGATACAAGGTTGAATGATTATATCCACTTGAGAAGACAGGAAAGAAAGTATATTATCTATAAAAACATGTAGTGAAGATGAATGACTGCAGCACATGGAAATGCTGCAGAAATACCCAGAAAATAAGATAGGGTGCAAAGGGTAGGCTGAGAGTGCTGGAGTGAAGATTGCATTAGTTATAAAATGTAGCACTATGTGATTGAATTAAAAACATATAATAGGTTGCTTGAATATAGAAAATAGATTGAGATAAATCTCTGAAGAATAGGGACACTGTAATGAGCTGCACTGTGTCTCCCCAAAATTCATATGTTGAAGTCCTAATCCTGGCATCTCAAAGTGTGATTCTATTTTGAGATAAGGGCTTTAAAGATGTAATTAAGATTAAATGAGCTCATTGGGGGAGCTCTAACACAATATGATTCCTTATGAAAGAGGAAATTAGGACATAGATACACAGGGAGCAGACAATGTGAAGACAAAGAAGATGGCCATCTACAAGCTAAAGAGAAATCCCACAGAGTGAAATCAACCCTACCAATACCTTGATCTTGGACTTTTAACCTCCAGATCTGTAAAGAAATAAATTTCTGTTGTTTAATTCACCTAGTCTATGATTGTTTATTACAGGAGCTCTAGCAAACCAAAACACGAAAAGAAAGAGTGATGATGAAAACCATAGGAAGGACATAGAAACTTCTTCTAGCCTGGAGAAGGAGAACTTATGAAAGGAGAACTAGGAAAAGTGTTGAACTGATCTCTATCAATACTCCTAATCAACAGTATTAGAGATGCTTGTCACAGGACTATGAGTGGAAAAAACATGAAGGACCAGATAAATAACTTATGTTACTAAGTACAGACATCATTGCGTGTGTAAAAATCAACTGAGAAATCTACTAAAAAACTGTTATAGTAATAAGGGTTCAGTACAATTATAGCATAAGATAAATCCATAGTTTTTAGTACTTCATCCACCCATGGCATCCATACACCTGTGGCAGAAAGTGAAGAAGAACTAAAGAGTCTTTTGATGAAGGTGAAAGAACAGAGTGAAAAAGCTGGTTTAAAATTCAGCATTAAAAACCTTAGATCATGGCATCCAGTCCTATCACTTCATGGCAAATAGAAGGAGAAAAAGTAGAAACAATGACAGGTTTTATATTCTTGGGTTCCAAAATCCCTGAAGATGGTGACTGCAGCCATGAAATTAAAAGACACTTCCTCCTTGGAAGGAAAGCTATGACAAATTGGGGCAGTGTAATAAAAAGCAGAGGCATCACTTTGCCAACAAAGGTCCATCTAGTCAAAGCTATAGTTTTCCCATAGTCTTATATGGATGTGAGAGTCAGACCATAAATAAGGCTGAGTGTCGAAGAGTTTATACTTTGGAATTGTGGTACTCTTGAGAGTCCCCTGCACTGCAAGGAGATCTAACCAGTCAATCCTAAAGGAAATCAATGCTGAATATTTATTGGAAGGAGTGATGCTAAAGCTCCAATACTTTGGCTACCTGATGTGAAGAGCTGACTCATTGGAAAAGACCCCAATTCTGAGAAAGACTGAAGGCAATAGGAGAAGGGGGTGGCAGAGGCTGAGGTGGTTAGAGAGCATTACCAATTCAATGGACATGAATTTGAGCAAACTCTGGGAGACAGTGGAGGACAGAGGAGGCTGGCATGCTGCAGTCCACAGGGTCACAAAGAGTTGGACATGACTTAGCAACTGAACAACACCTCTGAAATGCAGTGAAAATTAATCACTTTATAAATGTAAAATTATATAGAATAGCTATCAGTTTACAAGATATAAAAGGCATTTAAAGGATTTAAAATAATGGGAAACATTAAAAAACAAGAGAATAGTATTTTATTCCAGAATGATTTTACTAAGTGTCCTAATGACTGTAATATATCTTTATTAAATAGAGTTAAATATAATAGATATTGATGTGCTTTATAATTATAAAGATTTGGATGCTAAATATTCTTTTATCGTTAGAATTTAGGATATCAAAATTGAGACTTAAGATAGCTTTTAGGGGAAAGTAGACTTTAAAATATTCAAAAATACTTACTTGGGCTTCCCTGGTGGCTCAGTGGTAAAGAACCTGTCTGCCAGTGCAGGAGACGCAGGAGACACGAGTTCAACCCCTGGGTTGGGAAGATCCCTTGGAAGAAGAAATGGCAACCCACTCCAGTATTCTTGCCTGGAGAATCCCATGGACAGAGGAACCTGGAGGGCTACAGTCCATAGGTTCACAGAGAATGCATAAACTCAAAATACTTAAGGACTGTGATCAATAAAGAATGCCTAATTGCTCAGTGATCAATTATTTTGAATCTTTGATTAAATGAAATCTGCATTGCCATTATTCCATTCCCTACTGTATAGGATGGTTAATCTCAGAGTCTATGGAGCCAGAGAGCTTGGCAGCTCTTCTTGTATTTTCTGGATGCTCTTTGGCAGTTATTTGCTATTTCTGCTCAATTTTCACTCTATAAAGTGGGGATGAGGTTGTTGTGAGGACTAAAGGGCCCTGAAATAGTACATCAAGATTAAAATTACTTTCACAGACTATTGTTGTTCAGTCACTAAGTTGTGTCACTTTTTGTGACCCCAAGGACTGCAGCATGCCAGGCTTCCCTGCCCGTCACTATCTCCTGGAGTTTGCTCAAATTCATGGCCATTGAGTCAGTGATGTTATCTCATCCTCTGTCATTCACTTCTCCTCCTGCCTTCAATCTTTCCCAGCATTAGGGTCTTTCCAATGAGAAGGCTCTTCACAGCAGTTGGCCAACATATTGGAGCTTCAACATCAGTATCAGTCCCTCCAGTGAGTATTCAGGTTGACTTCCTTATTTGCATTAAATATAACAGTGAAAAAAGGAAATTGTGTTCTACCATAGATGCTTCCCAGGTGGTACAGTGGTAAAGAATCTGCCTGCAAGGGCAGGAGACACAGGAAACATGAGTTTGATCCCTGGGTTGGGAAAATCTCCAGGAGGAGGAAATGGCAACCCACTCCAGTATTCTTTATTTTTTTCCATAAGAACTTATTACTTTTATTTTTTTTAAATAAACTTATTCATTTTAATTTGAGGCTAATGACTTTACAATATTGTAGTGGTTTTGCCATACATTGCCATGAATCAGCCACAAGTGTATGTGTGTTCCCCATCCTGAACCCCCTCCCACCTCCCTTCCCATCCCATCCCTCTGGGTCATCCCAGTGCACCAGCCCCAAGCACCCAGTCCCATGCATTGAACCTGGACTGGTGATCCATNCGAGTGTACGTGTGTTCCCCATCCTGAACCCCCTCCCACCTCCCTTCCCATCCCATCCCTCTGGGTCATCCCAGTGCACCAGCCCCAAGCACCCAGTCCCATGCATTGAACCTGGACTGGTGATCCATTTCACATCTGATGATATACATGTTTCAGTGCCATTCTCCCAACTCATCCCACCTTTGGGCTCTCCCCACAGAGTCCAAAAGACTGTTCTATACATCTGTGTCTCTTTTGCTGTCTCGCATGTATGGTTATTGTTACCATTTTTCTAAATTCCATATATATATATGCATTAGTATATTGTATTGATGTTTTTATCTCTGGCTTACTTCACTCTGTATAATCGGCTCCAGTTTCATCCACCTCATTAGAACTAATTCAAATGTATTCTTTTTAATGGCTGAGTAATATTCCACAGTGTATATGTACCACAGCTTTCTTATCCATTTGTCTGTTGATGGACATCTAGGTTGCTTCCATGTCCTGGCTATTATAAACAGTGCTGCGATGAACACTGGGGTACATGTGTCTCAGTTCTGGTTTCTTCTGTGTGTATGCACAGCAGTGGGATTGCTGGGTCATAAGGCAGTTCTATTTCCAGTTTTTTAAGGAATCTCCACACTGTTCTCCACAGTGGCTGTACTAGTTTGCATTCCCACCAGCAGTGTAGGAGGGTTCTCTTTTCTCCACACCCTCTCCAGCATTTATTGCTTGTAGACTTTTGAATAGCAGCCATTCTGACTGGCGTGAAATGGTACCT
>SJYW01027180.1:283647-336321 GCA_006410735.1 Raphicerus campestris | reverse complement strand
TTCACTGTTCATCAGGTTGGCAAAAATTATCTGACTGTCCAAGATGCTGGCAAGCAGAAAAAGAACTAGAAAACTTATATACTGTGAAAAGAAAATATTGGAGTGGCCAATTTGAAAGAAATTGTTAATATTTGCAAGAGTTGAATATATGCAGTGATCTAGTGACTTTGATTTGAACACTCTGGAAAAGTATACATATGTATATATACATATATATGAAAATATACAGATACATATCTAGAAAATATGTATACTCACATTGACAGTCAGAACATACACATGCATACTAATGCATATTACTGAAATAATTTTATAATTATATCCTTTTACATGCTATTTGATAGAAGTTTATTCTATTCTAACTCTGTTTCTTTTCTAAAGTATCCCATTCTATTCTAGCCCATCCATTTTAGTCTCCACTTTACCTCAATCTAATCCATCCCACTTTGGTCACAAGTCATTCATTTGATTCATTTGATTTCAAAACACTAAATTGATCATATCCCTCAATTTGAAAATCATCCTATTAGAAAAATTACAAACACATGTCTAGAATCACCCAGAGATACCTGCAGTAATGAAATGTGTGATCAGTTTGAATGTGATTAAGTCAAAGAATGTATAGATAAATAAAATCATACAATGGAATTCTCTGGAGAAGTTAGACTTTCCTGACTTACCTGGGACAGTACCTATTTCCTCCTATTATCCTTTTATCCTGTCTGGTTAGTTTTCCTTTCCATATTTCAAATGTGTCAAAGTTTGAAATGATAAAGTCAGGCAGGGCCAGCTTCATGGGCGTGTGACCAGTACAGTCACAGAAGGTGCAACTCTCAGATGGGCTGCATGCTTGGAGTTTAATGATTTGTGGTCACTGTCTTGAAATTCTAATGATATTACTTTCAAATCAGTGTTTTGGAAGTGAAGTTGATGTAACAAATGTGCGGGATAGAAAGATTTGGAGACTCAGGTCCTCCATGTCTCTACCTCATACCTTACCCTCACCTTCCCTGGTATTCTTGACTCCCTGTTTCTCCACCTCCTGGTGTCTTGGGTCCCACCTGGCTCCCAAATTGACAATATATTTTTTTTTTTAGTTTTTAGGCAATTTTAATGTTATATTCTGTTTATAATTATTATACAATTTTGGCTATATTCCTCATGTTGTACAATACATCCTTGCCTATGTTATACCCAATAGTTTGTACCTCCCATTCCTAGACCCCTTTAATGCCTTGCTCTCCTCACTAGTAAATCTATACCAGGGAGTCTGTTTGCTTTTGTGTTATATTCATTAGTTTGCTGTGTCTTCTGGATTCCACATGTGAGTGATATCATACAGTATTTGTACTTTGTCTGACTTCTTAGCATAATGTTCTCCAAGTCCTCCAACATGGAAAAATTTTGTTCTTTTATAATGGCTGAGTGTTATTCCATTATATATACATGTATGAAGTGTATAAAATATAATATGTTGCTGTTTAGTCGTTCAGTCATGTCTGACTCTTTTGCAAACTCATGGATTGCAGCAGACTAATCTTCTCTGTCCATTGGATTTCCCAGGCAAGAATATTGGAGTGGGTTGCTATTTCCTTCTCCAGGGGATCTTCCTGACCCAGGAACCAAATCTGCATCTCCTGCAAGTCTCCTATATTGCAAGCAGATTCTTTACCATTGAGTCACTAAGGAAGACCATATATATATATATATATATATACATACACACACACACAAATACACATATTAAATAATATATATTTTATTGTATATATTATATATAAATATATCTATGTATATTATACATGAAATATGTATAAATATATATCATATCTACTTTACACATTCATCTGCTGATAGACATAGGTTTCTTCTGTATCTTGCCAATTATAAACAATGCTGCTATGAACATTAAAGTGCAAAATTTTTTTTGAATTAGTATTTCTATTTTTCTCATATATATACCCAGGAGTAGAACCGCTAGGTCATGTGGTCATTTTGTTTCTAGTTTTTTGAGGAAACTCCATAATGCTTTCTGCAGTGGTTGCACCAGTTTACATTCCCACCAACAGTGTACAAGGGCTCTCTTTTGTCCACATTCTCTGCAACATTTATTACTTATGTTCTTTTTGATGATAGCCATTCTGATAAGTGTGGGGTGATATCTCATTGTGGTTTTGATTTCCATTTCCTTGACCATTAATGATGTTGAGTGTCTTTTCATGTGCTCATTGGCATCTGAAGATGCTCAGCCTAACCCCTGTCCATTAACTGCAGCCACCCTCTGTCTGAGGTCCAGGTATGGTTGGGGTCAGCTGAGAGCTCTGTGATGTTCTGTGAAAGGATACGGCACAGAATGATTCCTGAACCTCTTGTTCAATGCTGATCCATGTAGGAGTACAGAGATTGCAATCCTGTAGGGGTTTCCCATCTGCAGTGTTGGAGCATCAGGTCTATGAGGAGAGATACCTAAGAAACGGAATATCTCCTTTCCTGAAGAAAAGTCATATCAAATAGCAAATATAATACACTAGGCTTCTCAGGTGGCACTAATGGTAAAGAACCTGCTTACCAATTCAGGAGATATAAGAGACAAGGGTTTGATCCTTGGGTCAGAAAAATCTGCTGGAGAAAGGCATGAAAACCCACTCCAGTAAGCTTTCTTGGAAAATCCCATGGACTGAGGAACCTGGAGGGCTACAGTTCACAGGGTTGCACAGAGTCGGACACTTCTGAAGGGACTTAGCACGTGCACATGCGTAATGCACCATGGCGAGTAGAGAAAAAGAACATAGACGAGAGACAAAGTTTTACATTTCAGTATACATTATGTGTCCCACCACCCCTGCTTTTTCAATAAGAGCCTAACAGATTTTGTAGCTAGGCCTGAATAAATTGTATGATCATCCTAATAATATTTTATTCTTCTACAGATCAACAAGAAGCCATTAAACTGTTTTCATCAAGTAACTGGCATAATCAGATTTATATCCTAAAAAGATCACCTTTAACTTCGGTTCCTCCTGTGATTCTAGTGTCTGTCACCCCCGCCTGAATGCAGTGTGCCAATACAATCACTGCTTACACATTGGTTTTCAAATATTATGCTCATATTGCAACCCTGTTATAAATCTGAATCACTAGAAGTCAAAAAAGGGGGAAGAAAAAGAGCAATCGTTTGCTACTTGTCCTGTCTTCTTCCTTCTCTGTGTCCAGTCCCCTTGGGTGTTTCTCTCTGCCTTTGATTGTCATCCATTTGAGCCCCTCTTGTCTGGGTGGAGGGTCCTTTTGCAACACTGCACCTGGCACACTTAGTGTACATTGAGTTGATTACCTTTGTTGACTAATTTTGTCAGTTCTCTCATTCTTTTGGCAAATTCAGTTGGGTCACCTTGAGGGTACTTCAGTTTTAATTTCAATACATCTTCTAACTTGCTTGTACTCTCTGACAGCAGCTATCATTCAGTTTGCTCTGTGAAATATTCTGCACATTTATTCTCTCTTTTCCCATCCTAAGATATACTGAGTTCAAAAATAAAACCATGAAATAGTACTGAAAGGAGGCTTCCTGAGGTTATTGTATCACTTCCCTTTTCAGATGGACTGCAAGGAAATCATGTCTAAGGAAGGAAGACTTTTAAACTATTGTCAGAGATTTCTGGAGAAAGGAGGAGCTTCCCGGGCGGTGCAGTTGTAAAGAACCCGCCTCCCAGTGCAGGAGATTCAGGAGACATGTGTTCAACCCCTGGGTCAAGAAGGTCCTCTGTAGGAGGAAATGGCAACCCACTCCAGTATTCTTGCATGGAAAATTCCACGGACAGAGGAACCTGGAGGACTACAGACCATGGGGTCGCAGAGTCAGACATGACCAAGCACACACACACACACGCACACACACATGCACACACACGCACACACACACAGAAGAAAGGAGAATTCACAGCCTCGCCCCAAATTCATTTCAGGATTAAAGAAGCCTGTCAGGGGTTTTTTCCTTCTATCTAAACTAGATCTAGCTTAATATTCTTTTTAGGACAGTCAGAGTACACAGTGTTCACTTAATAGTCGAACTAAGGCTTTCTTTTTTGCTCTGACATGCCCCAAGGTGTTTTAGGACAGTGGTTGGATATGTCAGAGAGAAAACAGGTTTTATGTTATTTGGCCTGAATTTCCATTAGGTATCTATTTGTCTGGACAAACAGGCAGGAGTGCCCATCTTTAAATAATGAGCTCGCAGTTACCTGGGGAATTACTTACCAATGAGTGTTACCTTCAGGATGAGAAAAAATAGCTGATAAAATCATTCCTGAGGGTTATAAAACACCTAGGTGGGTAGTGTGTGCAGCTTCAGCCTGGATAAATCATGCCTCTCTAATGTATTTGGAATTTTTGAAAGAGTTAACGAAGTAGTGAAGTTTAGAGAAGTAGTGGGTATTAAATATTTAGACATTCAAAAGGGTTTTGATCATGAACCTACCCAGAGACATTTAGGATCCATTTCAGCCTTATGAAGGGCCCAAGATGTGAGAGCTAAAATCTTTCCCTATAAAAATTCAGTTAAAAAAAAAGGTTAACAGTGAAAATGAAAGGTGGGAATAAATGATGCAGTTAGCCTGAAGGGAGGTTAATAAGAAAGTGCCCCAGGGAAAGATACTGGAACCAGAATTTTTATATATGTTAACACCAATCAATCTGGAAACCCTTCTAAGTAATGAGGTTTCAAAATATGTGGCTAACAGTGAACTGTTAAATTAGTCAGGAGTAGGGAATAGTTTGAGGAACTCTAGATGAAACCAACAAAATATAGGTAGGAAAACAATCTTATGTCAGGTAAAATCAAGTAAAGACAAGAGAATGGCACCTCATGTTACATGGAATAACTAAGCTACCTGATGCACTTGGGTGGATTTGGAATCAGTTGTAACCTTTTAGAAGAAAGGTCTAACAGTCATTATGAATATCTCAATAAATATATCTGCTCACTGAGAAAAGTCTCTGGGAAAAGTCTATAGAAATGCAAGTGAAATGATGAGATGTATTTGAGAAATGATGGAAATGGCCAGGATTATTTCATTTGGCAAGGAGAGGAATAGAGGAAAAGGAAAATGTTGAAACAAAAAGTCTAGTTAAGTACTTTCCTTCACTTTCTTATAATACTAAGTGAGGTTGGATAACAGAAAAGCTAAATGAGAAGGAGGGAAATCTTATGTAATTCATAGTTAACATTAATAGCACCCTGCATGGAATGTCATTGAGCCAGATACCAACTACTGAGCAATGTATCACCTGTGTTACACATTCACAGGGGTGGGCTGAGATTAAACTTTCTCCACGAGATCTTATTAGAGACAGAATATAAATGCGTATTCTAAGAGACTTTTCAGTCATTCTAATATTTGAATTAATTTATGTCTGTCTCTCTCATTAGGCTGTGAATTCCTAGAAAGCAAGACTTTTTTCTTAAACATCCTCTGTCCTTCCCCTTTTCCTGTTTGGTAGCTAGTAATATGCTTTCTTCTGCAGGGCACTCAGTAGTACTCAGAGCTTGCGTGACTTGAGGGAGTGGGAGGGTCGATCAAAGGAAGGAAAGATTATATTCCCATAGTCTATTCATCCTCACCACTCCCACCAAATGTTTATTGACTCCAACTATGGCAACTATCCAGCAGCAATGAACATTGATGAGAAGACATCAGAGAAAAGAAGGGAAGAAGTTTGGGAAGTTTTAATCATTATTAACAATCTTTTGGGCACCAGGCACTTTGCTATTCATTTTCTTGCATCTTCTTACCTGGTGGCTCAGAGATTAAAGCATCTGCCTGGAATGCAGAAGACCGGGGTTCGATCCCTGGGTCGGGAAGATCCCCTAGAGAAGGAAATGGCAACCCACTCCAGTACTCTTGCCTGGAGAATCCCATGGAGGGAAGAGCCTGGTAGGCTACAGTCTATGGGGTCGCAAAGAGTTGGACACGACTGAGCGACTTCACTTTCACCAATACCTAAAAAACAGTTACCGTAGGGACTAGTCAAAATTGTTTGGCAGAAGAAATGCTATTTGTAAATTATTTCCCTTCTTTGTCCCAGGCAACTCGTGAGAATACAAAAGAGCTCAAAGAGCTGAGCTTTAGTGCCTTTCTTGGAAGTTATCTACCTGACAAAAACATAGTACAAAATCAATAGGATATATACCATAAAATATGTATACACGTTCAGTGATAAAGAATCTGCCTGCCAATGCAGAAGACATGGGTTCAGTTCCAGGCTTGGGAAGATCCTCTGGAGAAGGAAATAACAACCCGCTCCAATATTCTTGCCTGGGAAATCCCAAGAACAGAAGAATCTGAAGGGATACAGTCCATGGGGTTGCAAAAGAGTTGGATACAACTCAGCAACTAAACAACAAAACCAAGTATATACACACACACCCATATGCAATGCAGGAGACCCAGGCTCCATCTCTGGGTCGGGAATATCCCCTGTAGAAGGAGACGGCAACCCACTACAGTATTCTTGCCTGGAGAATACCATGGACGGAGGAGTCTGATGGGCTGCAGTCCATAGGGTAACCCACGGACCTATGGACTACAGCCCATCAGGTTCATAAAGAGGCAGACATGACTGAAGCCAGTTAGCACATGCACGTAGAGAGAGAGACAGAAAGAAAGCNGGGGTTTTTTCCTTCTATCTAAACTAGATCTAGCTTAATATTCTTTTTAGGACAGTCAGAGTACACAGTGTTCACTTAATAGTCGAACTAAGGCTTTCTTTTTTGCTCTGACATGCCCCAAGGTGTTTTAGGACAGTGGTTGGATATGTCAGAGAGAAAACAGGTTTTATGTTATTTGGCCTGAATTTCCATTAGGTATCTATTTGTCTGGACAAACAGGCAGGAGTGCCCATCTTTAAATAATGAGCTCGCAGTTACCTGGGGAATTACTTACCAATGAGTGTTACCTTCAGGATGAGAAAAAATAGCTGATAAAATCATTCCTGAGGGTTATAAAACACCTAGGTGGGTAGTGTGTGCAGCTTCAGCCTGGATAAATCATGCCTCTCTAATGTATTTGGAATTTTTGAAAGAGTTAACGAAGTAGTGAAGTTTAGAGAAGTAGTGGGTATTAAATATTTAGACATTCAAAAGGGTTTTGATCATGAACCTACCCAGAGACATTTAGGATCCATTTCAGCCTTATGAAGGGCCCAAGATGTGAGAGCTAAAATCTTTCCCTATAAAAATTCAGTTAAAAAAAAAGGTTAACAGTGAAAATGAAAGGTGGGAATAAATGATGCAGTTAGCCTGAAGGGAGGTTAATAAGAAAGTGCCCCAGGGAAAGATACTGGAACCAGAATTTTTATATATGTTAACACCAATCAATCTGGAAACCCTTCTAAGTAATGAGGTTTCAAAATATGTGGCTAACAGTGAACTGTTAAATTAGTCAGGAGTAGGGAATAGTTTGAGGAACTCTAGATGAAACCAACAAAATATAGGTAGGAAAACAATCTTATGTCAGGTAAAATCAAGTAAAGACAAGAGAATGGCACCTCATGTTACATGGAATAACTAAGCTACCTGATGCACTTGGGTGGATTTGGAATCAATTGTAACCTTTTAGAAGAAAGGTCTAACAGTCATTATGAATATCTCAATAAATATATCTGCTCACTGAGAAAAGTCTCTGGGAAAAGTCTATAGAAATGCAAGTGAAATGATGAGATGTATTTGAGAAATGATGGAAATGGCCAGGATTATTTCATTTGGCAAGGAGAGGAATAGAGGAAAAGGAAAATGTTGAAACAAAAAGTCTAGTTAAGTACTTTCCTTCACTTTCTTATAATACTAAGTGAGGTTAGATAACAGAAAAGCTAAATGAGAAGGAGGGAAATCTTATGTAATTCATAGTTAACATTAATAGCACCCTGCATGGAATGTCATTGAGCCAGATACCAACTACTGAGCAATGTATCACCTGTGTTACACATTCACAGGGGTGGGCTGAGATTAAACTTTCTCCACGAGATCTTATTAGAGACAGAATATAAATGCGTATTCTAAGAGACTTTTCAGTCATTCTAATATTTGAATTAATTTATGTCTGTCTCTCTCATTAGGCTGTGAATTCCTAGAAAGCAAGACTTTTTTCTTAAACATCCTCTGTCCTTCCCCTTTTCCTGTTTGGTAGCTAGTAATATGCTTTCTTCTGCAGGGCACTCAGTAGTACTCAGAGCTTGCGTGACTTGAGGGAGTGGGAGGGTCGATCAAAGGAAGGAAAGATTATATTCCCATAGTCTATTCATCCTCACCACTCCCACCAAATGTTTATTGACTCCAACTATGGCAACTATCCAGCAGCAATGAACATTGATGAGAAGACATCAGAGAAAAGAAGGGAAGAAGTTTGGGAAGTTTTAATCATTATTAACAATCTTTTGGGCACCAGGCACTTTGCTATTCATTTTCTTGCATCTTCTTACCTGGTGGCTCAGAGATTAAAGCATCTGCCTGGAATGCAGAAGACCGGGGTTCGATCCCTGGGTCGGGAAGATCCCCTAGAGAAGGAAATGGCAACCCACTCCAGTACTCTTGCCTGGAGAATCCCATGGAGGGAAGAGCCTGGTAGGCTACAGTCTATGGGGTCGCAAAGAGTTGGACACGACTGAGCGACTTCACTTTCACCAATACCTAAAAAACAGTTACCGTAGGGACTAGTCAAAATTGTTTGGCAGAAGAAATGCTATTTGTAAATTATTTCCCTTCTTTGTCCCAGGCAACTCGTGAGAATACAAAAGAGCTCAAAGAGCTGAGCTTTAGTGCCTTTCTTGGAAGTTATCTACCTGACAAAAACATAGTACAAAATCAATAGGATATATACCATAAAATATATATACACGTTCAGTGATAAAGAATCTGCCTGCCAATGCAGAAGACATGGGTTCAGTTCCAGGCTTGGGAAGATCCTCTGGAGAAGGAAATAACAACCCGCTCCAATATTCTTGCCTGGGAAATCCCAAGAACAGAAGAATCTGAAGGGATACAGTCCATGGGGTTGCAAAAGAGTTGGATACAACTCAGCAACTAAACAACAAAACCAAGTATATACACACACACCCATATGCAATGCAGGAGACCCAGGTTCCATCTCTGGGTCGGGAATATCCCCTGTAGAAGGAGACGGCAACCCACTACAGTATTCTTGCCTGGAGAATACCATGGACGGAGGAGTCTGATGGGCTGCAGTCCATAGGGTAACCCACGGACCTATGGACTACAGCCCATCAGGTTCATAAAGAGGCAGACATGACTGAAGCCAGTTAGCACATGCACGTAGAGAGAGAGACAGAAAGAAAGCGAGGGAGAGATTTTAAGGAATTGGCTCATGTGACCATGGGAGAAGGCTGGAAGAAATTCAGCCAAAGCCCATCTGCTGGCAGAAATCCCTCTTCCTCCAACATGGTCAGTTTTGGGTTTGGATTTTTTTTTTTGTTTTGCTTTTTTATTTGCTTTGTTTTTATAAGGCAAATAGGACGGGTCCCACTTACATTTTGGAGAGTAATCTGCTTTACTCAAAGTCTACTGATTTAAATGCTGCTCTCATCTGAAAAACACCTTCAGAGAAACACCTAGAATAATGTTTGACCAAATATCCTTTTAAGTTGACACACCCACCACAATAAGGCTATCATACCCAGACACTGTTGGGTGCAGCTGACGGGAGGTATGGCCTGGGCATGAGGGCAGTAGGAAATGCAGACCATGCAGCAGCAGCTGGACCACCCATCAGTCATGGGCTGGCAGCAGATCTGAGCAGCTCCACACACCCTAAAGCAGGGACCAAGACAGCTGCAGGAGAGTTGTCTGCTGTGTGACAATAAGCGAGTACTATAGATTTGAACAAAAGCATCAGATAGGCAAATAGGACCAAGGGAGCACATATAAGATGAGAGCCAAACAAGGAACTGTGAATGTTGTCAGACGCTGAAGCTGAGAGGAAAGAAGAAAATCCAGGAGTGGTGGAAGGAGCAGAAACCATTGTCAAACAGGTAGCATGCAAAGCAATCCAAATGCAGCATCTCATCTACTCCTTTCTAAAGTGTAATTAAGCATAAATTAACATCACTGTCAAAAGAAGAGACTGAAGCTCAGAAAGGCTATGTAACTTGGCCAAATTCATCCAGTTATTTGTAAAGAAGCCAGATTCAGAATTTGTCTTCCTGACCTTACTCATCTCTCCATGTGATACTGACTTTCTTATCTATCTCAGGACCATGAGAACCAACTGTTGAGTAAAGAGACAGGCAAGGGGCAGCAGAAGCAAAACGTCTTTGATATGAAGCCAACCATCTGCCTCAGCCGAAAAGCATCTTAATACATCGCCTACTAAAGCAACTTCCAGTCCCCNGTAAAGAGACAGGCAAGGGGCAGCAGAAGCAAAACGTCTTTGATATGAAGCCAACCATCTGCCTCAGCCGAAAAGCATCTTAATACATCGCCTACTAAAGCAACTTCCAGTCCCCGGGGGAGTCCACGCTCGGGCCTACGTGTGAAAGCAAGAAAGTAGTAGATTCAGTCAGTGGAAGCGGTGGGCATGAAGGCAGAGACACGAGCTGATCTCGACACATCTTTGTGAAATGGGAATGAACTATCAGAAACAGAAGGCAGTTTTCCTTTGAAAGTCTGTCACATTCACAATGAGGGTGATAAAAGACTGCTTCCTTGCCTTTTAGGTGACTTCAATATGGCCAGACTTTGAAATCTAATACTGTACTGAATTTTGTATTGAATGCAGTGGTGCAATATTGAACAATAAAAGAAGGGGCTGGTACAGTACTTTTCAAATACTTGCTGCTCAGAATCTCTCTGCCCTTTTCCACTTACAGGTATGATCTTATCTATTGATATTTTCTGTCTGAAAGGGCCCTCTGTCTGTTCTATCAGGTTGCCCTATTTTTCATTGTGCTATAGGCTGCGTTTTGAAATGAATAGCCCAAACAACTTCGATATATTGCTATTACTATGCTGTTCTTTTGAAGAAATTCTTCAACTGGCATTTGCACTTTAATCCGACTTCAAGCTGTGGTGACAGCGGTGCCCTTCCATTGCCAGACCCCAGCACCCCCACCCGGGCACTNTACATGTCACTTAATAGATTTTTATTTTTCTACTTTAATTTTCCTTAGATCCACTCAATTTTCCTTAGACAATTAGATTTGAAGCATTATACTTGAAACTATATTGATCTAAATATGACTCGTGTTGTCAATTTTTTAAAAATACATCAGCCTATATTCACACATAATTCAAGACGTGTGTAGTTTCCTCTTCTTCTGCCCTTTGCCCTGTAAAAGTACAGTAAAGCCATAAGTACACATAGTTTATGTGAGGGTGAATTATTGAAATAAAAATGTAATATATGATGTGAAGAAAATATTGTACTTTCACTGAAAGCAAACCATGAATCTCTTTGGGGCAATTCAATTTGACTCCTTAGACTCTAACTTCAAGTGTTTCTTCAAGGCAAGCTGTTCTATCCCTTTTACTTATGAATAAATTTTATTTTGCTGGCAATAAAAACATTAAATAAATATTAAAGAAGGCATTCATTTTTGTGTAGAAACTTTAAAATGTACTGGTGTGCAAATGTATGACATTGTAGAGTGCTTATATTGGCTATTTGATTTGTGTTGATATTTTCAAAATATTTCTCCCACAATATAATTTTATTGTGTCAATAATACCCAAGAACATTCCTAACTTAAAATTAAAGGAAAGTGTGTAAAAAGATGTGAATATTATCCTTTATTCATCCTGTCCCCATCTCACATGTATACAAATTTATTTTTTCTAGTAGTTTGATTTTTTTATTGTCTGTTTAGTTTTCCCCTACAAGCAAATACCATAACTACATGTCTATCTCTGTCTGGCTTATTTCAGTTAATATAATACACTCCAAGGTCATTCATGTTGTCACAAAAGGCAGAATCTTCTTTTTTAATGGCTGAATAATATTCCACTGTATGTGTGTCTCTGTGTGTGTGTTGCACTTGCTCAATCCGATCATCTACTGATGGACACTTGAGTTGTTTCTATATGTTGGTTACCATGAATAATGTAGCAGTGGACATAGGAGAGCAGGTATTACATTGAGATACTGATTTAGTTTTCTCAGATATACACCAAGAAGTAGAACTGTGGAGTCATATGGTGGTTTAATTTAAAAATTTTTGAGAACCCTCCATGCTGTTTTCCAACATAACTGTACCAATTTACATTCCACTAAGTGTACAAGTGTTTCCTTTTCTCCACATCCTTACCAACACTTATCTCTTGGCATTTTGCTAACTGGCATCCAACTGGCATCCACTTTACACTGATTCAAGTGTAAAGTGATATCTCATTGTGGATTTGAATTTCCTGGATAGTTAAGGATGCTAAAGTATTTGACTGTGTGGATCACAATAAACTGTGGAAAATTCTGAGAGAGACAGGAATATCAGACCACCTGACCTGCCTCTTGAGAAAGCTGTATGCGGGTCAGGAAGCAACAGTTAGAACTGGACATGGAAAACCACAGACTGGTTACAAATAGGAAAAGGATGTATGTCAAGGCTGTATATTGTCACCCTGCTTATTTAACTTATATGCAGAGTACATCATGAGAAACGCTGGACTGGAAGAAACACAAGCTGGAATCAAGATTGCCAGGAGAAATATCAATAACCTCAGATATGCAGATGACACCACCCTTATGGCAAAAAGTGAAGAGGAACTAAAAAGCCTCTTGATGAAAGTGAAAGAGGAGAGCGAAAAAGTTGGCTTAAAACTCAACATGCAGAAAACGAAGATCATGGCATCCATTCCCATCACTTCATGGGAAATGGGGAAACAGTGGAAACTGTGCCAGATTTTATTTTGGGGGGCTCCAAAATCACTGCAGATGGTGACTGCAGCCATGAAATTCAAAGACGCTTACTCCTTGGAAGGAAAGTTATGACCAACCTAGATAGCATATTCAAAAGCAGAGACATTACTTTGCCAATAAAGTTCTGTCTAGTCAAGGCTATGGTTTTTCCAGTAGTCATGTATGGATGTGAGAGTTGGACTGTGAAGAAAGCTGAGAGCTGAAGAATTGATGCTTTTGAAGTGTGGTGTTGGAGAAGATTCTTTAGAGTCCCTTGGACTGCAAGGAGACCAAACCAGTCCATTCTGAAGGCGATCAGCCCTGGGATTTCTTTGGAAGGAATGATGCTAAAGCTGAAACTTCAGTACTTTGGCCACCTCATGAGAAGAGCTGACTCATTGGAAAAGACTCTGATGCTGGGAGGGATTGGGGGCAGAAGGAGAAGGGGACGACAGGGGATGAGATGGCTGGAAGGCATCACAAATTCGATGAACGTGAATCTGAGTGAACTCCGGGAGATGGTGATGGACAGGGAGATCTGGCATGCTGCGATTCATGAGGTTGCAAAGAGTCGGACATGACTGAGCAACTGAACTGAACTGAAGCATTTTTTTAATGTGAATCTATATATGCTACGGAAAAATGTTTAGTCAGTTTCATTGCCTTTTTTAAACCTGATTATTTGGGGTTCTGCTATTGAGTTGTGAGTTTCTTATATATTCTAGATGATAATTACTCATGAGATATACAGTTTGCAAATATTGTCTTCATTCCATAGACTATCTTTTCATTGAGTTGTTTGTTTTTAGTTTGGTGTAATTTTACTTGTTTTGCTGTTGCCGTTGTTTATGCTTTTGGTATGATATCCAAAAAACCATGTCTAAGATCAGTGTCAAAAGGTTTTCTCCATATGTTTAATCCTAGAAGTTTTGTAGTTTCAGTCTCTATGTTTAAGTCTTTAATATATTTCAAGTTAAGTTTTGTCAATCGTGTAAGATCAGCATACAATTTCATTCTTTTACTTGTGAATACCTACCTCAACACCATTTTTCACGCTACCTATTGAAGAGTATCCTTTCCTCACTGTATTTTCTTGGCTATCTTATCAAATATTAGTTGATCAAATATGTGTGAATTTATTTTGAGTTTATTTGGGGGCTCTATTCTGTTCCATTAATCTATATTTTTATACTGTTTATTTCTGTGGTATATCTGCTGTAATATATCATCTTTTATTTCTGACATTTTGCATATGGGGCTTCTGCTTTGTGTTTTGTTAATCTACATACATTAAAAAAAATTTTTTTTTATGTTTCCTTGGGGCATCCCCAGTAGTTCAGCAGGTAAAGAATATGCCTGCAATGGAGAAGACTTTTTTTTCCCAATTATTGTTTGCATTTCTTAGCTCCTAGTTTTGTTGATCTTTTCTCTTGTTTTTCTAGTCTATGTTATTATTTCTGGTCTGATCTTGCTATTTCCTTTTTTCTGCTAACCTTGGGCTTTATTCTTTTTCTAGGTACTTGAGGTATAAAGTTAAGTCATTTGAGAATTTTTTTCTTAATATATGCATTTATCACTATAAATTTCCCCCTTAGAACTGCTTTGCTGCCTCCCCAAAGTTTTGGTATATTGCATTTCCATTTTCATCTATGTCAAGATATTTTTTAATTTCTCTTTTTAGTTCTTGTTTGATGCATTGATTCAAGAATGTATTCTTAATTTCTACATATTTGTGAATTTTCTTCCTCCTATTATTGATTTATGATTTCACATCATTGTAATCATAAAAATACTTAATATAAATTCAAACTTCTTAAACTTGTTAAAACTTTTTTGTTTGTGTGATCCAGCATGTGATCTAGGGCCTCCCAGGTGGCTCAGTGGCAAAGAATCCATCTGCCAATGCAGGAGATGCAGGTTTGATCCCTGGATTGAGAAGATTCCCTAGAGTAAATGGCAGCCCACACCAGTATTCTTGCCTGGGAAAGGCCATAGACAGCCCAGCCCTTAGCCTGGCTGGCTATAGTCCATGGTGTCTCAAAGACTGGACGTGACTGAGTGACTGAGCATATGCATAACATGTGACCTATCCTAGAGAAAGTTCCATGTGCAACTGAAAAGAATGCATAGTCTGCTACTGTTGGAAAGAATGTTCTAAATATATCTAAAGTTGTATTGATGTCTAATATTTCCTTTTGAATTTCTGTCTAATGATCTATTCATTGCTGAAAGTAGATTACTGCAATCCCCTATGATTATATTGCCGCCTATTTCCACCTTCACATCCTTTAACATTTGTTCAGTACAGTTAGGGTGCTCTGATGTTGGATGCATATACATATATACAACAGTTATATCTTCTTGGTGGACTGACTTATTTATTTTGTATACATTACATTCTTTGACTTAAAGTCTATTATTGTGTTTTATTCATAAGTATAACTACTCCTGCTCTCTTTTGGTTTCTGTTTTCTGGGAATATATTTTTTCCATTCTTTCACTTTCCGTTTATGTGAACCCTGAAAGCTGAAGTGAGTCTTTTGTAGAAAACATGTAAATGGGTGTTGCTTTTATCCATTCATCTAATCTAAGGCTTTTGATTGGAAGATTTGAATGATTTAAGTTAATTATTGATAGGTAAGGGCTTGCTATTACTATCTTGTCAGTTGTTTACTGGCATTTTTTGTAATTTTCTGTGCATTTCTTCCTCTCTTGCTGTCTTCCTTTGTGATATGATGACTTTTCATAGTGATGGAGAACTCTCTGTGTGAGCCAAAGATGCACACAGACCAGCCACAGAGGCAGGATGGGGAAAACAGGCGCACGTGGAGCATCTGTGGTCCTGGGTCTGATGTATGCTCAGGATGAGGGGGAGCTAATGGCCTTTGTCCCAAGGTGGTGCAATAGTAGCTTTTTCTGGGGTTGGGGGAATCAGTAATATTTCCCTTCCAAGAGTTCTGTGATAGAGATAGTGTTGATTTTCTCAATGAAAAACATTGCTGCTATCCTTTTTATAGCTGTCTACTGGAGTCTACACTGACAAGTTCTACAAGGTCCTAGTGTGAACATTCTGGAAAATCACAGTTTTCATGGGAATTATTGAGATCCTCAGTGGTAAAGGCTGCCAAGATCCTCTACAGAGAAGGCCACTGGTGTCCATGATGGCACTCATCATGTGACTAACTCAGACAGTCCCCACCTTCCTTTGTTCCTAACTGTCTCCAGACATCTCTACTGAGTTGATATCCCTAGCAATTATCAATTATTTCTGTGAAGCTATTTTTTTCCCTCCACTGTTTTTCTGTAGGTTTTTAATTAGACTCTTGTGCCTTACCAGGACTATTTTCACTCATCTTAGCTGTCTGATTTTTTGTCTGTATTGGGGGAGAAAAGCTAGTATCTCCTACTTGCCATCTTGGTGACATCTCCACTATAAATTTGTTTTTAAACCAACAAGTTTGTAGTAATTTGTTATGACAGCAATAGAAAATGAATGAAAATTAGTAAATCTTAGTCATGTGCAGACTATACTGGATTATCTGGGTGAGTCCAGTCTAAACCCATAAATCCTAAAAAGCTGAGAACATTTTCTGGCTGTGGTCAGAGAGGGCAATGTGACACAAAAGAACGATCAGTGAAATGTAATAATGTTGATTTTAAAGGTGGAGGAATTGGGTTATAAGTCAAGGATTATGTGTCCTCTATAGTGAAGTAAAGTGAAAATTGCTCAATCATGTCCAATTCTTTGTGACCCTATGGACTATACAGTCCATGGAATTCTCTAGGCCAGAATACTGGAGTGAGTAGCCTTTCCTTTCTACAGAATATCTTCCCAATCCAGAAATCGAACACAGGTCTCCCACATTGCAGGCAGATTCTTTACCAGCTGAGCCACAAGGGAAGCCCCAAAATACTGGAATGGATAGCTTATCCCTTCTCCAGCAGAGACAAGGAAATAGATTCTCCTTGGAACCCCTAGAAAGGAGCACAATCCTGCTGACACCTTGATTTTAGCTTGCTGCAATAGTCAAATATTTCACAAGGCTCACAGGAGATTACAGGCATGTTGCACTGATGCAANAACGATCAGTGAAATGTAATAATGTTGATTTTAAAGGTGGAGGAATTGGGCTATAAGTCAAGGATTATGTGTCCTCTATAGTGAAGTGAAGTGAAAATTGCTCAGTCATGTCCAACTCTTTGTGACCCTATGGACTATACAGTTCATGGAATTCTCTAGGCCAGAATACTGGAGTGAGTAGCCTTTCCTTTCTACAGAGTATCTTCCCAATCCAGAGATCGAACACAGGTCTCCCACATTGCAGGCAGATTCTTTACCAGCTGAGCCACAAGGGAAGCCCCAAAATACTGGAATGGATAGCTTATCCCTTCTCCAGCAGAGACAAGGAAATAGATTCTCCTTGGAACCCCTAGAAAGGAGCACAATCCTGCTGACACCTTGATTTTAGCTTGCTGCAATAGTCAAATATTTCACAAGGCTCACAGGAGATTACAGGCATGTTGCACTGATGCAACAGTGAAGAGTCTAAGCATTCCTAGACAAGCACACCTGCTGTGCCAAAGACTGACAATGGCCTGAGGCTGACCAACCTAAGTTGGTTCTATCCCCATCCATCTCCCCAGCTCATACAAGCACATGAACAAATCTCCAAGTCTTTAGAAAAGTTTGATGAGCACTTTTCTTACCGTGTTTTTTTTTTTTTTTTAAATAGACCGTTTAGGTTAGTATCCCAAGGCAATAGAAATAAAGTGAAAATAAACAAATGAGACCTAATTAAACTTGTAAGTGTTTGCACAACAAAGAAAACATAAACAAAATGAAAAGACAACCTGCGGACTGATATAAAATATCTGCAAATGATGTGGTTGACAAGGGCTTAATTTTCAAAATATCCAAACAGTTCATGCAGCTCAATAACAACAATAATAACAGCAACAAAAATAAACAACTGAATCCAAAAAATGGGCAAATGGCCTAAACAGACATTTTTCCAAAGAAAAGATATTCAAGATTGCTAGCGAAATGTTCAGTTACTAGAGAAATACAGAACTACAATGAGTTATCACCTCACACTGGTCAGAATNCAATAACAACAACAATAACAGCAACAAAAATAAACAACTGAATCAAAAAAATGGGCAAATGGCCTAAATAGACATTTTTCCAAAGAAAAGATATTCAAGATTGCTAAGGAAATGTTCAGTTACTAGAGAAATACAGAACTACAATGAGTTATCACCTCACACTGGCCAGAATGACCATCATTAAAAAGTCTACAAACAGTAAATGCTGGAAAGGGTGTGGAGAAAAAGGAACCCTGTTACACTGTTGGTGGAAATGTCAATTGGTGAAGCTACTATGGGAAACTGTATGAAAGTTTCTNAACTACAATGAGTTATCACCTCACACTGGTCAGAATGACCATCATTAAAAAGTCTACAAACGGTAAATGCTGGAAAGGGTGTGGAGAAAAAGGAGCCCTGTTACACTATTGGTGGAAATGTCAATTGGTGAAGCTACTATGGGAAACTGTATGAAAGTTTCTCAAAAACTAAAAATAGAGCTACCACATGATTTAGCAATCCGACTGTTGGACATATATCCTGAGAAAACTCCAATTTGAAACGATGCATGCACCCCACCCCAATGTTCATAAGAACACTATTTATCATAGCCAAGATGTGGAAGCAACCTAAATGTCCATGGGTAGGTAATGGATAAAGAAGATGTGGCATATACATGAAAAAAATGGAATACTACTCAGGCATTAAAAAATAAAATAATGCCTCTTGCAGCAACATGAATGGATCTAAAGATTATCATTCTAAGAGAAGTAAGTCAGACAGAGAAAGACAAATATCATTTCAAGTCACTTACATATGGAATTTGGTATATGGAATATGATAGAAATGAACTTATTTACAAAATAGAAAAAGACTCACAGATATAGAAACAAACTTATAATTACCAAGGGGAAGAGAGGCAGGGGAGGGAAAATTTAGGAGTTTGAGATTAGCAGATACAAATTATCATATATAAATAGATAAACAATGAGGTCATGTATATAGTCAGGGAACCAAAATTCTCCAAGTCAAGCTTCATCAACATGTGAACCATGAACTTCCAGATGTTCAAGTTAGATTTAGAAAAGGCCGAGAACCAAAGGTAAAATTGCCAACATCCACTGGATCATCGAAAAAGCAAAAGAGTTCCAAAAATCCACCTATATCTGCTTTATTGACTTTGCCAAAGCCTTTCACTGTGTGGATCACAATAATCTGTGGAGAATTCTGAGATATGGGGATACCAGAATACCTGACCTGCCTCTTGAGAAACTTCGTTGCAAGTCAGGAATCAACAGTTAGAACTGGACATGGAACAACAGACTGGTTCCATATACGAAAAGGAGTATATCAAGGCTGTATATTGTCACCCTGCTTATTTAACTTATATGCAGAGTACATCATGAGAAATGCTGGNATAAGGGAAGTTCCAATGACTGTAATAGGGATGAGGGAAGTTCCAATGAGATAACTGAAGTCATTATGATAGGTCTACATGAGTGTTAAGTTGCTTTAGCTGTGTCCAACTCTTTGCGGCCCTATGGACTCTAGCTTGCCAGGTTCCTCTGTCAATGGGATTCTTTAGACAAGAATACTGAAGTAGGTTACCATGGCCTCTTCCAGGGGATCTTCCCAACCCAGGGATTGAACCCACATCTCTTACATCTCCTGCATTGGCAGTCAGGTTTTTTACCACTAGTGCCACCTGGGAAACCCTCATAATAGATCTAGACCACATCTTCTTTCTTTTCAGCTGTATATTTGCTGTGGCTTATGTGACCAAGACAGCAGGGAGGATTTGGGATCCCCACTCACATATTGAAAATGAGAACTAGATAAAAGATAAATAGAAAATATATGGAGTAGAATCTTTAGGAACCTTATCTGGCTCAACTCCCATAAAGGCAGTATGCTTAGTACAGGTATGGGCCAGATAGATGAGCTATAAATAAAATGCGTTTCTCTTCTTATAGTAAACTTTGCACTTTAAGCCTTTGGGAACCTAGTAAGGGTAAACAATTGGTGGCTAGATCAAGTGTTAAGAACTTGGGGTCCATATTTTCACTATTAAATTTTCCAGAGTCTTTGTATTGGCACCATCATCAAAGAGACATTACAGAATATAAAAATGAAATGATATACAAAAAGGATTCTACTTATTTTCTTCTTCCTACAACTTTTCATTCTTGAGGTCTTGAATGGAGCAAATTGTAAGTAAAATGTTAAAATAAGCAATGTTGGGTTTGGCATCCTCAATTCTACTTCTCTGTCACTTGATATTCATTTTCTCTTTGTCCATTTTTGCAAATTCTTTGTTGAGCTAATCACATGAATCATGTTTCTCCTTTATTTGTTTCACCTTCACAAATATGACTTTAGCCAGCCTATGATGGGTAAGCATGCATCTCAGCACCCTCAAGCAAATAATAACATAAATGAGTGTTATTGTGATCAAGCCAACAAATCATCATGTCTCATCCAAAAACTCATCTTACACTATGATGATTGAGTATAGGCTCTTTAAGAAAGAATTTTCTTCTACACTGACTCATTCAGAACTAGCTATTATTGAAAAATAAGCATCTACTAATAAGATGCTTTTTCACGGCTATTTCATTTTAAGGAGGACTATTGAGGATTAGGGCTTCCCTGGTGGCTCAGATGGTAAAGCATCTGTCTGCAATGCTGGAGACCCAGGTTTGATCCCTGGGTCAGGAAGATCCCCTGGAGAAGGAAATGGCAACCCACTCCAGTACTCTTGCCAGGAAAATCCCATGGACAGAGAAGCCTGATAGGCTACAGTCCATGGGGCCACAAAGAGTCTGACATGACTGAGTGACTTTTTTTGAGGATTAAGAGCGTCCCAGGTAATGCTATTTGTAAAGAACCTACCTGTCAGTGCAGGAGATGTAAGAGACACAGGTTCCATCCCTGGGTCAGAAAGATCCCCTGGAGGAGAGCATGGCAACCCACTCCAGTATTCTTGGTTGGAAAATCTTATGGACTGGGGAGCCTAGCCATCTATAGTCCATAGGGTTGCAAAGAGTCAGTCACTACTGCAGTGACTTAGCACACACATAGTGTCACAATTAATAGGATTCCACACAATGAATTCTTCCGTGAAATTTCAGTTATGGGAATGATAAAGGTGATTAGGTTATAGAAATTGCTCAAGATATAGTTGCTGACTGATTGAATAAATGGAAAGATGAACATATGAATGCGAGGTATTTTGTAAAGGGATGACTTAATAGAATTTCTTAAATGACTTGAAAATATTCCCCTGGACTTGATTGCTATTTCAGAAACTGAAAACCTTAACCAACCTTCTACATATCCTTGTTTCCAAGAATGCCTGTGGGAGATCTAGCAGTATAACACATCTGGGGTGGGAGAGGGGAATGAGTCACTGACCTTGGGTGATACTTGGAATGCGACCTGCAGACAGGAGTACACCGCTCTTTTAAAATGTTTCATTCTTACAAAGCTTCTGAGCATTTATGGCTTTAAGGCAGGAATTCTCTCAGGCTTAAGAGGTAAATTAAAGCCATACAGTGTCAGCTTCAATAAAGGCCTCTGTTTTTCACATTTTTTGACTTCTACTTAGAAAGACAACACTGTGCTGAGAGGTTACTCTTTCTGAACAGTCTCAACATTTCTTTCAGCTATTCTCAACTCCCCTTCAAAAGACTCTCCCACTAGAATTGCATGAATATTGTGTACCCAAGGTGAACGTAATGTTTGGAACAACAAAATATTGATTTCCCATTGTGTAACTTCCATTTAATTTAAGCAAAAATGCAAGAAGGGGAAAGAGTTGGTAAGAGAGGACACTGATCTAACCCTTTCCAGTGATCCTTCAAAACTTCACACACTTCCAGTGTCGAATTTTGTTGACAGATACTTATTTCAGTCACATTTTGATTTTATCCAACTCTTCAAAGTCTGGTTTTATTTATTTTTTTTTGTTTTTGTTTTTGCAAAGTCTGGTTTTAAAACAAAAAATCTAAAATCTCTCTTAAAGCTTGGCTTCTCTAGCCCAGGATGATTCCAAAAATTGATATTGTGAACATTAAAAATTAGCTGTTTGCCGAGTTCTGTGTAATTCATCATAGGTGGTTTAATTCTTAGGACTTACTCCAAAATACCTTCTAAATGTGTTGGCTTCTCCATAAATGCATGAAAAAGACAGCTCTCTACCACCTCCACCAACATGTACTGTTTTACAATCCTGTTATTATTCCAGCCTAAGTGTAATTTCAAATCCTCTTGAGCAATGTTCTACCATTTGTATATTCTATTATCTTGCTAAACATTTCCTAATCTGCTTTTCTCTTCATCCCCAAAGGTCAGAAGCATTTTCCTGAGATATTTTTCTCAGTTAACCTTATTTTATAAGACTACAGTAAATACATTTACCAATGGTTATTTTGCTCTCTTTGTTTCTGCCCCATTTACTTGAGGAATTGTTGAAATCTTTGGCATCTGATTAGTTTAGATCAGGAGATTTTCTGATATTTTTCTCAGGTTTTATCATTTTAATCTCCTAATAGATAAGATAATCATTCTCTTAATTGTTAATGTCTAGATTTTTTTAATCTATCCATTTAATTTACTGATCTCAAGCCTCAATAATGCAAAAACAACTACAACAAAAACAAAAAGCCAAAAAAAAAAGGCTTACCTTTTGCTACCAGGCTATACTAAGTACTTTATCATGTATTTTTCACAATAACTTTGGGAGGTTTGTTCTACTATTCTCATTTTTCTGATAGAACAAGAGGCTCAGAGAAGTTGGATAACCTACTCAAACTTACACAGATAAATATCACAAGCAGAACTGCAACTAATAAGCTTTGCTTTCAAAGTGTTTTAGCCACCATATTATTCTGTGTTTATCAATGGATAACTATTTTGAGACACAATGCTAGCTGAAGGAAGAGAAAAACAAATTAAAAAAAAAATATATATATATATATAAACTGCCTTCACAAATCTTGCAGTATACAACAGTAAAAGAAAAAAAGAAATCTATATACACCAAAAACTGTAATACCTGGTATAAATTTGATACAAGTCTGGGAAAGACAAAAGCCTTTCAAATAAAGGCAGAAAAGTTCCTGATGATTGAGGATGGTGGGTCAAATGAGATTTTCCTAAAAAGGAGAAAGGAAGGCTAGGGCAAATTTATTGAGTCACATAACTGCTCAGTCCAAGAGTAGATCTGAAGTCCAATAAACTTGATCTTATGTTTAAATGGTGTAGTTAGACCCTATTTTTTTGTTTCTCCTTCTGTTTCTTAGACTTAAATTTCAGTGTTGGTCATTTCCCTCTATGATTCCAAAGCTTTGAGAAAACATACTTCTTGGCTTATGCCCAGCAAAAAAAAAAAAAAAAATCTGCCTCACCAATATTATTCACTCAAAATGTGTAGAATTTTTATTGGTCATGATTAGGCTGACTTGAGTCATCTGTCTATCTCCCAAATCAATCATTGTTGCCAAAGAAGGAAGGTATGCTAATTGGCTTAATTTAATTAGGGATTAGTCTTCCCTTCTAGATGGGGTCAGTTGGAGGTGCAAAAGACACAGCAGAGAAAATCAGGATACTATCAGAAAAGGGAAGAAAGTAATGCCCCTCACCAAAGATTTATTACTTTAGATCTCGTGATTTATATGTTCTCTGCAGTAAACAGAAAATTTGCTATTTAATAACTTGAAATTGTGAAGTGGCACTCTCAAAACCCATTTATCAATATGTTTCCATTGAGCTGATATGTAATGATTCTTTATAAATTAACAATCCACTATAATGAAAATATGATTTTTTTTCTTCTGAGCTTTTCTTCTCTTGTCCTCATCAAAAGAACTATGTTCCCTAGCTAAAAGAGCACAGTTTAATCCCATCTTCAGAATGCTTGTCTTGGTTACCTTACCCTATAATGCTGTTATTGTCAAATTCTGATACTGTCCTCTGCAGTTCACTGACAGTTAGTAGTACTGTTTGTAGTTATTTGTTTTGTGTATATGGGTTGCCTCATCAATCTGTTGATAATCTTCCTGAATCCTGTACCTGACTATCCAGGCTAGTTTGCATTAAAAATAAAGAACATTTGTAACGCAATAACAAATACAATTCATTTTTGGTAGTGCTTCTCAACTTGGTCAGGTGGCAGAACACCTAGGACTTGGACTTGGACTTCAGTTCAGTTCAGTTCAGTTGCTCAGTCGTGTCCAACTCTTTGTGACCCCATGAATCGCAGCATGCCAGGCCTCCCTGTCCATCACCAACTCCAGAGTTCACTCAGACTCACATCCATCTAGTCAGTGATGTCATCCAGCCATCTCATCTTCTGTCGTCCCTTTCTCCTCCTGCCCCCAATCTCTCCCAGCATCAAAGTCTTTTCCAGTGAGTCAACTCTTCGCATGAGGTGGCCAAAGTACTGGAGTGTCAGCTTGAGCATCATTCCTTCCAAAGAAATCCCAGGGCTGATTTCCTTCAGAATAGACTGGTTGGATCTCCTTGCAGTCCAAGGGACTCTCAAGAATCTTCTCCAACACCACAGTTCAAAAGCATCAATTCNACCTTCTAAATGTGTTGGCTTCTCCATAAATGCATGAAAAAGACAGCTCTCTACCACCTCCAGCAACATGTACTGTTTTACAATCCTGTTATTATTCCAGCCTAAGTGTAATTTCAAATCCTCTTGAGCAATGTTCTACCATTTGTATATTCTATTATCTTGCTAAACATTTCCTAATCTGCTTTTCTCTTCATCCCCAAAGGTCAGAAGCATTTTCCTGAGATATTTTTCTCAGTTAACCTTATTTTATAAGACTACAGTAAATACATTTACCAATGGTTATTTTGCTCTCTTTGTTTCTGCCCCATTTACTTGAGGAATTGTTGAAATCTTTGGCATCTGATTAGTTTAGATCAGGAGATTTTCTGATATTTTTCTCAGGTTTTATCATTTTAATCTCCTAATAGATAAGATAATCATTCTCTTAATTGTTAATGTCTAGATTTTTTTAATCTATCCATTTAATTTACTGATCTCAAGCCTCAATAATGCAAAAACAACTACAACAAAAACAAAAAGCCAAAAAAAAAAGGCTTACCTTTTGCTACCAGGCTATACTAAGTACTTTATCATGTATTTTTCACAATAACTTTGGGAGGTTTGTTCTACTATTCTCATTTTTCTGATAGAACAAGAGGCTCAGAGAAGTTGGATAACCTACTCAAACTTACACAGATAAATATCACAAGCAGAACTGCAACTAATAAGCTTTGCTTTCAAAGTGTTTTAGCCACCATATTATTCTGTGTTTATCAATGGATAACTATTTTGAGACACAATGCTAGCTGAAGGAAGAGAAAAACAAATTAAAAAAAAAATATATATATATATATAAACTGCCTTCACAAATCTTGCAGTATACAACAGTAAAAGAAAAAAAGAAATCTATATACACCAAAAACTGTAATACCTGGTATAAATTTGATACAAGTCTGGGAAAGACAAAAGCCTTTCAAATAAAGGCAGAAAAGTTCCTGATGATTGAGGATGGTGGGTCAAATGAGATTTTCCTAAAAAGGAGAAAGGAAGGCTAGGGCAAATTTATTGAGTCACATAACTGCTCAGTCCAAGAGTAGATCTGAAGTCCAATAAACTTGATCTTATGTTTAAATGGTGTAGTTAGACCCTATTTTTTTGTTTCTCCTTCTGTTTCTTAGACTTAAATTTCAGTGTTGGTCATTTCCCTCTATGATTCCAAAGCTTTGAGAAAACATACTTCTTGGCTTATGCCCAGCAAAAAAAAAAAAAAAAATCTCCCTCACCAATATTATTCACTCAAAATGTGTAGAATTTTTATTGGTCATGATTAGGCTGACTTGAGTCATCTGTCTATCTCCCAAATCAATCATTGTTGCCAAAGAAGGAAGGTATGCTAATTGGCTTAATTTAATTAGGGATTAGTCTTCCCTTCTAGATGGGGTCAGTTGGAGGTGCAAAAGACACAGCAGAGAAAATCAGGATACTATCAGAAAAGGGAAGAAAGTAATGCCCCTCACCAAAGATTTATTACTTTAGATCTCGTGATTTATATGTTCTCTGCAGTAAACAGAAAATTTGCTATTTAATAACTTGAAATTGTGAAGTGGCACTCTCAAAACCCATTTATCAATATGTTTCCATTGAGCTGATATGTAATGATTCTTTATAAATTAACAATCCACTATAATGAAAATATGATTTTTTTTCTTCTGAGCTTTTCTTCTCTTGTCCTCATCAAAAGAACTATGTTCCCTAGCTAAAAGAGCACAGTTTAATCCCATCTTCAGAATGCTTGTCTTGGTTACCTTACCCTATAATGCTGTTATTGTCAAATTCTGATACTGTCCTCTGCAGTTCACTGACAGTTAGTATTACTGTTTGTATTTATTTGTTTTGTGTATATGGGTTGCCTCATCAATCTGTTGATAATCTTCCTGAATCCTGTACCTGACTATCCAGGCTAGTTTGCATTAAAAATAAAGAACATTTGTAACGCAATAACAAATACAATTCATTTTTGGTAGTGCTTCTCAACTTGGTCAGGTGGCAGAACACCTAGGACTTGGACTTGGACTTCAGTTCAGTTCAGTTCAGTTGCTCAGTCGTGTCCAACTCTTTGTGACCCCATGAATCGCAGCATGCCAGGCCTCCCTGTCCATCACCAACTCCAGAGTTCACTCAGACTCACATCCATCTAGTCAGTGATGTCATCCAGCCATCTCATCTTCTGTCGTCCCTTTCTCCTCCTGCCCCCAATCTCTCCCAGCATCAAAGTCTTTTCCAGTGAGTCAACTCTTCGCATGAGGTGGCCAAAGTACTGGAGTGTCAGCTTGAGCATCATTCCTTCCAAAGAAATCCCAGGGCTGATTTCCTTCAGAATAGACTGGTTGGATCTCCTTGCAGTCCAAGGGACTCTCAAGAATCTTCTCCAACACCACAGTTCAAAAGCATCAATTCTTCGGCACTCAGCCTTCTTCACAGTCTTATTACACTGTAAAATGAGACATAAATACATCTGATGTATATTCATTTTATTATATGTATATATTATTTTGATATATTAGTTATCACCCTAAAATTATACAGATGATAATAAAAAGCAACAAAGAGTTAAGAAAAAAATTTGAGATGAAAAATATAAAATTTTATTAGTGTATATATGTTGATGCTTTTCTGTTATAATTTGCTTTGCTTTGATTTTTGATGAAGTAGGGAAATGTAAGCCTTTTGAAATAGTAGCACTGTGATTCAGCTCACAAGGCCTTGGAGTTCTATGGAGCCACAGTGGCAAAATGTTGTATTTCTCCTGAGATCAAACTATGAGATATGGAATGGCTACCTGTTATTAATTACAGTGGAGTTCAAACTGCCTCAATTACACTCTTAAGTGCATCGTCTCAAAAACTCAAATCAATTCCAAAGTCAGTGCTTTGAAAGCCTAGTACATCTTGGTTTGATCTTCAGACATTTAATCCTATCTTCCTATTATATTTTCCTAGAACACTAAAGAAGCATATACATAGATTAAAATAGTTGTAAACATTTTCAATGCTGTTGATATCTACCTAGATACTTTCATCTTAATTAAACAATAAAAAGAAGATAGAGAATATACCAACATTTATTTATCTCCAGTTAGATGTCAGGCAATTTTTATGGCTTAATTTATACATTCATTTATTCATTCCTTAGTCGCTAAGTTGTGTCTGACTCTTTTGCGACCTCATGGACTGTAGCCCACCAGGCTTCTCTGTCCATGGTATTTTCTCAGGCAAGAATACTGAAATGGGTTGCCATTTTCTTCTCCAGAGGATCTTCCTAACATAGGGATTTTTAGGAGAACTCACATCTCCTGCATTGGCAAGCAGATTCTTTACTGCTGAGCCTTATCAAATACTTTTTTGAGAGCTAGCACACAACAAAACAGACTGACAAAAAAGAGTAGCAAAAATAGATATACTCCCTACATTTATGAAGGATATATATTGTAGTGGGGAAGAAAAAGTAAAAGTGAAAGTGAAGTTGCTCAGTCATGTCCGACTCTTTGCAACCCCATGGACTGTAGCCCACCAGGCTCCTCTGTCCATGTGATTTTCCAGGCAACAGTACTGGAGTGGGTTGCCATTTCCTTCTCTAGGAGATCTTCCTGACCCAGGGACCAAATCCGTGTTTCCCACATTGTAGGTAGACACTTTTACTGTCTGAGCCACCAGGAATTATTACTAACCAAATTCATAATTGCAAATGGTTTGGGGAAGGAATAAAATGTGATTTTATCCTCAACAATCTTTAAGAAGCATGCTGTCCCCTATTTATAAATGAGGAGGCTAAAGAACTTCTCCAAACCTTTAAGATTAGTAAAGGTCAGCAGGGCTGCCAAGAATTGCGTGGCACGTGTCATTCTACATCACTTCTGGGGATAGGGGCCATCATTCAGATCCACTGCAATGTGGCTGAGGCTTTTAGAGTGTTGTAAGGTACCATCCACACAACCTAAGCATGGCTTTGAATCAGGGAAAAGGTTGGGTTCTTAATTTGTCCATATTACTTTAGATACTATAGATTTTCAGTATTACCATATCTGAAATGTGTCAGTTTTCTCATTAAAATCATTATCTATGAAAAATAAGTAGAATAATATCTAAACAACACTCTGAAACATAATTGCCCATCCAATTAATAAAAGAATGTTTGGGTATTCAGTGTATGTGGGGAAAAAAACAACAACACTGTGAAAAAGATGTTTTCTGATCTCACAGAGCTTTCAGTAGACCAGGAAAATAGATAGAAATGTGACTGACCCTTATGATACAATAAACTTCAAAGGCATTTTATTGTAGTAAAGAGTTTTTATTTGCTTCTCTAAGCAATCATTTTAGGTATGGGATAGACATTTGGCAAGATAACCAGAATGCTTGCATTAAAACGTTTGAATTTTCTACTCTGTTTAAGGTCAACCACAGCCACTTGGTGGCTCCGATGGTAAAGTGTCTGCCTATAATGCAGGAGAGTTTGATCCCTGGGTCAGGAAGATCCCCTGGAGAAGGAAATGACGACCCACTCCAGTACTATTGCCTGGAAAATTCCATGGACGGAGGAGCCTGGTAGGCTACAGTCCATGGGATCGCAAAGAGTCTGGCACGACTGAGCTGTCTCACTTTCTTTCTTACAGCCACTTTAGTGACAGAGTTATGCTGTGTGTTACACAAGATTTAGGACTGTTAGTCTGGGAGGGTAAATATGCATGAAAAAAATTCCAAGTCTCAAGAAATTCAATTAGAAGTCTTTTATAAAAGATTGATTTAAGGTAATAAGTTCTTAGTTTATAGTAATACGAATTTTTAAAAAGGGAGAGGGCGATAAGTTCATAAAAACATGTATTGTTTAGAAGGAACATCAAGGTCTTTTTTTGTTTTCCTACAGTTACAGCTTTGTGAGGCAAGTAACACTTAGTAAATCTTCCTTACATTTTCACTGTAATACAAATGAACAATCTTACATAGCTCATTTCTCAGCTCATTTTAATTAGTATCAGAATAGGAGAATGGGCATCTCAGGCTGTTAGTAATTTGATATAGAACTTTTCACCTCCAGGTCAATGGTAAGTGAAACACATTTACATATTTTTAAGTGGATTTATTGCTCTTGAAGGGAGTCCAGTTGTAATCCTTCACACTAGAACACGTTATTGCCAGAAAGCCCACAGGCATTGAAACATTGATCAGGAAGCAACAAGGAGAAAGGGTTCAATTTCAAGTGCTCTTCAGTCTGTGGCTTGCCTTACAAGATCTTCTTAAATTGTTTTAATTAATCCTAATTATGATTCTATTTTTAAAGACTGATATCTATCTGATAAATTGGATATAGACCAATAAGCGGGACTTATTTTATTTTAGAATATGAGCTATCTAATTATTCAGAAATGATTATCTATATCAGAAAAAGCAAGGAATTTACTAAAGAGCTCACTTTGAGGTAGGACATAAAAGAATGAGTATTCGAGAAACTGTTTTACAAATTTTAGTAATAGGAATGTGGCTTTTAAAATTTGAAAACAATAGTGCTGCATATATTAATCTTAGTATTAAGGGCATTAGAAGTTACTTTTTCTTGATGTGTGTGCCCACTTAACTCCCCTAGAAATGGTCATAATGGATTCAACCTTGTTTGATTTCCCCAGCCTCCAAGGCAACACAGCCATGGCAACAACTAAGCATCATTATAGTTTCTCAAATGTGAAAAAATAACAATTTCTTAACTCCCTTTAACCTCAGCTCTTAGTAGACAATGTAAAAAAAAAAAAAATTTCTATCATCACTGTCTATATGCTCTGCCAGACATATTATTAGGAGAGGAACAAATAATAATGAATAAAGAACAATAACTGTGTTTTAGCTTAAAGCATACCAGATGAAAGACTTAGGAAAAGAACTCTCAGGAAGATTATTGGGGACGTACTCTCAAGGATTACGAGTGAGAAACAGTGGAGTGAAATAAAGAGGAATAAAGACCAACCAAAGGTGAATGGATAGATCATCGCCATGGGCAAATGGTGTTCCATCCTGCCAGATTTTCTAAGGGGGCCAGTGAAATGTGTCTTAGAATTGTTCCCTTGAGAAGGGAAGTGATGTTATTCATGGGCTCCATTTCTCCAGTTGTTAAGTGTGAGACCTTATTGGCAGGAACGACCTCACACTGCCCAGTTGCAAAGGTGTGACTGGCACAGGGAAACAATCATGATGCAGCAACAGAGTAGCCCCATGGGGTGTAAATAAAGCAATGTGGGTCCCCCTCTGCAGGCCTGGTCAGAGCCTACATGCGACTGAGTGGTGCAGCAGACGCTGGCGAAGAAAAAAGAGGCTGAGAGAATGCCAAGTAGTCAGGGTGGAATGTCTACCATCTATCACACTCTGCCCTCATAGTACTCAATACCCAATGCTTCTCTCAAGAGGTACATTTTCTTTCATGGGAACAAATTTGAAAATAAGAAAATCTTAAGATATTATTTAAGATGCATCCTTTTAGAACTATAATACGGAATAAACAGATAGGTAAAAAGTTTGGATCAGATAAATTGTAGTTTGAACACTGCCTCAGATTCTTATTCATTGTGTGGTATTTGTCAACTCAGTTTCCTTATCAGTCTGGTGGGGGAAGGGAGGTAAAACAGTCACTAATGCATGAAACAATGCTGAATATTAAATGAGATTATGTATATGTACCACGCTGGCCCATTTTCTAGAAAAAGTACCAACCGAGATGTGTATAAGAGACAGGTGTGAGGTCGTTCCTGCCAATAAGGTCTCACACTTAACAACTGGAGAAATGGAGCCCATGAATAACATCACTTCCCTTCTCAAGGGAACAATTCTAAGACACATTTCACTGGCCCCCTTAGAAAATCTGGCAGGATGGAACACCATTTGCCCATGGCGATGATCTATCCATTCACCTTTGGTTGGTCTTTATTCCTCTTTATTTCACTCCACTGTTTCTCACTCGTAATCCTTGAGAATACGTCCCCAATAATCTTCCTGAGAGTTCTTTTCCTAAGTCTTTCATCTGGTATGCTTTAAGCTAAAACACAGTTATTGTTCTTTATTCATTATTATTTGTTCCTCTCCTAATAATATGTCTGGCAGAGCATATAGACAGTGATGATAGAAATTTTTTTTTTTTTTACATTGTCTACTAAGAGCTGAGGTTAAAGGGAGTTAAGAAATTGTTATTTTTTCACATTTGAGAAACTATAATGATGCTTAGTTGTTGCCATGGCTGTGTTGCCTTGGAGGCTGGGGAAATCAAACAAGGTTGAATCCATTATGACCATTTCTAGGGGAGTTAAGTGGGCACACACATCAAGAAAAAGTAACTTCTAATGCCCTTAATACTAAGATTAATATATGCAGCACTATTGTTTTCAAATTTTAAAAGCCACATTCCTATTACTAAAATTTGTAAAACAGTTTCTCGAATACTCATTCTTTTATGTCCTACCTCAAAGTGAGCTCTTTAGTAAATTCCTTGCTTTTTCTGATATAGATAATCATTTCTGAATAATTAGATAGCTCATATTCTAAANAGAGGCACAGCGGCTGTGACAGACCACACAGAAGTGTGGTGAAGAGGAGCTACCCCACACCCAAGGTCAGGACAGCAACCGAGAGTGCCAGGCTGCGGCTGTGACGGTGCAGGAGGGCCGAGAGGAGCTACTCCATGTTCAAGGTCAGGAAGGGCGCCCTTGTCCAGGGTAGGGAGCAGCAGCTCCGCTTTGCTGGAGCAGCCAAGAAGAGATAGCTCATGTCCACAGTAAGAGAAACCCAAGTAAGATAGTAGCTATTGCAAGAGGGCATCAGAGGGCAGACACACTGAAACCATACTCATAGAAAACTAGCCAATCTGATCACAGGGACCACAGCCTTGTCTAACTCAATGAAACCAAGCCATGCCGTGTGGGGCCATTCAGGATGGGCAGGTCATGGTAGAGAGGTCTGACAGAATGTGGTCCACTGGAGAAGGGAATGGCAAACCATTTCAGTATTCTTGCCTTGAACCTCATGAGCAGTATGAAAAGGCAAAATGCTAGGATACTGAAAAAGGAACTCCCCAGGTCAGTAAGTGCCCAATATGCTACTGGAGATCAGTGGAGAAATAACTCCAGAAAGAATGAAGGGATGGAGCCAAAGCAAAAACAATACCCAGTTGTGGATATGACTGGTGATAGAAGCACGGTACGATGCTATAAAGAGCAATACTGCAAAGGAACCTGGAATGTCAGGTCTATGAATCAGGGCAAAAGGGAAGTGGTCAAACAGGAGATGGCTAGAGTGAACACTGACATTCTAGGAATCAGTGAATTAAAATGGACTGGAACAGGTGAATTTAAGTGAGATGACCTGTAGGATTATGTGGGCAGGAATCACTTAGGAGAAATGGAGTAGCCATAATGGTCAACAAAAGAGTCTGAAATGGCAGTACCTGGATGCAATCGCAAAAAAGAATGATCTCTGTTCATTTCCAAGGCAAACCGTACAATATCATGGTAATCCAACCTTATGCCCCAACCAGTAATGCTGAAGAAGCTGAAGTTGAATGGTTCTATGAAGACCTACAAGACCTTTTAGAACAAACACCCAAAAAAGATGTCCTTTTCATTATAGGGGACTGGAATGCTAAAGTAGGAAGTCAAGAAACACCTGGAGTAACAGACAAATTTGCCTTGGAGTACTGAATGAAGCAGGGCAAAGGCTAATAGAGTTTTGCTGAGAGAATGCACTGATCATAGCAAACACCCTCTTCCACAACACAAGAGAAGACTGTACACATGGACATCACCAGATAGTAAAACCGAAATCAGAGTGATTATATTCTTTGCAGCCAAAAATGGAGAAGCTCTATACAGTCAGCCAAAACAAGACCAGGATCTGACTGTGGCTCAGATCATGAACTCCTTATTGCCAAATTCAGACTTAAATTGAAGAAAGTAGGGAAAACCGCTACACCATTCAGGTATGAGCTAAATCAAATCCCTTATGATTATACAGTGGAAGTGAGAAATAGATTTAAGGGACTAGATATGATAGACACAGTGCCAGATGAACTATGGATGGAGGTTTGTGACATTGTACAGGAGATGGGAATCACGACCATCCCCATGGAAAAGAAATGCAAAAAAGCAAAATGGCTGTCTGGGGAGGCCTTACAAATAGCTGTGAAANGACACAGTGCCAGATGAACTATGGATGGAGGTTTGTGACATTGTACAGGAGATGGGAATCACGACCATCCCCATGGAAAAGAAATGCAAAAAAGCAAAATGGCTGTCTGAAGTTGACTTACAAATAGCTGTGTAAAGAAGAGAAGAGAAAAGAAAAGATATAAGCATCTGAATGCAGAACTCTAAAGAATAGCAAGGAGAGATAAGGAAGCCTTCCTCAGATATCAATGCAAAGAAATAGAGGAAAACAACAGAATGGAAAAAACTAGAGATCTCTTCAAGAAAATCAGAGATACCAAGGGAATATTTCATGCAAAAGTGGGCTCAATAAAGGACAAAAATGTTATGGACCTAACAGAAGCAGAAGATATTAAGAAGAGGTGGCAAGAATACACAGAACTGTACAAAAAAGATGTTCATGAACCAGATAATCATGAGGTGTGATCAGTCACACTCACCTAGGGCCAGACATCCTGGAAAGTGAAGTCAAGTGGGCCTTAGAAAGCATCACTATGAACAAAGCTAATGGAGGTGATGGAATTCCAGTGGAGCTATTTCAAATCCTGGAAGATGATGCTGTGAAAGTGCTGCACTCAATATGCCAGCAAATTTGGAAAACTCAGCAGTGGCCACAGGACTGGAAAAGATCAGTTTTCACTCCAATCCCAAAGAAAAGGAATGCCAAAGAATGCTCAAACTACAACACAATTGCATTCATCTCACGTGACAGCAAAGTATTGCTCAAAATTCTCCAAGCCAGGCTTCAGCAATATGTGAACCATGAACTTCCAGATGTTTAAGCTGGTTTTAGAAAAGGCAGAAGAAGCAGAGATCAAATTGCCAACATCTGCTGGATCATCGAAAAAACAAGAGAGTTCCAGGAAAACAACTATTTCTGCTTTATTGACTATGCCAAAGCCTTTGACTGTGTGGATCACAATAATCTGTGGAAAATTCTGAAAGATGGGAATACCAGACCACCTGACCTGCCTCTTGAGAAACTTATATCCAGATCAGGAAGCAACTGTTAGAACTGGACATGGAACAAGAGACTGGTTTCAAATAGGAAAAGGAGTACATCAAGGCTGTATATTGTCACCCTGCTTATTTAACTTATATGCAGAGTACATCATGAGAAACGCTGGGCTAGAAGAAGCACAAGCTGGCATCAAGATTACCAGGAGAAATATCAATAACCTCAGATAGGCAGATAACACCACCCTTATGGCAGAAAGTGATGAGGAACTAAAAAGCCTCTTGATGAAAGTGAAAGAGGAGAGTGAAAAAGTTGGCTTAAAGCTCAACATTCAGAAAATGAAGATCATGGCATCTGGTCCCATTACTTCATGGGAAATAGATGGGAAAACAGTGGAAACAGTGTCAGACTTTATTTTGGGGGGCTCCAAAATCACTACAGAGGTGATTGCTGCCATGGAATTAAAAGACACTTACTCCTTGGAAGGAAAGTTATGACCCTCAAAAGCAGAGACGTTACTTTGCCAGCAAAGGTCCGTCTAGTCAAGGCTATGCATTCTCCAGTGGTCATGTGTAGATGTGAGAGTTGGACTGTGAAGAAAGCTGAGAGCCAAAGAATTGATGCTTTTGAGCTGTGGTGTTGGAGAAGACTCTTGAGAGTTCCTTAGACTCCAAGGAGATCCAACCAGTCCATCCTAAAGTAGATCAGTCCTGGGTGTTCATTGGAAGGACTGATACTTAACTGAAACTCCAACACTTTGGCCACCTCATGCAAATATTTGACTCATTGGAAAAGACCCTGATGCTGGGAGGGATTGGAGGTAGTAGGAGCAGGGGACGACAGAGGATGAGATGGCTGGATGGCATCACCGAGTCGATGGACATGAGTTGGGGCAAACTCCAGGAGTTGGTGATGGACAGGGAGGCCTGGCATGCTGTGATTTATGGTGTTGCAAAGAGTCAGACTCGACTGAGTGACTGAACTGAACTAAACTGAATTTTCATTTTCAGTTCACAAAGTTTCTTGAAACTCTAACTTATGAGAAGGGGCCAGTGGATGATTTAATGTGCCCGTTGTTAGTTTAGTTTTTTTTTTTAAGATAATGTTTTGTTGTTTTTGCTGCACATTGAAGTGAATCTGCTGTATATATTCCCTCCTTCTGGGACCTCTCTCCCGCTCCTAGCCATCCCATCCACCTGGCTCATCACAGAGCACCAGCTTGAGCTTTTATGCCATACTACATGTTTTCACTAGCTGTGTTAGTGCATGCATGGCAGTGCATGCACATGTATGGGCTTCCCAGGTGGCACAGTGATCCACCTGCTAATACAAGAACACAAGAAACGGGGGCTCGATCCCTTGGTTGAGAAGATCCTCTGAAGTAAGAAACAGCAACCCGCTACAGTATTTGTGCCTGGAAAAGTCAATGGACAGAAAATTCTGGTGAGCTACAATCCATGGGGTTGAAAAGAGTCAGACACTATTGAGCAAATTATGCATGTGCACATATGTCAATCTCAATCCCCCAGTTCATCCCCCTTCCCTCCCCATGTCCATATATCCACCCACTGTGTCTGCATCTCTTTTCCTGCCTTGCAAATAGGTTCCTCTGTACCATTTTTCTAGATTCCACATACATGCATTAATATATATTTTTTCTTCTCTTCATTTGGTATGAGATTCTAAGTCCATCTCCTTTCTAGAAACGACCCAATTTCATTACAAAGAAAAAAAAAATTAAGGCAAAAACTGATGTTTGGCTGAATGGTTTCTTGAAACATCAGTGACCCTGAATGAATGCACAGTCTTTACTAGCTAAGAATTCCCTAAAGCTCAGTAGAAGCTCTGAGATCTTAACCTACACAACAGAACAGCAGGATTGGGCAAGCCGCTGTGCTGAGACACCACTTGGGGCCAGATTTTAATAGCTGACAGCTCATAATGGATTGACAAAAGCAAAACATCATTAACTTGAATCTACAAAGTCGACATTTCCATATGCAAATAGGAATTAGCACATATGTGCCTGCATACAAGTCTCATTGCTTGTTTAGTTGTCTGTATGTCTTTTAGGTGGCCTTCTTTTGTCTTTAAGATCCCAGTGGACAAGCGCCACGTCTGGTAACCCACTCTGCAGAACAACAACAGGTGCACACACTGAGCCTCACTAAATGTCTTTTATGGTAATGATGGTGATATTGTTGATTTTTCTCTCACGAGAGGATTTAAGATCTACAGTTTAATGTTGGCACCCAAGAATGAAAGGATACTCATGAATAATAGGTTTGAGCTGTGGGACATGAAAGTCACTGCATATTTATATGACAAAGACCACTGAGCTGTCTCCTAAGAGCAGGAGTGCAAAGAAGAGAACCCCTCCTAAATTTTCCCATATATTAAAGTTCATAATATCAATTCTTGCAAAAGACATTCCCTTCATTGCAAGCTAGGTAACTCTTATTTATCTTTCTTAAGAATGATGGGGCTGTGGCATTTTGCTTCTTAGTTGAAATTTGCTTGGTTCAGTGGCACTAAAAATTGGAGTGATTCTGTCCGGTGAGGAAATGATTTAACCTCTTTGAGCACTAAGTTTTTCTTGAATAATTGTAACCTGTTTTACAGACTCGTTCTGTGGATTAGATAAGATCAAATAAGATGATACAAAATACTATAAAAGCTTAAGCTATTGTTATCCCAGAAAATGCATCCACTGGGCTGGGCTTATGTGATTAAAGGAAATAGCCAATTATGCCATATCCTTTATGAAAAATGTGATTTTGGACATGTTGCTCTGCAAATCTGTATTAATACAGCAGGAAGCTCAGTGGCCTCTTAAGATTCTTTAGTCTATGCTTTTCCCCATTTTCCTCAGTGAGCTGTCCTTTCTTGGCTTGTCTTTCCTTTTCTGTTGTATATACAAATGTTGTGTGTTAGGATCAAGGAGATGGACACCTGGTTTGCTTCTCGGAGTTCTATCACTCACTCTCATAAAGATTTTGCTCTGGGCATTGCAGCTGGCATTCTTCTCTTTCTTTGCCTTGCTGCCGGAGAGTTCCCCAGGAAAGAATCATGAAGGCTTAGACTTTTCAATTCTACTTCCTCTCTACCTCTCATCCTCCTGTTACCAAAGGGGAAACACATGTTTTTCAAATTCAATTTTTTTCTGATGAAAATTTTGTTCAGTTTCACAGTTTGACTTCAGAATTCTCTCAAGTGATGGTAAATTCCATTCCCTTGCAAACAAGGAAATAATCTGCAAGCATGTTTGGAAGGAAAACTAAGAAAGTTCTCTTAAGCTTTAAGTATCAGATAAATATACTGGCCAGGCTTTCTGTCATACAGAATACTAACATGTTGAATAATTGTAAATTTGGCAGAAATATTTAACATAGGTCAGTGAAATTTATTAAGTTACAAAAATATAAACTTTGAAGCACAGATATTTTTAGTAGTGGTAGCATTCAGACAATGAATAGACAAGGACAGAAGTGAAGCTAGTAGGTGGCTAGGGGCGAACACATTTTTGTTGAATAAACTTTAGTTGAAAACAGTGCTCAATTAGGTTTTATTCTTGTGTCTTATTTTGCTTAAAATAGTTTTTAAATAACATTTTTACTTGTGAAAATGTATTTGTCTTATTCCTTTACTTGATAGTTATTTAAATCATTATAATTCCAAGTTTCTTTTTCCTTCCCTAGTTTGCTACAACCCTGGTAAAGCCCTTGCTATAGGTCACTTTCATTGCAGGTGTTATAAAAATAAATGGCTTGTAACAGGTAGGCAAAACATGAACGGAGAGGAATGGTCCAGAATCTTATTTCCCAGCAGTACCATAGGAAGCCTTCATGTTCTTTGGGGTTTTATTTCTGTGTTCAGTTCTAGCTAAGTAAAACTCCCAGCTTGGGTGTCAATGGCTAGTACTGAAAATTACAAAAGGCAAGAGAGACTTTTTTCTCCCTGAAAGGGGTTTTGGAAGTGAGCTAGTTTATATAATCCCCAGGCAAACCTGAAGTCAAGCTAATCAGAATGAGAGAAACAGCTACTACATGTGTGCTAGGACAGTGAGAAATTGTTTTTCAGCATGGTTTATAGCCAAAAGCCTTCAAGGGTATGGAAGAGCTCTCCAACCAGGAGCACAAATATTCAAGGAGCGATTGTTTGCTTTATGGCTATTTTTATCCCACAATAAACAGCTTAAATTTTGCAGACTATACTTTTTGACTATAAAGTGGGTTATTTCTCAAGATGCTGGTGCTTTCCAATAACAGATGGAATAAATAGAAGCAAATGCTGAGAATACACCACTGAAATTCTGATTTATTCAATCATTAGCAAGAAGAACGGCAATTTCAATTGTAATAGAATGAAAACCTGTTTCTGCTTTCCTTCTGAAACCTTATTTCCTATTGAAAATTTTGCTCTTAGGTAAACACCTATTCAAACCTCAGTGATGGGTAATCCTAACTTCAGGTAGCATGATTTTGTGGGTTCAGTAATTTGTAATATCTATGCAACCAGGAATAAAACATTAACTTTCAATAAGAGAAGCAGTATCTGTAGTACAAATAGTGAAAGAGCACATTATCTTCTAAGAAAATGTATGTGCATATATATATATATATATATATACACACACACACATGTATATATGCATGTGTCTATATATGACACATATATATGCCTATGTATATATATGTATATAGATAGATACTCTGTATTTGGCTTTCAATGCTTCTCAAAATAGTTACTATGCAGCATATTAGAGGAAACATAGTCCATGCATACTCTCTGGGAACTTGGCACTAAATAGACAACCAATCAGTTTAGCATCTCTTTCTCAGAAGACAATTAGGAAAGAAGGAAACAAAAGTCATTTGAAGTGCAACAATGCTTAAAATAATCTTAGCAAGAGGCTACTTTCAGGTTGGAAGCCACACTAAATGCTTCCTTTGGAAATAGTTTGAATGCAATAAAAGTAAATGAAAAAGACAGAAAACTGAAAATAATAAGTCTGTGATACACACACACGCATGCACACTAACAAGATATGTAAGAAGGTGGAACATTTCCATTTATTTTAATGTTATATCACAATAAACCTGTGGAGTATAAAGATTTCAATATGTACTTGCTTAAAACTTTCTAAGAATTTGAAGTTCTGTGATCAGTCCTTGATCTGGCTGGATCTAACAGAATTGATTTAATGTAGAGACAGAAACCTAGGATGGCACCTGGCTCTGTTAATCTGTGGTGGGACCTCGGCTAAAGCATTCATTTTACCACCTGGCATCTCTCTCTCTCTCTCTTTTTTTTTAATTTGGTAATTGGACTTAGTCTAAATCAAGGGTACCCAGTCTCTGGGCTGTGGACTGGTGCCTCCTGTCAGATCAGTGGTGGTATTAGAAATAAAGTACACAATAATATAACATGCTTGAATCATCCCCAAACCACCCTCCTCATCCCCAGTCCACGGAAGGATGTCTTACAGGAAAGACATTGGCCCCTGGTGCTGAAAAGGTTGGGGACTGTTGTTCTAAATGATCTGTAAAGGCCCTTCTGATTCTAAAATCTTACTGTCTTAAGCCTTTCTTTCCTTTTATTTTCAATTATTACCTTCCTTACTTTAACCTTATTATCACTTAAAAGAAATCAACATTGAATTATCTGTATGTCATGCAGCTACCTAAATGTGCTAAACAGATATATGTTTGTGAGGGCAACTGTTCAGCTTTGTTCTTTATCATCTTTACTTTCTATCAGATGAAAAGTTCTCCAGCAGCTAGAAATAATAGCAGTTGCAATCTACTTAGAATGAAAATTCATTAAATCATTTTATAAATGAGAGCTGTTTAATAGATTCACTTATCTCTTATTTACCCCTCTCATTCCCCTTTTATGTCAGCCCTCGTCCAATTTTTAAAATCCTCGAATGGACCTTCCTGGTAGACTCCCTAGGAGTTCTGACAAAGCTATGTGTATAAACACAGCCTGGCTAAACATTTTAAATCTACACATTCTGAAACTTGATATAGCTTCTGTCTTCTGCCCTAACAATGTGAGCAGAATGCAACAACATTGCTGCTTAAACCAGCAAGATCTTTTACAATGTGCTATCCTTTTCCTTTTTCAATCCACCTGATAGATGCTATTCTTTGCAAACCTCTTTGGCTCTCTGTGCTCATATAGTTTCATGCCATTCTCCTGTGGCAGGTGAATGTTTCGTGGGGGTTTGTTTACAGTGGTGGGTTTGATTGTAAAAGCCCTGTATTATGAATAAACCAATGCCTGTAATGGAGTGGAACCTTGATTTATTTGGGTAGGACTGTTTTCCAACTCTGTAAATCAGAGTTTGGTGTTCATTTACCTTTGCATTCTGTTTGAGCCACGGGCACTGATGCTGACGAATGGGAATCAAATGAAGTGTGCTAAATGCTTCTGCCAGAGGGTTCCATCTTCCCACATGCTGGGGTGTGATTTATCTCTGCAATACATCATGCAACTTATTTTCCTTTACTTATTTTATTTGGCATTGTCACAAATAATATCAATTGGCTATTGACTGTGAACCCTAAACAGTAGTAAATTAATGAAATAAGCTTCATCTACAGAACTCATCTGTCCCTAATTTGATTAGAGCCACTTTGGTTGCACCAAGCCATTTACTATAGATGAACCTCATTTATTAAACAAGCAGCTTCATGAGTTTTGTCTAAATCATTATGCATAGTGTTTGCAGTGATTTTAATTAAACACTTAAAACTGACTCTTTTATATCTCAATCACTAAGAATATTTTATGCTTGCAAAATAGGCATTTTCAGACATCCTGTGACTTCAGCCTAAGTAACTTTATCTGAAGTTAGTTGCCCATTTATGGAAGGGGGTGGTCTTTCTTTTGTTTCTGGGGAGATGATGGGAGCAGGGAAGGGGCACAGGGCTTTTTATAAGAGGAAAGGCTTCTTGGAGAAGGTGTCCTAAAGGTTGTGATTAAAGTCCCATTACACCATAGGGAAAACTATCACAGTCCCTGCCCCAGCATCCCAGCACTCTTCTGCTTTCCTTAGCATAAGAATTTCATAATTCCACAGGTGTACAGGAATCCTAGTGGTCAATTTATCTTGGAATTTGGAAAGGTAAGTTTCACCAAAGATTGGCTTCACAAAAAGCAATCTGAATAATTTAAATTGACAATGTCCATGTTTCTGTGTAGTGGCTATAAAAATGTAAAAATGTAATGTTAATTCATGTCCCGGAATTAGCACAGAGAAGTCTGTAAAACAAAAACAGGGGAGACATAAGCAAGTTCAATATGAAACAAGGTGACAGCCTCTGGGCACTAAGGATTTGCACAAAAGCAGGAGCGAAAGTGAGCGGTGTAACCAAGGGGGACATATACTTGGGCTTGGAGTGGGAGGGGTTGATTGTACAACTTTAGTGAAAGGCAGACCCGAGAAGGCAATGGCACCCCACTCCAGTACTCTTGCCTGGAAAATCTCATGGACAGAGGAGCCTGGTGGGCTGCAGTCCATGGGGTTGCTGAGAGCTGGACACAACTCAGTGACTTCACCTTCACATTTCACTTTCATGCATTGGCATGAAATGGCAACCCACTCCAGTGTTCTTGCCTGGAGAATCGCAGGGACGGAGGAGCCTGGTGGGCTGCCATCTACGGGGTCGCACAGAGTCGGACACGACAGATGCGACTTAGCAGCAGCAGCAGCAGCAGTGAAGGGCAGACGAACAAAGCAGAAAAACAAAAAAGTCCTGGTGGATGAGATAAGAACATTCCTGAGAAGTATCTGTGTGAAACTAAAGCAGAATAAAAATTGGAAACATTTGGTAAAGCTTGTCTTTTTCCAGAACATAAATGAAGGTGGGTGATGGTGATGTCATACAGAGTCCTCCAGCAAGTCTTTGCTAAGGACATATGCCCTCCTCATGAATCCACATGATGAGATCTACTGCAGGCAAGGTCTGATTAAAGAGCTGTGAGAAAAATCACAGCAATGCTGTCTTAATATTAAAAGCATATTCAATATCCTTGTTTTTCTGAAGAATTTGATGCATACCAGTACCTTAAACCCTCCGATGTTTTCAAAGAAATTTAGAATCCTCAGTTGTAGAACTTAAAAACTAGAAATGAGGGAATTTAGCTAACTGAGCCCCACAGACTGTGTGAATGGAGCTTCCCAGGAGTTATTGTATGTATGTTTTTCCATATATAGTTATTAATGATCTAATTCACTGGTAAAAATTCATTGACTTAAATAAAAACTGCATAGGTCATGGAAACAGTCTCTTCATTAGAGGAACATATCAAGGAAGGAAGAGAAGGGAGGGAGTGGGAAGGAAGAAAGGAGGTGGATTTATGCACATATATTTTTATCACTGAGCTATTTTTATACTACACTATACAACATATGAATACAATGTAACAGTTTGAAGAAAAAGGAACTGGAAAATATTAGATGAAATATGTCTAATGCAGTATGCCTCAAAGTGAGTTTCTGACAAAATGATTTTTCGGTCAAAAATGTTTGGGAAANATATATATATATATATATATACACACACACACATGTATATATGCATGTGTCTATATATGACACATATATATGCCTATGTATATATATGTATATAGATAGATACTCTGTATTTGGCTTTCAATGCTTCTCAAAATAGTTACTATGCAGCATATTAGAGGAAACATAGTCCATGCATACTCTCTGGGAACTTGGCACTAAATAGACAACCAATCAGTTTAGCATCTCTTTCTCAGAAGACAATTAGGAAAGAAGGAAACAAAAGTCATTTGAAGTGCAACAATGCTTAAAATAATCTTAGCAAGAGGCTACTTTCAGGTTGGAAGCCACACTAAATGCTTCCTTTGGAAATAGTTTGAATGCAATAAAAGTAAATGAAAAAGACAGAAAACTGAAAATAATAAGTCTGTGATACACACACACGCATGCACACTAACAAGATATGTAAGAAGGTGGAACATTTCCATTTATTTTAATGTTATATCACAATAAACCTGTGGAGTATAAAGATTTCAATATGTACTTGCTTAAAACTTTCTAAGAATTTGAAGTTCTGTGATCAGTCCTTGATCTGGCTGGATCTAACAGAATTGATTTAATGTAGAGACAGAAACCTAGGATGGAACCTGGCTCTGTTAATCTGTGGTGGGACCTCGGCTAAAGCATTCATTTTACCACCTGGCATCTCTCTCTCTCTCTCTTTTTTTTTAATTTGGTAATTGGACTTAGTCTAAATCAAGGGTACCCAGTCTCTGGGCTGTGGACTGGTGCCTCCTGTCAGATCAGTGGTGGCATTAGAAATAAAGTACACAATAATATAACATGCTTGAATCATCCCCAAACCACCCTCCTCATCCCCAGTCCACGGAAGGATGTCTTACAGGAAAGACATTGGCCCCTGGTGCTGAAAAGGTTGGGGACTGTTGTTCTAAATGATCTGTAAAGGCCCTTCTGATTCTAAAATCTTACTGTCTTAAGCCTTTCTTTCCTTTTATTTTCAATTATTACCTTCCTTACTTTAACCTTATTATCACTTAAAAGAAATCAACATTGAATTATCTGTATGTCATGCAGCTACCTAAATGTGCTAAACAGATATATGTTTGTGAGGGCAACTGTTCAGCTTTGTTCTTTATCATCTTTACTTTCTATCAGATGAAAAGTTCTCCAGCAGCTAGAAATAATAGCAGTTGCAATCTACTTAGAATGAAAATTCATTAAATCATTTTATAAATGAGAGCTGTTTAATAGATTCACTTATCTCTTATTTACCCCTCTCATTCCCCTTTTATGTCAGCCCTCGTCCAATTTTTAAAATCCTCGAATGGACCTTCCTGGTAGACTCCCTAGGAGTTCTGACAAAGCTATGTGTATAAACACAGCCTGGCTAAACATTTTAAATCTACACATTCTGAAACTTGATATAGCTTCTGTCTTTTGCCCTAACGATGTGAGCAGAATGCAACAACATTGCTGCTTAAACCAGCAAGATCTTTTACAATGTGCTATCCTTTTCCTTTTTCAATCCACCTGATAGATGCTATTCTTTGCAAACCTCTTTGGCTCTCTGTGCTCATACAGTTTCATGCCATTCTCCTGTGGCAGGTGAATGTTTCGTGGGGGTTTGTTTACAGTGGTGGGTTTGATTGTAAAAGCCCTGTATTATGAATAAACCAATGCCTGTAATGGAGTGGAACCTTGATTTATTTGGGTAGGACTGTTTTCCAACTCTGTAAATCAGAGTTTGGTGTTCATTTACCTTTGCATTCTGTTTGAGCCACGGGCACTGATGCTGACGAATGGGAATCAAATGAAGTGTGCTAAATGCTTCTGCCAGAGGGTTCCATCTTCCCACATGCTGGGGTGTGATTTATCTCTGCAATACATCATGCAACTTATTTTCCTTTACTTATTTTATTTGGCATTGTCACAAATAATATCAATTGGCTATTGACTGTGAACCCTAAACAGTAGTAAATTAATGAAATAAGCTTCATCTACAGAACTCATCTGTCCCTAATTTGATTAGAGCCACTTTGGTTGCACCAAGCCATTTACTATAGATGAACCTCATTTATTAAACAAGCAGCTTCATGAGTTTTGTCTAAATCATTATGCATAGTGTTTGCAGTGATTTTAATTAAACACTTAAAACTGACTCTTTTATATCTCAATCACTAAGAATATTTTATGCTTGCAAAATAGGCATTTTCAGACATCCTGTGACTTCAGCCTAAGTAACTTTATCTGAAGTTAGTTGCCCATTTATGGAAGGGGGTGGTCTTTCTTTTGTTTCTGGGGAGATGATGGGAGCAGGGAAGGGGCACAGGGCTTTTTATAAGAGGAAAGGCTTCTTGGAGAAGGTGTCCTAAAGGTTGTGATTAAAGTCCCATTACACCATAGGGAAAACTATCACAGTCCCTGCCCCAGCATCCCAGCACTCTTCTGCTTTCCTTAGCATAAGAATTTCATAATTCCACAGGTGTACAGGAATCCTAGTGGTCAATTTATCTTGGAATTTGGAAAGGTAAGTTTCACCAAAGATTGGCTTCACAAAAAGCAATCTGAATAATTTAAATTGACAATGTCCATGTTTCTGTGTAGTGGCTATAAAAATGTAAAAATGTAATGTTAATTCATGTCCCGGAATTAGCACAGAGAAGTCTGTAAAACAAAAACAGGGGAGACATAAGCAAGTTCAATATGAAACAAGGTGACAGCCTCTGGGCACTAAGGATTTGCACAAAAGCAGGAGCGAAAGTGAGCGGTGTAACCAAGGGGGACATATACTTGGGCTTGGAGTGGGAGGGGTTGATTGTACAACTTTAGTGAAAGGCAGACCCGAGAAGGCAATGGCACCCCACTCCAGTACTCTTGCCTGGAAAATCTCATGGACAGAGGAGCCTGGTGGGCTGCAGTCCATGGGGTTGCTGAGAGCTGGACACAACTCAGTGACTTCACCTTCACATTTCACTTTCATGCATTGGCATGAAATGGCAACCCACTCCAGTGTTCTTGCCTGGAGAATCGCAGGGGCGGAGGAGCCTGGTGGGCTGCCATCTACGGGGTCGCACAGAGTCGGACACGACAGATGCGACTTAGCAGCAGCAGCAGCAGCAGTGAAGGGCAGACGAACAAAGCAGAAAAACAAAAAAGTCCTGGTGGATGAGATAAGAACATTCCTGAGAAGTATCTGTGTGAAACTAAAGCAGAATAAAAATTGGAAACATTTGGTAAAGCTTGTCTTTTTCCAGAACATAAATGAAGGTGGGTGATGGTGATGTCATACAGAGTCCTCCAGCAAGTCTTTGCTAAGGACATATGCCCTCCTCATGAATCCACATGATGAGATCTACTGCAGGCAAGGTCTGATTAAAGAGCTGTGAGAAAAATCACAGCAATGCTGTCTTAATATTAAAAGCATATTCAATATCCTTGTTTTTCTGAAGAATTTGATGCATACCAGTACCTTAAACCCTCCGATGTTTTCAAAGAAATTTAGAATCCTCAGTTGTAGAACTTAAAAACTAGAAATGAGGGAATTTAGCTAACTGAGCCCCACAGACTGTGTGAATGGAGCTTCCCAGGAGTTATTGTATGTATGTTTTTCCATATATAGTTATTAATGATCTAATTCACTGGTAAAAATTCATTGACTTAAATAAAAACTGCATAGGTCATGGAAACAGTCTCTTCATTAGAGGAACATATCAAGGAAGGAAGAGAAGGGAGGGAGTGGGAAGGAAGAAAGGAGGTGGATTTATGCACATATATTTTTATCACTGAGCTATTTTTATACTACACTATACAACATATGAATACAATGTAACAGTTTGAAGAAAAAGGAACTGGAAAATATTAGATGAAATATGTCTAATGCAGTATGCCTCAAAGTGAGTTTCTGACAAAATGATTTTTCGGTCAAAAATGTTTGGGAAACTGTAATGAAACATATTTCTTCAATAGTCACAGTGAATATAGTAAGGTTCTGAGGAGTGCTACAGTAAAAAAAAAAAAATCTAAATTAGTTTAAACCTGCATTTCAAAAATACATTTCACTAGGATAGCTTTGTTGCCTTTAATACCTATTAACAGCCTAGGGCACAAGCATTCCATATTTTGGGAAGCTGCTCTCAGTATTTCTGCAGAACTCACCTACAGGGTCTAACTCTTTTAGAGATCATTCAAAGGAAAGTGTGTCCAAGCATAGAATTACCTATAAGGAAAGCAGAGTTTATAAAGGGAATTCTTAACTCTGAAATCTTCAGAAGTGATGGATAAGAGAATGAAAATCTTATTTGGGGAGTTCCCAAACATCAAATATGCTCTAGTTTTCCCATAACCAAACTTGAAGTTACAAACTCAGCCTTTAGAATGCAGTAGCATTGAAAAATAAAACCAAACAATAATTGTGTAGATAGCATACCACAGTTAACTACATTTTCCCCCATTTTTGAAGCTGTGAGCATGACTGAAATCCACTTATGAAAATTGCAGTTCCTGTTCAACAGCTTTGTTATCTGAATTCCGCATCCTCTAAGCAATTACTACATAAATCTCTCTCTCCAAAATTAGCAATTACTCCCTTCTGATTATTTCTCAGATTCAATTCCCCTGGTGTTTCAGAGGCATTCGATGGTGTTGATTATCACCTCTTGCATGTATTATGGTCCAGGTCCTCTGTGCCACATCATCCTTATTCTCTCTCCCACCTCTCACCAGACTTCCCTGGTGGCTCAGATGGTAAAGAATCTGTTTGCAATTCAGAAGACCTGGGTTTGATCCCTGGGTTGGGAAGATCCCACGTAGAAGGAAGTGGCAACTGACTCCAATAGTCTTTCCTGGAGAATCCCATGGACAGAGGAGCCTGGCAGGTTACAGTCCATGGGGTTACAAAGCATCGGAGTAACTAGCACTCACTTTTCACCTCTCAGATTACTCTCTCGATCACTATTTCCTGATTCAGTAAGTCACTGCTCCTCTCATGTCACATAGTCCATGTTCTAAGCAGTTATGTATTTCTCTTCATGTCTATTCCTTTAAAGTCCATACCTAGGCTCCGTGTTATCACCTCTAAAAATATGCCTGTCCACTGATGCCTATCTCTTCCTAGTTTAAGAACCACTTCTGCAGTTCCAGGAATATCAGAATTTTATTTTTTTTCTCAAATACTCCTTGACATATCCAATTGAACAAGAAAACACTAAACTTCTCATCTACTCTAAGCTACNCACTGATGCATATCTCTTCCTAGTTTAAGAACCACTTCTGCAGTTCCAGGAATATCAGAATTTTATTTTTTTTCTCAAATACTCCTTGACATATCCAATTGAACAAGAAAACACTAAACTTCTCATCTACTCTAAGCTACCTCTATTGACTAATGACCTCTATTACTCTGTGTAGCAGCATTATTCTTTCATATTTAAGATGTAAGTTTTTCTAGTGCTTTGTTTACATTTGTCTTCCACTTGTCATGACATTTTACATATTATGCATCAACCGTTTATTAAACTCTTAAAATATGCTACTACCCTGGTAGGCACTATAGATGCAACCTTGCTTGACCTTCAAGAAACTCATGATTTAACATGAGAAGAAGGAATATAAACATAAAACTTAAACAAGCTGCATGCTACAAGTACAAGTTGTTATGGAAAGAAAAAACAATTTTAGAGAAGCATGGGACAATATTGTTGTTGTTTAGTTGCTGATCCTGTCTGACTCTTTTGTGACCCTAGACTTTAACCCTCCAGCTTCCTCTGTCAGTGGACTTTCCCAGGCAAGAATACTGGAGTGAGCAGCCATTCCCTTCTCCAGGGGTTCTTCCTGACCCAGGGATTGAAGCTGCATCTCTTGCATCACTTGTATTGGCAAATAGATTCTTTACCACTGAGCCACCTGGGAAGCCCAATGAGACAATATTAGAAAAGGTTTTAAGGGAGAGTCAACATTTAAGATCTATCATAAAAAATAAATTGAATAATAATATGAGGGACAATAGAAAGAGCAATGTCACCCCAGGTTGTAAATATTCATAAATTATTTAAAGGAACAGCAAAAACTTTGGTGTGCCTGTGGGGCGGGAATAGGGTTTATATCACGTGTTTGGGTTTGAAAGGGTTGTTAGGAGATGAGACCGATAAGATGTTGAACATGGTTTATATGGATCTTGAATGAACTGATAAGGAGTTTGGACTTGACCCTGAAGGTGGGGTAGATTATCAGAGTTTGAGAAGCCAAGTGCATAATCGATCTATGTCTAAGGATAATCATGCTGGCAAGACAGAGGATAGAAAATAGAGGATGGGATGGAGGACAGGAAAATAATCTCCCAACTAAACTTTTCTGTTCTTAGCTCTTTGGTTAATTCCAGTCTTCCTGGATGACTATATGACATTTTATTGCACATATGCACACACAAACACATACCATTGAGAAGTAACTACCTCTTTCTTATGACATCAAAATTAAACTCTTCCTGACTCCCATTGTCTACTAGAGACTGAATGGTTGCATCTCTCACACTTCATATGTGAAACCTAATCCCCAGTGTAATGATATTTGGAGGTAGGGTCATTGGGAGGTGATTAGATCATGAAGGCAGAGCCCTTTTGAATGGGGTTAGTGTTCTTATAGAAGAGAGCAGCCACAGAGCTCCCTCACCTCTTCCACCATTTGAGGACACAGCACAAAGATGACCATCTTTGAACCAGGAAGTGTCCACACCAGACACTGAATTTGCTGGCACCCTAACCTAGGACTTTCAGAATCTAGAATTGTGGGGAAAAAAATTCTGCTTTAAGCCATCATCTGTGGTATTCTGTTGCTGCAGTCTGAATGGGCTAAAACAATATTTTTCATGTTTCCTGAAGGACTAATTATCCTTCATATGCAAGTGTCCTCCTCTTCCAAATGCCCGCATAATTCTTGTTTCTCACCATCACCCTCAGCCTTATCCTGTAGTCATTCCAGTTGAACTCCTAATTCTTCCTCTCGCCTCTGCCATGGAAAGCTCTTATTCATGAATTCAGATCAAGCCTATTCTCCAATATCAAATCCAAATCCTCCCTTCTCCCACAAAGCATTTCCTGAGGACCTTCTTGCATCTTGCCCTTGCACTTACTGGTATTTCTATTTTCCCAAATGTTTTGGTATATCTTGTATCTCACAATTCATGTATTGTCTTCATCTTTTGCTACTTTTATATTTGAATATCACTGCAGACCGTGACTACAGTCATGAAATCAAAAGACTCTTGCTCCTAGGAAGGAAAGCTATGACAGACCTAGGTAGTGCATTAAAAAGTAGAGATATCTTTTGCTGACAAAGATCTGTAAAGTCAAAGTTATAGTTTTTCCAGTAGTCAGGTATAGATGTGAGAGTTGGATGATAAAGAATGCTGAGCACAGAAGAATTGATGCTTTTGAACTGTGGTGTTGGAGAAGACTCTTGAGAATCCTTTGGACTGCAAGGAGATCCAACCAGNTGATGTGAGATACACTTGAGCTGCTGGGAATTGCTCCTACCTTCAACATATGAGCACTGTCTGTGTCTGCCGAATATCTGAAGTTTCACTAGAATATTGTCTCATGTTGAAATGTATGTGTTTCAGAAAGCAGAGACAGATCAAGCCAATCATCAATTGCAAAAACTGTGTTGAAAGTATTTTAACAGATTTCTTCCAGCCAATGATTTTTCACCATCCAATAGCACAAAGTGCAGTCACACTTCCCACCTAGCCTCTCTAGTCTGGGTCTAGGGTTCTCTACACTGTCAACTTCAAAACCAACATGAAAATTTTGCTGAAACTGCTGAAATAGGATCTTAACCAAATATATACCTTAATTCCCTTTTTAGACAAATATTTATGGGGCTTCTACCATGTACCAAGCACTATCATAGATGCTTGAGTACTTTTTGTGAGGACAAAGCATTCCTGTCTTTGTAGGCTGTAACTAGGGAAATATAGAAATGCCTCATTTTTTATATCCCTGAAATTAGTTATTTGCATAACATCCAGAGTGATCTTTTCAAAGAGAATTCTGAAACTGCCTCTACTTCTTTAGAACTTTTCATACTTTCCAATCACTCTTGATTAAACCTGAAGAGCAATTGGTATAGCCTTCTAGGTTCTGTGAAATCTGATTCCTGTTGATTTTACCACTTCATTTCATGTCGTTTTTTCCACCTCACCCACTGTCCTAGCCACACTGGCCCTCTAGTTAGTGGTGATATTAACCAAATCTCTCCTATCTCAGAGCATTCACACATTTGTTTCTTCATTCAGGAGCTTTCTTACTTCTCACATACCTACTTAGAAATCTTCCTTTGCATCTCAGGAGAAATACCACTTATTACGGGTGTTTTCCTAACCCACCAAATTAAGTTCATTTTTCCTACCTCTTAGAACTTTTCATTTATAATAATTATTAATATATGTATACTTTTATTATTTGTAAATGTCTAAATCATTGTCTGTATAATGCCTGTCTCTCTAATTGGATTTAATTCAGTTAGGACAAAGATCACATAGGTTTACACTTATCTCCCTATTCTTTGCACAGTACTGGATAGATGAAAAGCAGTCAGCAAGTATTTATTGACTTTAAGAGGAATGAGGTGCAAGAGAAAAGAGAAATAATGTCTTGACTGTTGGAAAGCCCTATATTACAGTGGAATGAGGTTAAATTAGAAAGGACAGTAATTTAAGGATAGAGATTCGGGTTCCGGGCAGAAAACTTCAGATAAAATAACTATTAGCCAGTGTTTTCTAAGTACATTTAATGGTGTACTGTCCCCATAAACTGCTTTTCAAAAGCATGATACCATGGTTAAAAAGCATTGTCCAATATCTTTTGCCTCTCGTGATCCACAGTGCTTATCATGAGTTCCTAATAAAGAGCTCGAGGAACTGTTCTGGTAAAGAAATCTCTTTAACAAATCCCCTTCTTCCTCCATAATAGCTAGTAACACTTTGGGCATTTGCTGAAAAAGACTTTTCTGAGATATAATACACCTCTTCCACACCCTTTTTTTTTCTTTTACAATTCAAGGCATTTAGTGGAACATCTCATTCTGCATTTTTTTTTTTTTTTGCCTCAAAAGACAGTCCTGGAGGCCTTATCTTGAGAGATTTTTAGAGATTTTGTTTTAACTTATTGACTGAAAACCAATATATAGCATCAGGAATTTTAGCCCCCTTTTTATAGCATAGGATTTATGTATTTTTAATAATTAATGTATAAATATATATGGATATATATGGATTTATAGCATGATATAAGTGGCCAATAAGTTTCCATCTAGAATTCTTTTAGCCTAATTGTATTGTAGACTGGAAATCAACAAATAATTTTGCATGCACATTTCTAATATTTGTATATTTATAATGTT
>SJYW01027180.1:249205-277171 GCA_006410735.1 Raphicerus campestris | reverse complement strand
TATAAATTTAAAATCACAAAGTAAATAAAAGTATATTCTGTGGTTGTTTGTTTTAATTTTGAAACATTTAAACTTCTAATGAATTAGGAATTGAAAAGTAACTAAACACTGATATTCAAGTTCATAGACTAACTGGACTGCTGCCTATGATGTGAGATACACTTGAGCTGCTGGGAATTGCTCCTACCTTCAACATATGTGCACTGTCTGTGTCTGCCGAATATCTGAAGTTTCACTAGAATATTGTCTCATGTTGAAATGTATGTGTTTCAGAAAGCAGAGACAGATCAAGCCAATCATCAATTGCAAAAACTGTGTTGAAAGTAATTTAACAGATTTCTTCCAGCCAATGATTTTTCACCATCCAATAGCACAAAGTGCAGTCACACTTCCCACCTAGCCCCTCTAGTCTGGGTCTAGGGTTCTCTACACTGTCAACTTCAAAACCAACATGAAACTTTTGCTGAAACTGCTGAAATAGGATCTTAACCAAATATATACCTTAATTCCCTTTTTAGACAAATATTTATGGGGCTTCTACCATGTACCAAGCACTAGCATAGATGCTTGAGTGCTTTTTGTGAGGACAAAGCATCCCTGTCTTTGTAGGTTGTATCTAGGGAAATATGGAAATGCCTCATTTTTTATCTCCCTGAAATTAGTTATTTGCATAACATCCAGAGTGATCTTTTCAAAGAGAATTCTGAAACTGCCTCTACTTCTTTAGAACTTTTCATACTTTCCAATCACTCTTGATTAAACCTGAAGAGCAATTGGTATAGCCTTCTAGGTTCTGTGAAATCTGATTCCTGTTGATTTTACCACTTCATTTCATGTCGTTTTTTCCACCTCACCCACTGTCCTAGCCACACTGGCCCTCTAGTTAGTGGTGATATTAACCAAATCTCTCCTATCTCAGAGCATTCACACATTTGTTTCTTCATTCAGGAGCTTTCTTACTTCTCACATACCTACTTAGAAATCTTCCTTTGCATCTCAGGAGAAATACCACTTATTACGGGTGTTTTCCTAACCCACCAAATTAAGTTCATTTTTCCTACCTCTTAGAACTTTTCATTTATAATAATTATTAATATATGTATACTTTTATTATTTGTAAATGTCTAAATCATTGTCTGTATAATGCCTGTCTCTCTAATTGGATTTAATTCAGTTAGGACAAAGATCACATAGGTTTACACTTATCTCCCTATTCTTTGCACAGTACTGGATAGATGAAAAGCAGTCAGCAAGTATTTATTGACTTTAAGAGGAATGAGGTGCAAGAGAAAAGAGAAATAATGTCTTGACTGTTGGAAAGCCCTATATTACAGTGGAATGAGGTTAAATTAGAAAGGACAGTAATTTAAGGATAGAGATTCGGGTTCCGGGCAGAAAACTTCAGATAAAATAACTATTAGCCAGTGTTTTCTAAGTACATTTAATGGTGTACTGTCCCCATAAACTGCTTTTCAAAAGCATGATACCATGGTTAAAAAGCATTGTCCAATATCTTTTGCCTCTCGTGATCCACAGTGCTTATCATGAGTTCCTAATAAAGAGCTCGAGGAACTGTTCTGGTAAAGAAATCTCTTTAACAAATCCCCTTCTTCCTCCATAATAGCTAGTAACACTTTGGGCATTTGCTGAAAAAGACTTTTCTGAGATATAATACACCTCTTCCACACCCTTTTTTTTTCTTTTACAATTCAAGGCATTTAGTGGAACATCTCATTCTGCATTTTTTTTTTTTTTTGCCTCAAAAGACAGTCCTGGAGGCCTTATCTTGAGAGATTTTTAGAGATTTTGTTTTAACTTATTGACTGAAAACCAATATATAGCATCAGGAATTTTAGCCCCCTTTTTATAGCATAGGATTTATGTATTTTTAATAATTAATGTATAAATATATATGGATATATATGGATTTATAGCATGATATAAGTGGCCAATAAGTTTCCATCTAGAATTCTTTTAGCCTAATTGTATTGTAGACTGGAAATCAACAAATAATTTTGCATGCAAATTTCTAATATTTGTATATTTATAATGTTATAGTAAACCAACATATAATTAATGTATCACCACACATGCTTAGTTGCTCAGTCATGTTCAACTCTTTTCAACTTCCTCGACTGCAGTCCAGCAGGATCCTCTGTCCATGCGAATTCTCAAGGCAAGAATACTGAAGTGGACTGCCATGCCATCCTCCAGGGGATCTTCCCAACTCAGGGATCACACACAGATCTCCTGCATTTCAGGCCAATTCTTTACCATATGAGCCACCAGGGAAGCCCAAGAATACTGGAGTGGGTAGCTTATCCCTACTCCAGGGGATCTTCCCTAGCCAGGAATCAAACCAGGGTCTCCTGCATTGCAGGTGGATTCTTTATAAGCTGAGTTACCAGGAAAGACCAATGTATCACTATACTCACATATAATTTATTTTATAAAATATATTCCAAAATAAAAGTTTTAAATGCTGATGTGAAATAAACATAATGAAAGGTCTTCATACTTTTTTCCTACCATTTCATTAATCATCATGCATATTTCCTAGATTCCATATATTCACCTTATATTAGATAAAAATTTTATAAATTGTGACTGGGTTGGAACTCACCAAAGAATGATGAAGAAGCCTAAGATTATTGTTCAAGAATAATAACTCATTTGAGGACTTACAGTCTTCATTTACTCTGTAAATAACCAGCTGCTATTAATAACCACTGACTGTGGCTTATTAAGTGGTTGCTGCTGCTGCTAAGTCGCTTCAGTCATATCCGACTCTGTGCGACCCCATGGACTGCAGCCCACCAGGCTCCTCTGTCCATGGGATTTTCCAGGGAAGAGTAATGGAGTGGGGTGCCATTGCCTTCTCTGTATTAAGTGGTTAGAAGGAACTAAATTTAGAGGGTTTGTAGAAGATATTAACACATGGACAAGGGCTATATCTTTATAAAATTTGTGTCAGGATTGAGATGTTGCATAATTTACTGGTACATAGATACCAGATGAAGCCATGTCTTTACCCTGGCCTAGTGCCCTAGCAGCACAGTTTCAAAAGCACATGGTCCTCCTGGATGACCAAACTACAAGGCCATGCGATCACTTGAGCACAGATATATCAGGAGTTCAAAGTGCAGAAAGTGGGGGTTATAAAAGATGACTTCTGAGCTCTTTTCTGGGCTTTCCAGGTGGCTCAGTGGTAAAGAATTTACCTGCATTGCAAGAANTGCGATCACTTGAGCACAGATATATCAGGAGTTCAAAGTGCAGAAAGTAGGGGTTATAAAAGATGACTTCCGAGCTCTTTTCTGGGCTTTCCAGGTGGCTCAGTGATAGAGAATTTACCTGCATTGCAAGAAGATGCAGGAGATGCTGAGAATTTGATCCCTGGGTGAGGAAGATCCCCTGGAGGAGGGCCTGGCAACCTACTCCAGTATTCCTGGCGTTGGTGAATCCCATGAACAGGGGAGCCTGGATCCCTGTCTATGGGATTCGCCAAGGCAAGAATACTGGAGTAGGTAGCCATTCCCTTTTTCAGGGGATCTTCCTCACCCAGGGATCAAACCCCCAGTGTGGGCAGGGGTCTCCCGATTGCAGGCAGATACTTTATCATCTGAGCCACCTGGGAAGCCATTGTGAACACCTGAATGAGAAGTAGTGTTGTTGAATGATTAGGAACTCTGACTTTGAAGGGAGATGCGTCTGATGTCATTTTCTACTTTAAACAACTTAAAAGCAATATCATCAGGGATAAGATATTTGATCTATCTGAAATACCATAAAACATAAATAACTATAGTCCCACAAATCTTGCCTTGAGTTAAAACACTTAGCAGAATGATGCCGTAGTTGGCATTCAAGAAAAGTAGTAATACTTCTTCTTATCATTATTATTTTTCACTTCCAAGAAAGAAGTGAGAATTATTTATGGTGCTAAGCATTTTCCAGATATGTCACTGAACCTTAAATTTGATCTTTATGTTTCATATAAATGCATTTGACTACTTTTTACCTAGTGACCATAAGTTAGCTGACAATTTTGATTAAGGAATTTTCAATTTGAACTTTACTTAATCTTTAGTTCAGTGGGAAATCTGGTAGTAAGGCTTTCTCTCCTTTTGAGGTTCTGTTAAACACTGTGGTCCATGGAGAATGAATGGTAAATTAAACCAAGGAAACACACCAAAGAAAAAATTCTGTGGAACTGAACCCAGAAGCAATCAACGACTGCAGGAAAATAACTAATCAACACTGAAAAGGCAAATTCCTCCTACATCCTGTACTGGCAAAATCTGAGAGCAAAATAAGTTCCACAAATTAAAACTTTTAAGAATAATGTTACAGATAATACAACTATCAATCTTGATTTTTGAATGATACTCTAGAACAACTTGAGTTCTAACACATTCAGAACAATAGTCAATGTTCACCACTAGAGACTATGTTAAAAAGTATTCAACAATAAGTTTTATAGGTTTTATGTGTTGCATTAATCTTATCAGCTACTGGGGGTAAGGGCTAGAATTAGAGTTGGAAGTAGAAATGATCAATTCTTCCATTTCTTCAAAGAAAACATAGATATTTATAAAGCGATTTTTTCTTTTACAAAGAAGGATCCAGGGTCCAGAATCTAATAGGGTAAGGTAGACTCATTGATTGGTGTTTTAGGGTCTAGAACAGTTCATGAAGAAGGCACAGAATGGAACAGAAATACTTAAGCAGAGAATTGATGCTCCAGTTCATGCTCTGTAGAATTACAAATGTCTGGGCTTTTCATTGTGATACATTTCATCCTATGGATCTGCAAAGAATTGTGCAATATGTTTAGGAAAATCTTGTGATTTTACTTTCAAGGTCTAGGAGATTTCAGGTTTCTTAACTCTTTATTATCCTGGAATAATCAAGACTAAGCTGATTTCCTGAAGAAATTGCTTTCATTTTTTTTATATAAATTATTTTCTTAACATAAAGGTATCACTAATGGAGAACACACGTAAAACTTTAAACTTCTGCAAACCAACACAACTTCCCATGNTAACTCTTTATTATCCTGGAATAATCAAGACTAAGCTGATTTCCTGAAGAAATTGCTTTCATTTTTTTTTTTATAAATTATTTTCTTAACATAAAGGTATCACTAATGGAGAACACACGTAAAACTTTAAACTTCTGCAAACCAATACAACTTCCCATGCATGCAGCAAAGATTGACTGCCATCAAACAGCTTAAAAATAGAGTACACTCATTTTGCACCACTACAACATAGTCATTTTTACTAGAGTAAGCATTGGATTCATTAGCCTAACACCCTCAAGGCAAAATTCTAACGACCCCTGGATCATAACGAGATGGAGGGCACAGGAGAGCCATTTAACTTGATTCCTAACATAAAGTTATTTATGAAAAAAGATACAACTGAACTGTTTTTTGCACAAATGTTATAAAATATTTTTATTAAAATAAAAACAATGATAGGAAAAACAGAAAAGGAAAGAAAATATCCAAAAGTAGCCAAACATATTTAATAGAGATGAAGTCCATTCTATTTCCCTGGAGTACAAATGTGTGGTTTAACATATGAGAAGGATATTTCACTTGGTATATGTTACCCATCACAGAGGCACCAGCAGGAGCAGCTACAGAAAATGGTCCATTAGTTTTGCCATAATAAATTCTTTTTTCACTGGTACACTCCTGGGATTCTTTGACATTACTTCAGTGTAATTATTGGTGGAAGGCCTTAATAATTGGAACTCTCACAATTTGAAATTAACATTTTCCATGTCACTCTGCTGCTGCTAGGTCACTGCAGTCATGTCCGACTTTGTGCGACCCCATAAATGGCAGCCCACCAGGGTCCTCTGTCCCTGGTATTCTCCAGGAAAGAATACTGGAGTGGTTGCCATTTCCTTCTCTAACGCATGCATGCACGTTAAGTCGCTTCAGTTTTGTCCAACTCTGTGCGACCCTATGAATAGAAGCAAAGGACCAGGCTCTTCTGTCCATGGGATTCTCTAGGCAAGAATACTGGAGTGGGTTGCCATTTCCTTCTCCTCCATGTTACTCTGCTGCTGCTGCTGCTAAGTTGCCTCAGTTGACTCTGTGAGACCCCATAGATGGTAGCCCACCAGGCTCCCCCATCCCTGGGGTTCTCCAGGCAGGAACATTGGAGTGGGCTGCCATTTCCTTCTCCAGNCTGCTGCTGCTGCTAAGTTGCCTCAGTTGACTCTGTGAGACCCCATAGATGGTAGCCCACCAGGCTCCCCCATCCCTGGGGTTCTCCAGGCAGGAACACTGGAGTGGGCTGCCATTTCCTTCTCCAGTGCATGAAAGTGAAAAGTGAAAGCGAAGTCGTGTCCAACTCTTAGCCACCCCATTGACTGCAGCCTAGCAGGCTTCTCCATCTGTGGTGGGATTTTCCAGAAAAGAGTTCTGGAGTGGGTTGCCATTGCCTTCTTCACCATGTCACTCTAGTACATGTTAAATACTGCAAAATTTGATTTTATGGGCATCCTCTCCAATATGTGTGATTCCAAAGGCAAAATTGTAAATGCAAAATGCTCTTTGTGTCTTTGCATTTTAGATTTGCACTTGTTTCTCAGATTAGCACGTCAAGACACCTATTCAGTCAGTAGGACTTTATCATGCTCAAGGAAGGACTAGTGAATGAGAGCTAACAGCTCCCAGTTGGAGTCTCCAGTGTGTCTAACTTATAAGGCAATAGCTTCCACACAAGGGAGTTCTCAGAAAATATGTACCCTAAAATATATAAGCACACATGAGAATTGGATGGAAGTCTTCACTGAGGCCAAAAAAAAAAAAAAAACCACCTAGTTGTGCCAAGTGCCAGGAAGAAGATATGGTGTTTATGCTAAAAGGAAATCACAATCTAATACAGAAGCTAGAATTTTGGCAACATAATGAAGTAATTTCAGTCAGAGAAATATATAGCATTTAAGAAAGAACACAGAAGAAATGTGATTTGTGTGTGCCAAAACACTCTTTGGAAATTTTTCTTACAGCTGCAAAGGATATGAGATGCCATCTCCTTATGTCCTCTCTAAATGCTATGTTGTGCTGTGTTTTAGTCTCTCAGTCATGTCCAACTCTTTGTAACTCCATGGACTGTATTCTGCCAAGCTTCTCTGTGCATGGAATTCTCCAGGTGATAATACTGGAGTGGTAGTCATTTCCTTCGGAGAAGGCAATGGCACCCAACTCCAGTACTCTTGCCTGGAAAATCCCATGGATGGAGGAGCCTGGTGGGCTGCAGTCCATGGGGTCGCTAAGAGTTGGACACGACTGAGCCACTTCACTTTCACTTTTCGCTTTCATGCATTGGAGAAGGAAATGGCAACCCACTCCAGTGTTCTTGCCTGGAGAATCCCAGGAATGGGGGAGCCTGGTGGCCTGCCGTCTATGGAGTCGCACAGAGTCGGACACGACTGAAGCAACTTAGCAGCAGCAGCAGTCATTTCCTTCTCCAGGGGATCTTCTCGACCCAGAGATCGAGCATCAGTCTCCTGCATTGCATGCAGATTCTTTACCCTCTGAGCCACCAGGGAACCCTCTCTAGATGTTATAGATAAGACTGAAACTTATAAAAGGAACATGATTCATGCAGGGACCCACAGCTCATTTATTTCATAGCTCCAAATTCCAAATCTAATGTTTTATTGACTACAGCAGACACTCTTAGGGAAATATATGGCAATGCATCCCTAATTCACAATGCTAATTTGCACATTATTACTCTCTTCTCAAAGACTATAATAAATTGGGGAGGGTGTGGTCTGAGGGATAACAATTAACCTCTTACTTTTCCCTGCAATTGTGCTATTTAATAAAGGAATCATCACTGAGAAACCAAGAACTTGGAAACAAAGTTGAACTAAAGGTATGAGAGAATAGGCAAAAAAGAAAAATAGTCCTTGGACTTAGGGCCATGGAGTAAGAGATGAGAATTTCAGCATTAATAAAAAGCATCTTAATAACTCTGACAAACTGGGTAGAATTTCTTGAGGCAAAGATAAGAAATAATAATCATGAAAATTCAATCTTCTTAAATAATGTCAATCAAGAAATATTTACTGAACATTTATTATGCCCCATGAACAATATTGGGCTTCCATGGAGGCTCAGATGGTAAAGTGTCTGCCTGCAGTGCTGGAGACCCAGGTTTGATCCCTGGGTTAGGAAGATCATCTGGAAAAGGAAATGGCAACCCACTCCAGTACTCTTGTCTGAAATCCCATGGATAGAGGGGCCTGGTGGACTATAGTCCATGGGGTCACAAAAGTTCAGACATGACTGAGCAACTTCACTCACTATGAACAATACTGGATACTAGATGTTGTACAGGAGAGATCAAATATTCTGTTTTTAAAAACAGAATTGAACAATCACATGAATAATTCAACCTAAGCAAAGTACTCTGTGACAGGAGTATGGTTCCATGAGGGGTTAGACAAAAGATTCTGACATAGTCTGGGAGGTCAAAGAAGGTCTCCTGTACAAATTGATACTTAAGTAAGATAAAGGATAAATGAAAGTTAACTATTAATAGGTTAAATGTAGGAGGGGAAGGAAATAATATTTAGACAGGTAAGAGGAGAGAACTGTGAGAATAGTCTGTGATCCAGGGACCGTATTAGCACATATGAAAGATTGAAGTCTTTATAGTAGATTGATTACATAAACAGCCCCAATCTATCACACCTTCCTGAATTCATGCTCTTCTACTTCCATCCTATAACAACTCCAAGCTTGTCCTGTGGCTTGCTTTGGCCAGTAGAACAGTAACACACTGTACCCAAGCAGAATTTTTAAAAAGCACTTGCACATTGTTACTTCGTGCCCCTCCATAGTGAAAACTTGCTTGGCCTACCTTGAATAAGGAAATGTGGAGCAGAGCCATGTTGCCCAGTCGTCTCTGCTGAGGGCTACCCAGACCATTCAACCAACAGTCAGATACTTGGAGGAGCCCAGCAAAGGTAAATAAAGCAACTGGTTGATCTCTATGAATCCTGCTAAGCCCTGCTTATATCAATAGAGCTCTTGGGTGAACGCAAAAGAATAACCCAATCAATCCACAGGTTTGTGAGCTAAATATATATTTAATGTCTTAAGCCACTAGTATTTGTGATTGTTAGGTGGCATAAACATAGCTACAGATGATTCATATGGTGGGAAATGGAAAAATGGATAATCAGTGGTATATAGTGGTATATAATTCCACTGATTTTAGTGGAATGATTTTCAGGCTGTTGCGAAGAGATAATGGCAGCTTGGACTAACTGATAGTGAGGATGTAGACAAGGCTATAGAATCAGGGCAATTTGGGTTTAATTCTCTAGAAAATGGTGAACTACTAAAGGCTTTTATACAGATAGATGGTGACATGAACAGAGAGCTACTAATTTAGGGAAATTAAATTGACTGTGTTTTCATGAACAGATTACACTAGAAGGAGAGTCAAAGCACAGAATAAAAGAACAAAATATTGAACCAAAGAAAAAAAAAGGTTAAATGCCAAGAGAGTATATTTTCACAACATGATATTTAATGAAAAGCTTCAGACAATGAAACCACTCTGAGGCCCATATTCAAGAATAGATTCTCATTCTTAATCTTTCTAGATGTTAATAGTTTAATTAGAGGCCCTTTGACAGCTCAAACTCAATTAGTTGGTGGCTTGAAAGTGAAATGGAATCTATGGATTTAAAACATGATAAATTGGTTCCAAGACTACTTTGCACTAAGTGGTCTAGTGGATGAGAAATTAATATAAATATATAAACAGTTTAAAGAGCATGGGCTTCATTCACTTCCACATTATTGGCAAAGGCTGTCTATAGATTAACACCCTAATATAGACACTTCCCTTGTAGCTCAGTTGGTAAAGAATCTGCCTTCAGTGCAGGAGACCTGAATTCGATCCCTGGGTTGGGAAGATACCCTGGGAAGGAAATGGCAACCCACTTCAGTTATCTTTGCCTGGAAAATCTCATGGACAGAGGAGCCTGATGGGCTGCAGTCCATGGGGTCACAAAGAGTTGGGCACGACTGAACGACTAATACTTATTACTTATAGACAACAGGCTACTCCTTTCTGACTTTTCAAAATTTTCTCAACTTCATCCTCATGGTCATAGTAGTTACCTTATTCCATAATACATAGAGACACATTATAGTCTCTCAGTGAGTGTGTAGTCATTCCATAATATTTATGATGTAATATGGAATACAAATGCTTAGGAAAGTGAGCAGTGGATTTTAGTCATATCTCTATTTGAACTCAGTCCTTTCTCTTCTGTGTAATTCCCATCTCCTCATGCAGGTTTAAGGACATTATTCCAGGAATTCCTTGAACAGTATCATTCCAGCAAGTTTTTTCTTTTCCTCCTACTTAGATATTTCTCTCTCTTTCTCCTGTATAGCTGAAATCAGTGTACACATACCATTATAGAAATTCTCTTGTTTCATCTTCTGTCAGTTATCTATCTATTTTTTGATTTTATTTATTGAAAAACTCCGACAGAGTTATCTATTCTCATCATTTCTCATTATCTCCTCCCATATTCCTTCAAACCCACACAAGTTGGGTCTTTACTTCCATCATTCTATCAAAATATCTCACCATGTGTACCACATGCCCATTTGGTAAATCCAGAGGCTACTATCAGCAGCATACTTACCACTTTGACACATTTTTCTCACTTTCATTTCATACCAGCCATTCCCTTGTTTATCTTCTTAATGAATTTCTTTTTTCAACCTTGTTTTTTGGATATTTTTCTGCTCCCTGATCTCTTACACTTGGAGCACACAACAGCCTTGTCCATGGACTTCCCTTCATTCTCCCTTCATGCTTTTGATTATCTCATCCAATGAAATGGATTTAAGTATAATTCATATGGCAGCTACTCACAAATTTATATCTCTAGTCCAGACATCTACTCCAAATACCACATATATCTCTGCCTAGTTAACCACTTGAAAATCTTGAGTGGGCATTTCAAACTGAGACTCTGCCCTAAAATAAACCCTTGACTATATCACCTGCAATCAGTTGATGGAAATTTTATCCATTAATTGCTCAGAAAAAAATACATACATATATATGTATTTATCAGAAAAATACATACATTTATTTATTTATTAATCCTCGAGTCTTCTATTTTTTAACACCTTACATTCATCATATCAATAAATTCTGATATACTTCCAGAATCTCATCATTTCTTTTCATCCCTACTGATACCACTCTGGTGTGTGCGACTATGATTGCTTGAATTACTGTGATGCCTTCCTAGCTGGTTTTTGCCTTTTTCTCCTGACAGCCTGTTCTTAACAAGGCAATCAGAGTAATACCTTTAATATTAAGACAAATCATACCATTCTTGTATTAAAAACTGTGCAATATCATCGCCATACTCATGCAGGCTAGGAGCCAAAAATTTAAAACAGTAAATGACCCCTACCTCCGTATCTGAGTGTAGTTATTCCACTAAATGCATCTCTGAAGATTCTATACCCCACCCCCTGAACCACTGTGATATCTCTTTACTTTTTCTTAAGCATGATGAGCAGACTTTCACCTTAAGGGATTTTATCTCATTGTCTGCTTAGGATACTCTTCCTCAAGGTGTCTGCATCTCTCTCAACCTTTCTTTGAATTTCTGTTCAAGTGTCCTCTACACAGTGATGCTACACTGACCTTAGTATTTAATATGACAATCTAACTCCCTTCCCCAAACTCTGGGACTATTGATTCCCTTTGCCTTATAATATTTTTCCCCATAAAACATATTTAATATGAATACAGTAAATAATTTACTTATTTATTGTATTTATTGTTTATTTTCTCTCTCTCCTCTTAAACATAAGTATGTGAGGTCAGAAATCCTTAGTTCCATTGAATAAAATATTTCCAAGAATAAATAGTGGTTAACATACACACTAAATAATTATGTATTGATTGAATGAATGAACAAAATGATATTCTGATTTATGTGAGGTGACACACCCCACTTCACAACTAAACTCTAAATATGTATATATTATGAATTGTTTCTGTGGTTGCAATGAATCCATTTCTGTTGGCTTATACTTCAGAATGAGTTTTTAATCTGAATTAAGGCATCCTCATCTCACTATTGTCCTATTTATAACTTAATCATCAACCATTGCTGCTACTTTTCATGCAATGTGGAAGCCCTGGCCTCATTGAAGACAAAACATAAGAACAGTTGACAGTACGAAATGGCTTGTTGGATGTGGGAAGTGTAAATGACAAATAGGAGTCGAAACTCTATGAGACAGAAAGGGCAGAAATTTAGTTGAGTGATTTACTCAGAATTACAGAATAAATTAGCAACAAAAATGGACTAATGTAGGATTTCTACTTTCTGGTGAAGTTTATAGCCACTAGAACTTACCCTTCAGAGTCTAGTTCTAGTTCTAGACTGTGGCTTGCTTCCATCAGAATGAAAAATCTCATGCTAAGTCCTAGATGATATGTTCTTCTCATCCGAGATACATGCCGGATAGGCTTCACTATTGCTTTTGTTCTTGCTCATTATATTAAAGTTGAGAGCCCATAGTGTTTTAGGCCCTGTATTTCCTGGCATAGCATTATGGCAATTAGTCTGGTGTTTGAGTGTGTGCATGTATATGTATATGTAATGAGGAAAAATTTTTTAAAACAGAGATGGTGAGAAATTGCTTATGGCAAAAAAATATGAACAATTTCATGTTGATATTAGCAAAAAGCGTACTTTAACTCTGCTGTTCTACTTTTCTTCTTATATCTATCACATATTAGTACAAATCATTATATGTTATTTATATCCTGCCTGCATTTTGCTAGAGTTGTTCTGTGCTTAGATAGTGAATCCTCACAGAGCCTAATCAGTTAGTTCACAGAATATTTCATCCTTCTATGCTCTGATTTTAGTTTCATATCTAGACATAATATTTATTGTTGATGCAAAATTAAGGCCAGAAAGAGAAATTTAGAATAAAGGCAAATAAATGAATGAAAAAACAAGTATGATTAATTACTGGGCAGTCCTCTTAATTGAACAATAACATGAACCGTGAACTTCCAGATGTTCAAGCTGGTTTTAGAAAAGGCAGAGGAACCAGAGATCAAATTGCCAACATCCTCTGGATCATCAAAAAAGTAAGAGAGTTCCAGAAAGGCATCTATTTTTTCTTTATTGATTATGCCAAAGCCTTTGACTGTGTGTATCACCACAAACAGTGGAGAATTCTGGAAAAGATGGGAATACCAGACCACCTGGCCTGCCTCTTGAGAAACCTATATGCAGGTCAGGAAGCAACAGTTAGAACTGGACATGGAACAACAGATTGGTTCCAAATAGGAAAAGGAGTACGTCCAGGCTGTATATTGTCACCCTGCTTATTTAACTTCTATCCAGAGTACATCATGAGAAATGCTGGGCTGGAAGAAACACAAGCTGGAATCAAGATTGCCGGGAGAAATATCAATAACCTCAAATATGCAGATGACACCACCCTTATGGCAGAAAGTGAAGAGGAACTAAAAAGACTCTTGATGAAAGTGAAAGTGGAGAGTGAAAAAGTTGGCTTAAAACTCAACTTTCAGAAAACTAAGATCATGGCATCTGGTCCCATCACTTCACAGGAAACAGATGAGGAAAAAGTGGAAACAGTGTCAGACTTTATTTTGGTGGGCTCCAAAATCACTGCAGTTGGTGATTGTAGCCATGAAATCAAAAGACACTCCTTGGAAGGAAAGTTATGACCAACCTAGATAGCATATTCAAAAGCAGAGACATTACTTTGCCAACAAAGGTCCGTCTAGTCATGGCTATGGTTTCTCCAGTGGTCATGTATGGATGTGAGAGTTGGACCGTGAAGAAAGCTTAGCGCCAAAGTCTTGATGCTTTTGAACTGTGGTGTTGGAGAAGGCTCTTGAGAGTCCCTTGGACTGCAAGGAGATCCAACCAGTCCATTCTAAAGGAGACCAGTCCTGATGTCCATTGAAAGGACTGATGCTGAAGCTCAAACTCCGATACATTGTCCACGTCATGTGAAGAGTTGACTCACTGGAAAAGATGCACATGAGTTTGGGTGAACTCCAGGAGTTGGTGATGGACAGGGAGGCCTGGTGTGCTGCGATTTATGAGGTCACAAAGAGTTGGACACGACTGAGTGACTGAACTGAACTGAATAGAAACAATAATAAAATAAATGATAGCTAATGCAATAAATTCAAATAATGAAAAGAAGTTAATTTTTCCTATAGCATTTTCTTTTCCCTATTTTAGTACCAGTTTCTCCCACTATCCAAAAATAAAGCATGCCTATGAAATCTTTTCTAAGCCAAAATGACCACAAAGGAAAGAAACAATTGCCTTTTATTTTCCATAAAAGTAAAAAAAAATTATCTTAGTATTTGTTTTCAGGAAAATAGGTAGGTATTTTGTAAAATTGAAGTGCTATAAAGCAAAATTTTGAAAAACAGGGATGACTGTATTAAACCATTAGATGACTTTTTATTATTTTAATTAATTATTATTTTTGGCTGCACTTGGTCTTCATTGCTGCAAGGGATTTTCTCCAGTTGTGGTAAGTGGGGGCTTCTCGTGGTGGTATTAATAGCTTTTTTTGTTGCAGAGCTGACTCTCTAGCCCGGGCTCAGTACTTGTGGTACATGAATTTGATATGTGGGATCTTCCTGGACCAGGGATCAAACTCATGACTCCTGAATTAGAAGCAGATTCTTTACCAGAGGTACCAGAGAAGCCCAATTTGATGACTTTTAAACTGTGATCTGTTCTCATGTTCAATGACGTTTACTGCTCAGGAATACTTATTTTATGTATATACTGGATTCTGTTAAGGTTTAGCTAACTATTAACATCACAGGATGATTTTGTATGAATAGTATTTGAAACTTCATCACTGCAATGTTTCTAAATTTTCCACCATGTGACCAAAGGATGTGGTTCCTTACGTCCACAACTTCTTAAGGACCACACTATTTCTTTCCCAAATCCATTTTCCAGTAAATTATCTTGTGTAAAAGAGGTGCTTTACCTCATCTCAGTTCCTCTCAATGAGTCTATCTGCTGGTCCAGAATCTTTCTGCATTACCCATAATAAAAATAATGAAATGAATAGCCTTTTACTTATTCCAAATTTTAACTAATTTATTTAAATTACATATTTTTAAAGCACATCTTAAAAGTCCATCCATGCCATTATTATTATAAAGACATTAAATCCTTATAAGTGAAAGAAAGAGTACATTTGAGTGATTCCGGAGAGTATTATGCAAATAAATACAAAGCATTCAGATAGTGATAATAGTTATTATATTAGATTTTAAAATTCACTTTGATAAAATTGCCTTAACCAGTCACAAATTAGCTATGATGAGTTCTATAGAATAGGAATATTGAAATAGGGTTCAAAATTGATATTTTCTAAGAAGTCTGAACAAGCAGGTTAGTAAAAGGCTACCTCTCTCTCCTCAAATGTGTTCTGAGGCTACAAAACCTGAGTGGATAGGCTTGAGTAAACTTAAATAGAAAGTGTGTTTATTCCTCACTTTTTCATTGGCCAAATCTGCAACTGAAATGGTGTCCCAGTGCCACTTGTCTTTCCTTCCATTTATCTATCTTTGAAGCAGTCTTAGTGGTATTTTTAAATAACTATTTGTGGTCAGAGACCAAGTAAATAAATAATTATAATATTTTAAAACTATAATGTGATAAAAGTAGAGTGCTTAAAAGTCATTTTTATTTCCAGACTAGTTTATTTAACTAATGTCTTACAGGGAAAAGCTTCTGCAAAAGGCAATCCATTTGCCTGAATTCTCTCTCCAACATTAACACAGTTCCAGGTGAAGTTCTGTCTGTTCCTTTTGGTCTAGCAAGCAAAAGAGGTGTTTTTAATTTTCTAAAGTGTTGGTTTCTAGGCACAGATAACAAATATCTAGTGTTTGAAGAATTGCTTAGTCAGATCTAAAATGCATGCTTTTAAGCCAAGTAAAAAATTCAGTTAAGTAGAAATCAAGATAAAAAGCATGGATATCTGATGACAGGTTCCATGAGTGGTTTAAGAAATGCTTTTGTAGGCACTGTGGAGGATGTCAATCAGTAAAAAGGGCAAAACTGAGAAAGTAAGAGTGATTTTGGAACAAAATTTACTCCAGAATCTACAGGCAGAATCTATATGATCTTTAAGGTGGAGGAGAGAACTTGGACATACCCCAACTCCAACTCAAAAACATTTCTGGTGGACTGAAGGAAAATTGAGGGGTTCTTCATTAAATACATTTTCTATGAAAGAGAAATGAAATAGTCTGCTGGGAGGAAAAAAAAAAGATTCTGGGAAGAATGCTATTTGGAGGTTATCACAGAAGAAGAAAACAATCAATTGGCAAATATAAAGCAGAATAGCCTCCCTCTATAATAAGATCAGGGCCTTTCCAAGGGGCACAGTGGTAAAGAATCTGCCTGCCATTGCAGGAGACACAGGAGACATGGGTGTGATCCCTGGGTTGGGAAGATTCCCTGGCATAGGAAGTGGCAACCACCATTTTCCAAATATGTCTAAAATACATTGTTTTTTAGACTTTGTATTCCCTATTATCAATATGTAGATATTTAATATTTAGTTGTGAAAAAGTGAAAGTGTTAGTCACTTAGTTGTGTCCCACTCTTTGTGACTCGTATTCCATAACCTGCTGGCTTCCTCCGTCCATGCGATTCTCCAAGCAAAGATACTAGAGTGAGTAGCCATTCCCTTCTCCAGGAAATCATTTTTCTCTCAGTGTTTAGAAATTTGGGGGGAATCTCGCACACTAAATAACTAGGACAATTTGAATTTCAGAGTCCTCCACCCAGTGTAGGCCATGTCAGGAGTACAGTGTTGAGTTTCAGATGTCTCACCATCGACAAAGCATTCACAGAGAATTAGCAGGATGTTGAGAGCACTGGCCAGGCCATCTGAGAAATACTTTAGGAAAATAGGGCTCTTCTTCTAGAAAATCAAAGAAATGGAAGGATTCCTAAAGGTCATCTGGTCCAAGTGCTTGATGTGAGAGCTTTCAGATTNGCAGGATGTTGAGAGCACTGGCCAGGCCATCTGAGAAATACTTTAGGAAAATAAGGCTCTTCTTCTAGAAAATCAAAGAAATGGAAGGATTCCTAAAGGTCATCTGGTCCAAGTGCTTGATGTGAGAGTTTTCAGATTCCCCAGCAGATGTTACAAAGAAGCTTTGCCTGTCCTTACTGAGACTAACTGTTCCAGTGGGATTCTTTTCCTTTGCTTTCTAGGGAAAAAGGCTCTATATTTGAGACAGCTAGATAGAGAAATATAATTCCCACTTTATTTCTCTAAAGCCATGATTTTGAAACTCAGCTATAGACAAGTATCTTTCTGTTCTGAAGAACAGAAAGAGTCTGTTGCTGAGTTTTCAAGACCCTAAAGTTTTGCCCCACAATGTATATACTAATTTTATTTCTCTCCATTGTACAGACAGGCTAATCTGACTCCATTCTACACAACAGTGTTATTCTGTTCTAGCGGCTATTTTGGGTTTCTATTGCTGTGTAACAAACCCCTGCAAAACCAGGTGTCTGTAAAACAGAACTTTTATTTTTTATTCACAAGATTCTACGGATCAGGAATTCAAGAAGGATTCAGATGGAATGTTTTTGGCTTTACCTGATTTCATTAGCAGTCATTCATTTAATAGTTATATTTAAATATTAGAACATAAAGAATACAATCTTTATAGTAACTTCATTGCAGTATTTATAAAGGTATAAATCTATTTAATCCTTTATTGATGGGTATTTAGATTGTTTCTAATTTTTTTCACCATTGCCAACATTACTGTACTTAATGCTCTTTTAGAACTTATTTGGATGGGTCTCTGTTGTATAAAGTTCTACAAGAATTTATGAATAAAATATAAATTCATATAAATTTTAGTACAAATGGATAAGCCAACAAATAAAGGTAGTCCAGTCTGGACCACCTTAGGAGAATGATCACTTTTCCATCTTTTCTCCATTTCCATTCTGCAGTCTGATAGTGAATTGTATCACTGTTATTTTCACTTGCATTTCTCTGAATATTAGTGAGGTTGAGCACTTGTTTATATTTAATAATTATTTGTATTTATTCTGAATTTTTTAATATCATTTTTCCATTTTCATAGGGATATTTTATTTTTTATTGTATCAGTAAGTAGTAGGTATAACAAATATATGGTTTCTGACAACTATAGTAATTTTCCTCAAAGAAATTCTCTTTTAACTTTATTTGTAATGAATATGTCCCATAAAGAAAATGTTTCAAATAAAATTTGTGTTTTCCTTTTGCTACTTCTGAGTTTGGCTTCTTGTTCCTCAATATTATAAAAATATTTACTTATATTTTGTTTCCATGTTTTTGTTGCTTCATGTTTTATATAAATATTTCATCTATCTGGATATGTATGTGTATGTGTATGTATATACTGTAATAGAGATTTTATTTTTCTCAACTGGATGGCTGGCTAATCCACTGTTATTTATGTAATAATGCATTCCTCCTCAACTAATCTGTAAAATCAAGTTATTATATCTAGACTTTATTCTGTACTTCAATTTGTCTCTTCCTCCACAAGTATAAACTAAATACACAAATATAAACTGCTTTAACTTCTGTAGTTATATATACATGTTCCTTTTTTGTTTTCATATCTGTGACATAAGTTTTTATATTATTGTCAGGTTTTCTGGGTATTCTTGCAAACGCATTCTTCTAAATGAAAAAAAAATTACAGTTGTGTCATAAAGTAGCATATAAATTTTTATTGAGTTAAAATTATAAATTCAGTAGGAAAAAGTAAAAAAATATATAATATTTAGTTTACTCATCAAGAAACATATTATGATTGTTTTTACATTTATATAAACACTCCATTATAGTCTTAAGCTTTATGGAGTTATTTTATGTAGTTATTTTCTTTTTATGCTGTAATAAAATTTTTCTTATTATGCTTTCCTATTATTTTCTCTTTCTTGCTTGCTATTAGTAGAATAAAAAAAAGCTATCACTTTTTTATGCAATACCAAAAAATTTTTACAATATCGGATTTTTATATTAACTAAGTATTGTATCATTTAAATGACTTAACTAATTGTTTCTTTCAGTTGGTCATTTGATTAACAAGGCTTGTAGGTAAATATCTGTAATATGTTCAAATAACAATCTTTTAGAATCTGCCTTTAAATTAAGGATACTATTTATTTATTATTGTGCCAGTGTTTTATTATATTTGTTAATTTCTCTTAAATAATGTTAAGTAACTTTTGAGTAATTTGAAACTCAAAAAGATGTATTTCTTAAAAATAGTTANTAACAAGGCTTGTAGGTAAATATTTGTAATATGTTCAAATAACAATCTTTTACAATCTGCCTTTAAATTAAGGATACTATTTATTTATTATTGTGTCAGTGTTTTATTATATTGGTTAATTTCTCTTAAATAATGTTAAGTAACTTTTGAGTAATTTGAAACTCAAAAAGATGTATTTCTTAAAAATAGTTAAATTTCCTTGATGTCACTGAGTTTATGAAATGGTGCTAAGCACTATAATAACTACTACTACAGGGAATAAAAATTAACGCTAGCTGGTCACTTTCTATGTAAAGCTTTTACCTCCAATGTGTTAATGTACCTGACAGCATTTCAGGTCATTTTAAGACTGAGAAAAAGGTCACTGATTTCTTTGGAAAAATAAATGGTTCAGTTTGAGATTGGGGGTTACAATTTCTTTTGTTTTGATTTTAATTAATTTGTGTTTGTCTTTCTTGGGTGAAAAGAAAAAGGAGGAAAGTTAGAAAAGTAGGCAAAGCAAAGGCAGAGACTGATGAAGAAGCCATAGGCAAAACTTGAATGGATGTGTTATGATCAGGTAATAAGCAGAGGAAAAGCATGTGTAACTTGAAGGAATGGGCCTTGTCTCTCTTATTTTACTAGACAGTTTTAGAAGCTCATAGTATGATAAGCATATAGAAGTGCTTAATAAATTTGCTGAATGAATAGATGAAAAATCAATGTCAATCTATGAACTAGGTGCCCATCTTTAATCCAAATGGCAGGTTGTCCACCTCCAGCTAATTCCCACATTAGGCGGGATGCATGAACATCCTTTAACATCTTCACTGAGTCTGCTGATTCACACAAAGAGTCGGACGTGACTGAGCAACTTTTACTTCACTGGGAGTAGGAGAGAGATCTTAGACAAGACAAGAAAAATAATTATTCAATTATCTTAAATAAGTTCTTGGTGTTCCAGGCTGTCCTTCTTCTATTGAGTCTTTTCAAAGAAAATGGAAAAGTAAAGAAGCATGCTATTTGATGATGAAGGAAATTTCAAACTATCTACTTCGGTTTCAATGCTGTTTGTGATCCACAATAATATTATACTTTTAAAAAATGTGAACAAAAATGAATTCAACATCCAGTACCTTTTCTCTGAAGCAAGACTAGAGAGCTACTCACATAAGAAATCTGAATAAAGTCACTATTTATATGACAACACAGAAGAGTATTTAATTAAGACCTAAAGAAATCAGATCTAAGTGCTGCATTGTAAAGCACATTTCTAAGCCTTGGTAACTTAGTAATGTCTAAACACAGTCTTTTTGACCAAGAAGGTTTTGAGTCAAAAGTGCACTGATGATTCAACCAAGCTTTAGGGTACTTGTTTCAAATATTACAGTATTATACATCCATATACGCAGAAATGCAACATAAGAAAATATTAATTACTACAAAAAGTTCTGAAAACTAAAACAAAATCCTGTGGCAACAGAAACAGTGCAAGGAGATTTCATATGCTCTGATTTATTCATAGCTGTGGGCTTCCTTAATGCTCTTCATATGGTGCATTAGTTCAAACATCCCAGATTACTGAAATGCATATTACTGATTTAAGTAAACTTCTGTATAAAGTTTTTATAGGAGGCTAATTTTGTACCGAATTTTGCCATATATTGGAAAAAGTGTGGAGATAGGAAAATTAAGTTCTAACTGGGCTCTGATTAGCTCAATGTCTGTTGAACATGTTATTCACAGAGCCTAATTTCTCTAGGACCTAAATATAAAATGAACCATTTTATTGCTAAAGTTGATCCTTTCTCAGCTACATAAGGCCAAGTGGGAGTGGACATGTGGTTGGATTTTGAAAATTGAACTTAGCAGAAGGTAATTGAACTCACAGGTGATAAATCCAATAAATTTAAGCAATTTAACCAGAAACTTTAAATTAAAGGGAAGAATAGAGCCTGGCATAGACTGAGATAGAAATGTGGTTAGGAAAAGAGATAAGATGTTCTATTTGGGACAGGAAGGCTGTGGTTTAATGTCATTCTACTTATGTACTTCAATTCTGGACACTCTGAGTGACTTCTTTTGAGTATGCTAGAAGCTTGAGTGGGAGAGAACTGCAGATAAAAATATACTATATCAAACCTAAAAAAATTGATATCACCCTCTACCAGAACTATCATACCTGGATGTCAAATCCATAATTCTCAGCAACATCAGGAAAGATTTTATATCACAGGTTGTATTAGTTGGTTTCACTGGGCCAAATAAGCTTACCACCTGTTCCATAGTGTACCACATGTATTGATGTAATTGCAATAGGCAAGGAAGAGACATTGTGTAAAGATACCCACTGGGTCTATCTATATGACCAAGTGACAAAACAGACCTAAAATGAACTCTGCCCAGCTGATTCTGTTTCCTTGGCCATATCAACTGGCCATATCATATCCATTGTCTGTCTGAATGGTGGGTGCAATCTATTTGAAACTCTGCTGCAGGGTAATTGCTGAGAAGTTCTGAATCAGCTACACTAGGGTGATCTGTCAACACTAGGGATTGTATTCTGTTAATGTGGTCCCCATCCTCACTTCAGATTCAGTGGCAAAACTGTTGAATGTGGAAAACTCAAGNAGTGCTGCATTGTAAAGCACATTTCTAAGCCTTGGTAACTTAGTAATGTCTAAACACAGTCTTTTTGACCAAGAAGGTTTTGAGTCAAAAGTGCACTGATGATTCAACCAAGCTTTAGGGTACTTGTTTCAAATATTACAGTATTATACATCCATATACGCAGAAATGCAACATAAGAAAATATTAATTACTACAAAAAGTTCTGAAAACTAAAACAAAATCCTGTGGCAACAGAAACAGTGCAAGGAGATTTCATATGCTCTGATTTATTCATAGCTGTGGGCTTCCTTAATGCTCTTCATATGGTGCATTAGTTCAAACATCCCAGATTACTGAAATGCATATTACTGATTTAAGTAAATTTCTGTATAAAGTTTTTATAGGAGGCTAATTTTGTACTGAATTTTGCCATATATTGGAAAAAGTGTGGAGATAGGAAAATTAAGTTCTAACTGGGCTCTGATTAGCTCAATGTCTGTTGAACATGTTATTCACAGAGCCTAATTTCTCTAGGACCTAAATATAAAATGAACCATTTTATTGCTAAAGTTGATCCTTTCTCAGCTACATAAGGCCAAGTGGGAGTGGACATGTGGTTGGATTTTGAAAATTGAACTTAGCAGAAGGTAATTGAACTCACAGGTGATAAATCCAATAAATTTAAGCAATTTAACCAGAAACTTTAAATTAAAGGGAAGAATAGAGCCTGGCATAGACTGAGATAGAAATGTGGTTAGGAAAAGAGATAAGATGTTCTATTTGGGACAGGAAGGCTGTGGTTTAATGTCATTCTACTTATGTACTTCAATTCTGGACACTCTGAGTGACTTCTTTTGAGTATGCTAGAAGCTTGAGTGGGAGAGAACTGCAGATAAAAATATACTATATCAAACCTAAAAAAATTGATATCACCCTCTACCAGAACTATCATACCTGGATGTCAAATCCATAATTCTCAGCAACATCAGGAAAGATTTTATATCACAGGTTGTATTAGTTGGTTTCACTGGGCCAAATAAGCTTACCACCTGTTCCATAGTGTACCACATGTATTGATGTAATTGCAATAGGCAAGGAAGAGACATTGTGTAAAGATACCCACTGGGTCTATCTATATGACCAAGTGACAAAACAGACCTAAAATGAACTCTGCCCAGCTGATTCTGTTTCCTTGGCCATATCAACTGGCCATATCATATCCATTGTCTGTCTGAATGGTGGGTGCAATCTATTTGAAACTCTGCTGCAGGGTAATTGCTGAGAAGTTCTGAATCAGCTACACTAGGGTGATCTGTCAACACTAGGGATTGTATTCTGTTAATGTGGTCCCCATCCTCACTTCAGATTCAGTGGCAAAACTGTTGAATGTGGAAAACTCAAGTACAGGGGAAAGACTGTTAGTGTGTTATCTAGACTGGGCTATTTTTAATTCCTGGAGGTTTCTGGGAGACTAGAAGATTAACAGGAAATGCTCACCTAGAATCCCCATGAAAGATTTCCCAATCACTCTGGGCAAAGGTCTGTGCTTGCTTCACTTTCACACTTACACACTTGGGATATAGGAAAGTGGAGGTGGAAGAAACAAAGCCAGAAATAAAAGGGCAAGGGTTCAATATATGTAAAGGTTTCTGTAGAAGTTGATAAAAAACACATGACTCTGAATGACTTCCAAAACACTGAATCCTATAAGACACTCAAAAAAAAAAAAAAAAAAAAAAGAGTGATCTGAACACCATCTGTTTGTCCTTTTGGTACATGTGGTAATGGTCACTTATCTGACTACCTGTGGATATGGAAATGCATTTGAAATAATGAAGGACCCTCTGCTCTATTATAATGACAACTACCAATGACACTTATAACCTTAGCAGCAGGTTAGAAACTATTTATGTCCACTCCCATTAAGAATTTTACCTTTTTTGACACATCCATTTGGTTCTGTTTGAAAGAAAAAATCATTAGTCTGACCTAAAACCACAAATGACGACCAACTTCTCTCAAGTAATTTGCATATGCTTAACTATTCATGAGTTCCCTGCTGAGCATCAGAGGTGGTTATCAATCTACCTACACCCTAAACTTCTATAGAATTCTCAGTTTCTGTTAAAGCATGCTCAATTCCCTGTGAAATAAAACTTGAGATGAGAAGCATTCTAGGCAGTGCTAACTTTTTCTTGGGAAGCATTTTGGCATTTTCTATGAAGAATACAGTTTATCTATTCATTGAACAGATATTTATTAAGTAGCTACAATCTGCTGAGTACCTAGTCCAACTGTGGAACGTGTTGTGTATTAAAACTGATCTTATTTTAATAAGAATAGTGTATTAAATTGATCTTATTTACCATCATCTATTCTTTCAGCAGCATTCACAATCACTCCCCTTCCTCCTACCATAATTCAATTTGTCATTTGTTGATAGATGGGCTAGAAGACAAAATTTGGCAAAATACAAAACATAGAATATCTCCTATTTGAAGCATGTGTACTAGTAGAATTTTGGGTCTACAACCTACACTAACAACACTTGAATAGGCACTTATCTTTTAATTTTTGTATTTATGTTTTCATGCTTTTGAGTTTTCATCTGATTAAAACAAAATGTTAATAGTGCTGTATTTAATATTTCAGTGCCTATACTGGTGAAGCAGAGATCTCAAGGAAATTACTGCTGTTGAAGGTAAATAAGTTATTTATTGTTTTGTTGAAGGAGTTACATTTCCAATGTGTGGTGCATTATGCTTTGTTTATTTTACATTTTTTGATGCAAATGACTTGCCATCTTAATCTCAGAGTACATCAGAAACAGAGTGATAGAAACTTTGTCAAAACTACCAATGCTCAGAATTTTTTTTTTTTTTGAAATTACATGGGTCAAATAGCAAGCAGATTACTTAAGAGGTACAAAATAGCATCAGAGAGCTTTTGGAAAAGATCATTTTATATACGTCTGACCACTAACGACTTCTGAAGTCTTTAGCTCACAGCAAGAAAACTATACTAGAAACAAAACAAAAATATGTTCACTAATGCCTCTTTCAATTAGTCTTTGTTTTTAGTATAAAATATAGAGTGTATTTGGATTTTATTTCAAAAATGCATAGAATCTATTGAATTCCAGCTGATACTGCTCTAGGCAAATTTTTGAGATTTTCCATTGTATGATGAAAATCTTATTTACATTACTTTGCATCATATTTCTGTGTTGTATAGTTATCAAATAAACTATTTAGGAGTTATATGGGGGAAGTTTAGGGGGGAAAACCCTCAACCATCTTCCTGGGGTTTTGTTTGTTTTCTTTCTCTCTTTTTTCATAAAATGTTTATAAAATGGGCAAGTCTAGGGAAACTTTCTAATTTGTGGATGGCGGTTCCAAGCTGTGCCTATACAGTTTAATGACTGCTTAGTTCCAAAATATATAAACACATTACCCTTCTACATAGCAAAATGCCCAGGAGAAGGCAATGTAGAAGAAATGAAGCAGAAGAAAATATATTGCACCATTTTCTTTTTTCCATTTAATTTAAAATTGATATAAAGTGTTTTCAGCTTTGAGGAGCCAGTGAATGCTTTCCACTTGCTGCTTCCTCATTTTATCTTAGATGCCGTTGGCCAATATACCAACCCTACACAGCTTCTGGGAAAGTCTTCTCAGGCAGATTTTGAAGGAAGATACTGTCTTTCCTCTGAGTGTCAGCAGCCAAAGTTCTTATTATTTACTTTGAAGATAAATGATTTTTTATTTTAAGAGTGTGTATGCGGGCATGTGTGTGTGTAATTCTTCAGTCTTATCTTTGTTATGCAAAACAACTTTTCAGCAGGACCTGCAAAGTTTAGCCATCTACCAACAAAATATTTGGTACATCAGCTTCAGAATGAAATGTCTGGATGTCAAGTTGCCTTACTGTATCCTACATTTTAGTATGCTGTATGCATAAGCAGTTGGTATGCAACTGAAAGAAAATTCTATATTTGAGAATGGAGAGGTGCTGAAAATCATAATTACAGTGAAATTCCTCATTATTCTGTGTTGATTAATATAAAATACATGAGGAAAAACTTAGCAATGTTTTTGAAACATAGTAGGATTCAACTAAATTGTATTTGAATCTGAATGTTATGAAGCCTCAATGTATTCCATGTTTTGGAGAAAAATAGCGAAGTATATTCATGCTTATGCAGAAGAAAGGGGTGTACATCTTGTCCAGACCAGAGGGGGTAATCTAACAAAAATTTTACTCTGGTACCAACTCTACTGGCAATGTGGCCGTAAGAACAGCAAACAATCCAGACTCTGTTCATGAATATGAGAGGATTGAGAGACGTGTGGCAATTGCCATTCTTTGTTTTGAGCAGCACACAGTCCTAGAGATGGTAACTGGCTGTCACTGTTTCTACCATTTACTCCTCAAGTCATTGAATACTCTGCTCACAGAGTGGCTTTTGCCTTAGCTCCCCATGCAAACTGTTCATTCCAAAATCCACCACATGGCCAGTGCCGGTGAAAAGATCTGCTTCCATGACTCACTTTTTGAGATGCATTTGATACATCATCTCTTTAAAACAGACCCTAACCTCTGCAGCCAATTTAGTTCCTTTCTCCTTTGTGTTCTCACAACAAAATTTTTATAATTATGTTACTATAATAACTTTGTATGTTATATCTGTGTACAAAGTGGCTGTTCTAACTAGACATTAAGCTCCTTAAAAACAAATGTGATTTATTCATTTTTTAAACACTAACATGTAAGAGATATTTGACCATAATGTAAGGGCACAATAAACACTTACTGAGTGAATATTAGAGATATCTGACCAGTTTTAGAACAGCCTTCTTGTATTCTATGATATAAAAAGCCCTATCACTTACCTCAGGAAAATGAGTCAAAAGACTGCAATGATTTTTAGGCATGGCTTTCTCATACTAGCATATACAGCCTTCCTGGAATATAATTTTTTCTTGTTTTAAACCTCTGCTCCATCACTCATGTAACTAACATTAAGCATCTACAAACAGAAGTCTTTAATGACTCCTTTCAGTCTGTACAATTTAGTAAAAAATTCTTGGGATTTTCCAGCATTTTTAACATGCTATATTTTTCCAATATGTTCAACTAAAACTCATATATGATATAGAGGTTACTGGTCTTTGACATCTTTAAAGTATCATCACTTTACTGAATGATCCAAAGGTGGTAAAAGGAAAGAAGAGAGAGATGAAGGGATGAAAATTTTCCAAATGTATTTTTATTTCTTTATCAGAATAGGGGAAGTATTTCAAAATATAAATTCAGATTGATTTGATATTTGATGGCATTTGTGTTTCAATTGTTTGATTTTCCAAAAAGAAAAAATGTAAATTAAAAAAAGCAGAATGTCAAACTGGAAAATAGTAATTCAGGTAGAAGATTATTTCTTTAAGGGAAAGAAACCCACTTAGAATTAAATTTTAAAATGTACAAAACCATGCACACACACATACAGAGAAATCTGAATGGCCAGAAACAAGTTTAGTTGATAACAGGATATTGCTTTATCTAGAACATGATGCTGTTTTCTACTGGTTTTAAGCTTTAGCTTTGTTTTGTTTTAGCTTTAAATTATAATAATCTGAATGGGCTGGCATAAGTTGAAACAAGCCTTCTCACAAACTACTCAGGAGTTTAACACAAATTTTCAAAACTGAAAAAAATTATTCAAACTATTTTACTCAGAAATTCAAATTCTCTACATTATCCCACTGAAATGAATCAAATAAAAAACACAGTAAATTCTCAGATCACATTTTTGAAACAACAATTTTCAAAACTATGAAGCTTATACACACACTCACATGAACATGCATATCAACACACACAGAGATGTGTATAAGAGACAGGTCTAGGCAAGGCTATGATTTTTCCAGTGATCATGTATGGATGTAAGAGTTGGACT
>SJYW01027180.1:229598-244395 GCA_006410735.1 Raphicerus campestris | reverse complement strand
AGGGCAGGAGGAGAAGGGGACAACAGAGGATGAGATGCTGGATGGCATCATTGACTCAATGGACATGAGTCCAGGAGTTGGTGATGGACAGGGAGGCCTGGCATGGTGCAGTTCATGGGGTCACAAAGAGTCGGACACGACTGAGCAACTGAACTAATGAAGACCTACAAGACCTTTTAGAACTAACACCCAAAAAAGATTTGTTTTTCATTATAGGGAACTGGAAAGCAAAAGTAGGAAGTCAAGAAACACCTGGAGTAACAGGAAAATTTGGCCTTGGAGTACAGAATGAAGCAGGGCAAAGGCTAACAGATTTTTGGCAAGAGAATGTGCTGGTCATAGCAAACACCCTCTTCCAACAACACAAGAGAAGACTCTACACATGAACATCATCAGATGATCAACACCAAAATCAGATTGATTATACTCTTTGCAACTAAAGATGGAGAAGCTCTATACTGTCAGCAAAAACAAGACCGGGAGCTGACTATGGCCAGATTATGAATTCCTTATTGCCAAATTCAGACTTAAATTGAAGAAAGTAGGGAAAACCACTAGACCATTCAGGTATAACCTAAATCAAATCCCTTATGATTATACAGTGAAAGTGAAAAATAGATTTAAGGGACTTGATCTGATAGACAGAGTGCCTGATGAACTATGGATGGAGCTTCATGACATTGCACAGGAGACAGGGATCAAGACCATCCCCATGGAAAGGAAATGCAAAAAAGCAAAATGGCTGTGTGGGGAGGCCTTACAAATAGCTGTGAAAAGAAGAGAGGCGAAAAGCAAAGGAGAAAATGAAAAATATAAGCATCTGAAATCAGAGTTCCAAAGAATAGCAAGGAGAAATAAGAAAGCCTTCCTCAGCAATCAGTTACTGCTCATAATCAGATATATACTTAGAAACTGGAATAACAGATAGTAAGCAAAGTGAAGAAGAGCCATGGGATTCCACCCAAGTTATGGCTGCTGCCAGGACACTCTGGGCTTCTTTGTAGTTAAGGACCTGCAACTAAGAAAAGGAATCTCTACTGAGATGGGGTGGGGGAGGTGGGGCTTCCCAAGTAGTGGTAGTGATTAAAAAAAAATCCTCCTGCTAATGCAAGAGATGCAGGTTTGATCCATCCCTGGGTTGGGAAGATTACCTGAGGAGGAAAATGGCAATCCACTCTAATATTCTTGCCTGAGAAATCCATGGAGAAGTGGAGCCTGGTAGACTACAGTCTATGGAATCTCAAAGAGTCAGGCATGACTAAGCAACTGAGCACTGACATAGGAATAACTAACTCTGAGCAGCAGGCCACAGCAGGACTTCATTAACAGAGTGGATACAAGAAGGATTTTTCCTGTGTTTCTTTGTACCACTCACTGTAAGGATACAAGGCTTGCACAGTCCCACTCCAGCCTAAAGGGGATAATTGTCAAATGCCATGGAATGAATACTTTAATTACCCTAAAATTCATGTGAAGTCGGTCCTTGGGGAAAAATAACCATCCCTCATGAATGAAATCAACGCCCTTGTAAGAAAAGACCAGAGAACAAGCTTTCTTTCCATGAGAAGATGCAAAGAGAAATCAACTCTGCAATGGAAGAGGGCTCTCATCAGACCCTGACCATGCTAAATCCTGAACTCTGATTTCCAACCTCTACAACTGTGAGAAACAAGCACAGTAAGTCCTTTACATATGCACCTATAAGTTGCGAACTTTCAAAGATGCAAATGTATGTTCACTTGTCCAATCATATAAGTTAGTTCACATGTCTGGCATACATTGTCATAGCAGGCATCATCTTCAAGTGATTGTGCTTTGTGTGTACTATATTGTACAGTATGTATAGAATACAGTAGCACAGTATCTTTATTTCAAGTGTTTGTTGTTTATGTGTTATTTATGAGACAAGTATTATAAACATATTAAAGTACAGCACTATATAGCCAATTATATTAGCTGGGTACCTAGGCTAACTTTGTTATTCATGTTAGTTGCTCAGTCATGTCTGATGCTTTGCAAAACCATGGACTGTAGCTCACTAGGCTCCTCTGTCTGTGGAATTCTCCAGGCAAGGATATTGGAATGGGTAGCTCTTCCCTTCTCTGGGAGATCTTCCTGACCCAGGGATCAAATCCAGGTCTCCTGCACTGCATGCAGATATTTATCATTAGGGAAACCCAACATTGTTGGACTTACAAATCAACTGGACTTACAGACACACTCTCAGAATGGAACTTATTCATATGTGGAGGACTTGCTGTATTGTTGTCTAAGTCCCTCAGTCAATGGCAGCTTGTAATAGTAGTAAGCTAAAATAGCAGTCTACTCCCTCCACAGGATAGAAGATTTGGATTACACCATAAGGTAAATTTCCAGGTCCTCCTGAGATGATAGATGAGAGTGAGAATTCCACAATTTGGCATGGATAGTGGAAGAGGAAGAGGATGACTGTCAGTGGTAGTCTTGAGACTTTGAGACTACCTACGCAATGAGTCCAAGTTCATCTCACAAGCTCAGGATTTTTTTGTTTTTTGCTCCTGAGGAATAAAGGTCCACAGATCTATGGACGACCTGCTCACCATCCTGTAGACCTGTGAGACACATAGGAAGGACCATGGTGACAATGAAAAGTCAGATTTCCTGCTACAAGAAGTTTAACTAATTCATTGCCTTAGCTGCTACCTTTATGGATCCACCATCAATGCAATCTATAGCCTGCTTCCACATAGTGAGNGGAAGGACCATGGTGACAATGAAAAGTCAGATTTCCTGCTACAAGAAGTTTAACTAATTCATTGCCTTAGCTGCTACCTTTATGGATCCACCATCAATGCAATCTATAGCCTGCTTCCACATAGTGAGTGAGTGAGTACAACCTATGAGATGTAAAACTTCCTTAAGTTGTATCTTTTGCTCAAGAACATTCAGTGGCACTGTCAAAGCTTTCTCAAAACGATTTAAGATTCAGAGTCCAAAACCACAATTACTTTTGCACCAAGTAGTAATAGTAATAGTATCACTATTAACTTAATACTATCAAATTAGTNAATATGTGTTAATTTGGCCTGGAAATAGTGGCATAGAAACAACAAAACCCGACTCTGCTCCATACATTCTGATTTGGCAAAGGTTCTACAGATTAACAAATTTTTTTTGGCAAACAAAATACTTTTACTCTTTTTCCAGGGGAAAAAAACACAAAGATAAATATCAAAGGATTTTTTTTTTGACACTGCTTGATCACCACCTTTCTGCTATCCTATAAAATATTACCCACAAGGCCATAGATCTCTCTGAAAAATTACCTACATGACACAGAAAGATCAGCTTTTGAAAGTGGAGGTGAAAGAGGGTGGACAACTAGCCAATAGTTCTGGGGAAATCAACAGCAAGCATGGTGATCTGAGTCAAAGTTAAGTAGCCCAGACTGAAAGTGGCTGCTGAGAAGTGCAAAGCAGAGCATATTGGCAAAAAAAAAAAAAAAAAAAAAGAAAGAAAGAAAGAAAGAAAAAGAAATCAGAGTGTTTTCTGAACTTCCACCAAGTTGGTTGAAAGTTGACTTCTAAAATAGGAGCTCTTCGATAAACAGGTTTTGTACTGGCTCTATAATGGGAAGCTTAAAAGATCATTTACTAATTTGAATTTCTATGAGGAATAGGGCAAGTGTTTCCTAGACCATGGAAGATTATAAGTTAAGTGCTCATACTTTCAACTGTGATAAGGTGATGAATGCTGACGTCAAAACCTCAGCCTCAAAGTCCTGGAAGATGTTTGGCAGCCCTAGAGTTCAAAAACTGATGTGCTTTCTCCCACTGACTATACACATTGAAACTAAGCAAAATCTTGAAAGTGAAATATCCTGAGAATAAAACCATTCAATATATAAACTTGTTTTTACTTCTTGAGAAAAACAAGGGGGAGAACGAAAAAAGAAAGAAAAAAGAGATTCAACCATTACATTTTCCTACTGATCTTGAAGGCATGGGTATTATTTTTTTGATATGATTTAATTACAAACAATTTGATTCATTTAAAAAATATGATAGAAAAGAAAGAAAAGGAAAGAAGGGAGGTCAGAAGGAAGGGTAGGACTGAAGGAAAAAGAATAATCTTAAAATGAAATCATTAAAATCTGGAAACTGTTTAAAGAGCCTGACAAGCGTCCTAAATCAGATCACATTTTGGTAATCTCTTCTTTCCCTCTGACTACTGTTCACCCACCTTCTTCTGATCAATCACACTGAAAGAAAACCTGGCCCATTCTCCTGTTAAATGCATCTAATGTATTCTTCAGTTTTTCCTTATGTTGAATTTCAACCTGCATTCTAATAACTTATGGATTCTTGTTTTCTCCTCTAAGTTTACCAAGTTAGGTCCACTTCCTTTTTCTCACACAAGCCCTTCGGTACATGAAGACCTATAGTTTCAGCCACTTGAGATCCCTGATCTATGAGAAACCCCAGTCTAAGCAGAAGCAGACCATCCCTCAAAGGAAATGCAGCTTCGGGAGCAGGCTATGACATCATGTGATTAGAGAAGATGTTGTAGCTGGACCCCTGGGTTGTCGAGCATTTGTTAAACATTAAGCAGTGAAGCCCATCTCCACAGGGAAACTAGAAACAACTGCAAATGGGGTCAGACTTGCCCAAGGGAGCCTGAGGCAGAAGTATTCTGACATGAACAGAAAGGATTGATGTCTCTGATGTAGTTAGTAAGGCAGTTCTTACATTGCAGTTTGGTTCAGTAACATGGGAATTATTTGATTCTACTGAAGCTAAAGCAGAAAGCCTGTTCATAAAGGCATTGTTTTGTCCCATGCAGGGAGACCACAGGGAACTAAAGAATCTATGAAAGAGGATAGAAGATGGTGAACACAGTGGAGCATCCAGCTCCAGGAAGACTAACAGGAAGTTCCCCAGCGGCTCAAACACAGGGCCCTCAAGATGATAGATGAGCCCTGTGTAGGGAAAGCGATCACAATAAACTGTGTGAACTCAAAACTCAGTCAGGAAAGCAAAACTGAAGAGAGCATGCTGTTTATAGAAAAGGGATATTTTTTCTTCAAAATTTCGATTGCAGATTTTCTGCAGATACACTTGAAGTTGTGACACAAGAAATTGGACAGAGAGTAATGTTTAAAATTCGGTAGCTAACAAATTTAGAATAAAATTTCTTTGTTCTTATAGAAAAATTCTTCACATTCAAACCCACTGCATAAAAGAGAGGGGATTAAATATCTGAGAAATAAATCTTAGATAAAAAAGCAAAACAACATAAGAACCAGTCAAATAGGACTAAACACACTGAGGTCAAGAGGCAAGTTACATTAGTGGAAATAAATCAGTGGATTATAGGCCCTCTGACCATTAAGATAATCCTTATACATGATCCTAATGAAAGGAATGGATAGGAATTGTTTAGACCCAAATATCAGATCTCGATTGGACCCAAATATCAGATTTTGATTGGCCCCAAAAATCAATAGCTTCACTAGCATCTTGATAGCACGAATAGTAGGAAAAGTCATATTTCCTATAACTGAATGACTGTAAGTAAAATGTTAGAATTAAAAAAATTTGCAAGTGATTCCAAAGAAAACAAAACAAAATTTGCTTTTGTGTTTCTTTATGTTATTAAATTAAGCAACATTATTCTTAGAAATTACATTTTTTGGGTGGTTTCTCAACTCACAGTGAACTCTCTTTTTGACCCATTTACCTTCTGAAACAAGCCCTTGATAACTTTATTTATATTTATTTGTTCTCAATTGTTTTTTCCATAGAAATTATGCAGAAGGAATTCTAGGTCAGTTTGGTTCTGTGTTTTTAAAAGAGTGTTATAGACTCAATGTCTGCGATGTGGTCTGAAAAGCAGAAGAAAAGCCTACAGAAGAAGAATTCTGCAATGCAAATGCAAACAGGCAAATATGAGGTATACAGAGTCTTTTCTAATTTATGGTTCTAACTTTATTTCCTAATTCCAATTTTCTTCTGAACTGAGGGTCAATATACACTTTCCAATATTTTCAAGAGGTACCTGTATATATGTCTCTCTTTTGCTTTAACTGGTTTAATTATTTTTATTTGCTTTTACTGATGCTCAGAGTGCTATATATTATAGAATAGGACTGTGTTTCCATTTTGAGCAAGATTTCCCACAGACCTAAGTTCAGGCATAAAATTATGTTTTTTTACCAATGCTTTCCTAAGTCAATCTGAACAGCCTAGCATAAGCCCAGGTACTGCAAGCCTCTCAGAGAAGGCCTGTGGCAGAACTGAACTCACCTTAGCAAACATACCCGTACCTGAGGTACCTATCACGTGCCTGTACACTGATCTTGGTGCAGGAGTTTCACTAGTGGACAAGATTCAGTCCTAACTTACAAGAAGACTGTAAAGTTTATAGAGGAATCTAAAAAGGAAATTTCAGTGCAAAGTAGTAAGTCCTAAAATAGGAGTAAACCTGGATGATATGAGAACAGATATAAGAACAGATATTCCATTAAATAGAGACTCAGAAAGAATTTCCAAGGGAAATGAGGCAAAAGGCAATATCCAAAAGATAAGTAAAAATTAAGCCAGATTAAACAGTTAGGATAAAGAGAGCAGACTCCTATGTCAGAAGTGAAGCATGTCCCAAGCCTTATGGGCAAGAGTTAGCGTAAGAAACTCTTCACTGTGTCTGGCACCTAAAATTCAGAATAGGAATAAAGTGAAAAAGAGTAAAGTTCAGATCCAAATTGAGGAACGTGGATTTGATGCTAAAGGAAATGGAAAATATTTAATGGATTCCAAAGAGGGGAGTNGTTTGGTTCTGTGTTTTTAAAAGAGTGTTATAGACTCAATGTCTGCGATGTGGTCTGAAAAGCAGAAGAAAAGCCTACAGAAGAAGAATTCTGCAATGCAAATGCAAACAGGCAAATATGAGGTATACAGAGTCTTTTCTAATTTATGGTTCTAACTTTATTTCCTAATTCCAATTTTCTTCTGAACTGAGGGTCAATATACACTTTCCAATATTTTCAAGAGGTACCTGTATATATGTCTCTCTTTTGCTTTAACTGGTTTAATTATTTTTATTTGCTTTTACTGATGCTCAGAGTGCTATATATTATAGAATAGGACTGTGTTTCCATTTTGAGCAAGATTTCCCACAGACCTAAGTTCAGGCATAAAATTATGTTTTTTTACCAATGCTTTCCTAAGTCAATCTGAACAGCCTAGCATAAGCCCAGGTACTGCAAGCCTCTCAGAGAAGGCCTGTGGCAGAACTGAACTCACCTTAGCAAACATATCCGTACCTGAGGTACCTATCACGTGCCTGTACACTGATCTTGGTGCAGGAGTTTCACTAGTGGACAAGATTCAGTCCTAACTTACAAGAAGACTGTAAAGTTTATAGAGGAATCTAAAAAGGAAATTTCAGTGCAAAGTAGTAAGTCCTAAAATAGGAGTAAACCTGGATGATATGAGAACAGATATAAGAACAGATATTCCATTAAATAGAGACCCAGAAAGAATTTCCAAGGGAAATGAGGCAAAAGGCAATATCCAAAAGATAAGTAAAAATTAAGCCAGATTAAACAGTTAGGATAAAGAGAGCAGACTCCTATGTCAGAAGTGAAGCATGTCCCAAGCCTTATGGGCAAGAGTTAGTGTAAGAAACTCTTCACTGTGTCTGGCACCTAAAATTCAGAATAGGAATAAAGTGAAAAAGAGTAAAGTTCAGATCCAAATTGAGGAACGTGGATTTGATGCTAAAGGAAATGGAAAATATTTAATGGATTCCAAAGAGGGGAGTTCCAAGATTAAAAATGTGTGTTAGGAAGATCATACTCTCCTAAATAGTTTGGAGGATGGTAAGCCTGCCTTCAAAGAGACCTGGAGAAGAAAACTGGTTCAGTGATCCATGCCAAACATAATGCCTAAGACTAACAGAGTAAGTGTAGGGATTGAAAAAATGAAAAAAATATAGTGAGCTAATGACCAAAGTGTTCTGCTGGGGAAATTGGATCTAAAAAAATATGAGCTAAAGGATCATGTCACTTCTTACCATGATCCAAAAATAAAGGCCCTGATGGTAAATATAGTCCCATCAGAATATTTCAAGAATAGCTTTTTGTTCCAGAAGAAAACTGAAAGTCTTAGTAATTTGTAGTTATCTTAGCCTCAAAGGGCTCCAAGACTAGACTGAAAAGTTTACTTAACCACTTTACTGCCACATAAGTTACAAAGTCTGGGCTGGCCATAAAGATGTTAATTTAATGAATATTCATAATCAATAAATATTCATTAAACAACATTTCCGTTACAGGCATGCTGTTGCTTCTGGCAGGTCCCGCCTGCATGGCAGAGTGCACTTGTTAAATGAGTGTTGCTCATCGCAGAAACACCTTATGGGATTTCATGNTTATATTTATTTGTTCTCAATTGTTTTTTCCATAGAAATTATGCAGAAGGAATTCTAGGTCAGTTTGGTTCTGTGTTTTTAAAAGAGTGTTATAGACTCAATGTCTGCGATGTGGTCTGAAAAGCAGAAGAAAAGCCTACAGAAGAAGAATTCTGCAATGCAAATGCAAACAGGCAAATATGAGGTATACAGAGTCTTTTCTAATTTATGGTTCTAACTTTATTTCCTAATTCCAATTTTCTTCTGAACTGAGGGTCAATATACACTTTCCAATATTTTCAAGAGGTACCTGTATATATGTCTCTCTTTTGCTTTAACTGGTTTAATTATTTTTATTTGCTTTTACTGATGCTCAGAGTGCTATATATTATAGAATAGGACTGTGTTTCCATTTTGAGCAAGATTTCCCACAGACCTAAGTTCAGGCATAAAATTATGTTTTTTTACCAATGCTTTCCTAAGTCAATCTGAACAGCCTAGCATAAGCCCAGGTACTGCAAGCCTCTCAGAGAAGGCCTGTGGCAGAACTGAACTCACCTTAGCAAACATATCCGTACCTGAGGTACCTATCACGTGCCTGTACACTGATCTTGGTGCAGGAGTTTCACTAGTGGACAAGATTCAGTCCTAACTTACAAGAAGACTGTAAAGTTTATAGAGGAATCTAAAAAGGAAATTTCAGTGCAAAGTAGTAAGTCCTAAAATAGGAGTAAACCTGGATGATATGAGAACAGATATAAGAACAGATATTCCATTAAATAGAGACCCAGAAAGAATTTCCAAGGGAAATGAGGCAAAAGGCAATATCCAAAAGATAAGTAAAAATTAAGCCAGATTAAACAGTTAGGATAAAGAGAGCAGACTCCTATGTCAGAAGTGAAGCATGTCCCAAGCCTTATGGGCAAGAGTTAGTGTAAGAAACTCTTCACTGTGTCTGGCACCTAAAATTCAGAATAGGAATAAAGTGAAAAAGAGTAAAGTTCAGATCCAAATTGAGGAACGTGGATTTGATGCTAAAGGAAATGGAAAATATTTAATGGATTCCAAAGAGGGGAGTTCCAAGATTAAAAATGTGTGTTAGGAAGATCATACTCTCCTAAATAGTTTGGAGGATGGTAAGCCTGCCTTCAAAGAGACCTGGAGAAGAAAACTGGTTCAGTGATCCATGCCAAACATAATGCCTAAGACTAACAGAGTAAGTGTAGGGATTGAAAAAATGAAAAAAATATAGTGAGCTAATGACCAAAGTGTTCTGCTGGGGAAATTGGATCTAAAAAAATATGAGCTAAAGGATCATGTCACTTCTTACCATGATCCAAAAATAAAGGCCCTGATGGTAAATATAGTCCCATCAGAATATTTCAAGAATAGCTTTTTGTTCCAGAAGAAAACTGAAAGTCTTAGTAATTTGTAGTTATCTTAGCCTCAAAGGGCTCCAAGACTAGACTGAAAAGTTTACTTAACCACTTTACTGCCACATAAGTTACAAAGTCTGGGCTGGCCATAAAGATGTTAATTTAATGAATATTCATAATCAATAAATATTCATTAAACAACATTTCCGTTACAGGCATGCTGTTGCTTCTGGCAGGTCCCGCCTGCATGGCAGAGTGCACTTGTTAAATGAGTGTTGCTCATCGCAGAAACACCTTATGGGATTTCATGAAAGAAGCTGCATTCATCTACAATACATACAGATATGTAGAGACAAGTTTGAACAAATTCTGTACAAAAGAAAAAAAAAACGATTTTTGTCTTTGGTAAAATGCTTGTGTTTCACATGTCAAATGTGTGGCCAAATATGTGAAATTCTATGGGGGAAACCAAGTAGAATTCAAAGAGTTTTATTTCTATCTCTATATGCTAGGTAAGTGCAAAGGCAGTGGTCTCTAACAAGCTTAATGGCTGTCTGATGGAAGTTTTTAAATGCAAATAGACTTGTGAGCATAAATGCTCAAAAAATTTTTTTCATTGGATGATGACTTCTGAGAAAACAATCTATTTAATATTAGATGAAGTTGCTTTGATGCTGTATACATTTCAATTGAAGGATGTGTGTTCTGTTAAGATAACTTATTTTTCTGAAAAATTTCACAAGCAGTTTTCATTAAAAACCCAGAAGAATTCTGTGTGACCACCACCCAAAGAATCTTCATATGTTCTTACACACTGATAATAATTTACAAAACTTACTGAATATTGACAGTAAACAGATAAATACAACTACACAGTGTTATCTGGTTCAAAATTTCCTGCTTAAAAATGCTGCAAAAAGAATAAAATATTCAACAGTCTTCTACATATACAAGATCCTTTAGGACCCTTGTTTTCTGTTGATTCCATTGAGTTCCTCAGGGAAGCAATTCTATTTTGTTGTGTTCTAAAAGTATGATGAGCTTCTAGTTAGCATATAGTAAAACAATCTTCTTTCAGATACCTCACAGTCTTCCAAGCCTGGATATGCACAGGCTTTACCCTAATTGGTGGGCAGTTAAGCAAATAAGAAAAAAGTCCAGTTGTTCTCACACCAGGCAACTAATTCAATGAAAAAGAAGATTCACTTGGCAAAAACATCTTAAGTACATGGCTTTAGTCTCTCTGAAAGAGTAAGGCGAATTAAGAAGCTGTGGAAGACTCAGCAGCTTTGTGGGAAACTCAGTGAGTTTTGTTACTGCTGTTCTCAATTTTGTTGTTCATGTTGATTTTTATTATCGTGTAGTTTCTTCCATTGCACTTCCCTTCACATACTCTCAACAACCTTCATTCCAAGAAAAATTAATATACATGTAAAGGTAAGTTTGTCTCTCACAATTTGAACTTTCTTTATTTTTTATTCACATCTTGGAACTTTGACTAATAACTTGCATACTTTGGATAAAGCACTAAGTTTCATGCTTCTATAAGGATGACATTTACTGCTATTTACCTTGACAGTCTTTGAATAGAAATACAAGAGGTGAAAGGTTGGTGGAAAGGGTTTGTTGCTTCAAGCATACAGATGGAATAAGATGCTTCAGCGCGGACATACTCTCAAAGGAAAATTGATACCCTTACATTTTTCCAACTTTGCTTTCTGAGTGAACCTTCTTTTAGTAGGCCTTATATCACATAATTTGGATACAGGATGCTTGGGGCTGGTGCATGGGGATGATCCAGAGAGATGATATGAGGTGAGAGGTGGGAGGGGGTTTCAGGATTGGAAGCTCGTGTACACCTGTGGCTGATTCATGTCAATGTATGGCAAAACCAATACAGTATTGTAAAGTAGAATAAAGTAAAAATAAAATTTAAAAAATAAAAAAATAAAAAATAAAATAAAAAAACATAGTCCAAAAAAAAAAAAAAAGATGGTATAGAAACAACAGGACTCTCCAAACCAAAGTAACTGCCTACCTGTCAAATCCAGGTCATTAAGTAGCCAAATTAAATTTTTCATATACTCAACAACTCTCACTATTGCTGTTTAACTGTTGTCATGTCTAATTCTTGTGACCCCATGGACTGTAGCCCACCGCGCTCCTCTGTCCATGCGATTTTCCAGGCAAGAATCCTGTAGTGGGTTTTCACTTCCTTCTCCATATCTTCCTGACCCAGGGATCAAACCTGCTTATCCTGCATTGCAGTGAGATTCTTTACCACTGAACCACCTGGGAAGCCCACTCTAATTATTGCTGCTGCTGCTGCTGCTGCTGCTAAGTCACTTCAGTCTGTTATTTCTCCAAAAGAGGCTCTAAAAAATGGTTATGCTATCACTAAACAATTGTAATTGCATTTGTCATTTTTTATTAGTGAGTTGCTTAAGCTTGCTCATGAATAATAACTGCAAAATACAATAAATTTTTAAATACAAATTATAAGAAAAGCAAAGTCAAACATTTTTCTAGGAGACCAATTTTAACTCAAGCTGAGCTTTGTCTATAAATTTAATTTTCTTTAGTGACAATGGAACACTAAAATGGAAAAGTTTCATCTTAATTGACTCCATGTGACACTATATCTTACCTAATCATAGTTTAGGGAAGTGTAACAAAATTATTTGAAAACTCTATACTGCTAATAATACTTTTGTTACTATGATGACTTTAATTACAAAGGTCTTTTTATCCTATATCTTGATGATTTAGCAAAATGCAGATTATTTCTTTTACCTCATTTGCAGAAAGATAACATTTCCAAGGGCATTTCAAGAAAAAAAAAATGAGTTAAACTATCCACCCTGTCTTGAAATAGAACTTTTTAATCGCCATGAATACGGCATTCCATGTAACAAGGCCATTTTTTTTAAACACTGCATGAATATTATCTTCTGGAGCAATGCAACAGGGTGGAAAGGATGAAGGTGTTGTGTTCTCACAGTCAAATCCTGTGTTACCTCAAATTTTACCCAATTTGAAATGTTACTATGGAATTAAATATGATAATATTTTTATCAAAGAAGATGTTCTTTCAGTTGATTAAACATCCTAAGAAACTCTTTTGTAAATATGCTAACAAAAAGCTCTCCACCGTTGATGCTCTTCTCCAGTCTTTTTTCTCAACTAAAACAGACATTTTGCCACCTTGACTTTGCTCCAGATGTGCCTCTTCCCACAGTTTGTTCTCCAGTTATTGAAGCCAGGAGTTGCAAACCCCAAAGTGTGAAATGGCAGCTTGCAATCCCCTAAGGTGTCAATAAGGCTGGGGAAAGAGAATCATAGTTTTTGAGCATTTGGGCTCACAACTCAGAACAAAACCAAGCAAAACAGCAGCAGCAAACCTTACCAACAGCATATCTTTTAGCTTATTTTATCCCATGAGGAGCCAGCCAGTCACCCTGGTTTAAATCCTACTGTCCAAAGCTTGTTAACTCTTGAGGTGCTGCAGTAGATGAAGACGAAGAGCTGAAATAAGACTCAAAAACGAAAAGATGTATTCAACCCTCTTGATTTTAATATATATGACTTGAAGAACCAAGGACATGGAATGTAGTGATGTCAGAGTTTGTATCCTGAGGGACATTGTTTTTTATTCTCTTAACATCTTCAACAGATCATATCTTGTAGTCTCAGGATCTGTGCTAGTCTTGTTTGGAAACATCACCTTCAAAACCAAATAACTTTTAATTGCTATCATTACCAGGTTACTGATATAACATATGACAGCTATAATACAATCATGGCTATCATATATTTAATGAGAAGGCTTATCAGCTGCAGAGGAAACTTAATTAATTAGGTATTCTCCAGTGTAAAGTAATACACAAACATTCAGATCACACTTACATGAGATAAGCAGCATGAGTCATAGTACAATAATATACTGCTTATGTGACAGGAGAAACTGAGCCGAAGCCGTTAAAAAGGACTCATTCAAGGACACAGAAATCATCAAGAATAGAACTCAGAAGCAAACTTACGTTTCCTGCCTCTTATGCCAGTTCTCAGAAAACCATTCTATTACCATGAGAGGCAACTGTAGCAACCAGAGTGTTTTGCATACAGATTTAAATTCACAGAAATGGAATTTAAAAGCAGCTGCAGAACATAGTGGAGAGAGCTGACTTTGCTAACTGTAAACTGATAATCCAGTTGGTTTTCTAATCTCCTTTCTCTATGTTCCTCTAACTAAAGGAAAGTGGCACCCATAAGTACCTTCAAGCCTAGCAATTTGCTTTTTTAGCTAGATATACTTTGGAAAGATGAAATGTGTATGCCACTTTGCAAAACAGCATGACTCTGTTAGCCTTTACTTGCTTTATCCTGAGCCAAAAAAAAAAAAAAGTAGATCTGATAGCATCTGTTTCCACTACCCATGCTAGCCCAATCATCAAAAAAGCATAAGGGTTGGGAAGGAAGTTCTGTAAGCTTTCAACGTGCTTGTTCCTTACCAGGAAAGTCACTTTTTTCCATGCATTCACTCTGCTTGCCTTCCTTATGTTTGACTCACATGTTCAGCTGGGAGGTAACTTAGGAGGAAATCAAGGGGAAAAGATCAAGGGTTAAGCATTGTATTAAGTTTCATGATTATGAAAGAAAAAAAAAGATGTCAAGTGTTTTCAAATGGAAGCTAAACAGAATGATCTTTAAAAGTTAAGAAGGTGGGAGTTCCCCAGGGACTCAGTGGTTAGGATTTCAGGATTTCACTGTTGTGGCCAGGTTTCAGTCCCCCATCAGGGAACTGACATCCTGCAAGCCGCACGACATGACCGAAAAAACGTTTGTTTGTTTGTTTGTTTGTTTTAATAAAAATAAAAAGATCTTAAAAAGAGAGAAGGAGAAACAAACAATCATCCCTGGATCCGGTGAAAACTGTATCAGTACATATTAGACAAGGCAAAAGAAATTTAACTTTACTGGAAATTTTTAGGAGACAGATCATAATGTCTTAAAATACAGAATAGGAAAAAAAA
>SJYW01027180.1:156565-221248 GCA_006410735.1 Raphicerus campestris | reverse complement strand
AAAAAAAAAAAAAAGATGGTATAGAAACAACAGGACTCTCCAAACCAAAGTAACTGCCTACCTGTCAAATCCAGGTCATTAAGTAGCCAAATTAAATTTTTCATATACTCAACAACTCTCACTATTGCTGTTTAACTGTTGTCATGTCTAATTCTTGTGACCCCATGGACTGTAGCCCACCGCGCTCCTCTGTCCATGCGATTTTCCAGGCAAGAATCCTGTAGTGGGTTTTCACTTCCTTCTCCATATCTTCCTGACCCAGGGATCAAACCTGCTTATCCTGCATTGCAGTGAGATTCTTTACCACTGAACCACCTGGGAAGCCCACTCTAATTATTGCTGCTGCTGCTGCTGCTGCTGCTAAGTCACTTCAGTCTGTTATTTCTCCAAAAGAGGCTCTAAAAAATGGTTATGCTATCACTAAACAATTGTAATTGCATTTGTCATTTTTTATTAGTGAGTTGCTTAAGCTTGCTCATGAATAATAACTGCAGAATACAATAAATTTTTAAATACAAATTATAAGAAAAGCAAAGTCAAACATTTTTCTAGGAGACCAATTTTAACTCAAGCTGAGCTTTGTCTATAAATTTAATTTTCTTTAGTGACAATGGAACACTAAAATGGAAAAGTTTCATCTTAATTGACTCCATGTGACACTATATCTTACCTAATCATAGTTTAGGGAAGTGTAACAAAATTATTTGAAAACTCTATACTGCTAATAATACTTTTGTTACTATGATGACTTTAATTACAAAGGTCTTTTTATCCTATATCTTGATGATTTAGCAAAATGCAGATTATTTCTTTTACCTCATTTGCAGAAAGATAACATTTCCAAGGGCATTTCAAGAAAAAAAAAATGAGTTAAACTATCCACCCTGTCTTGAAATAGAACTTTTTAATCGCCATGAATACGGCATTCCATGTAACAAGGCCATTTTTTTTAAACACTGCATGAATATTATCTTCTGGAGCAATGCAACAGGGTGGAAAGGATGAAGGTGTTGTGTTCTCACAGTCAAATCCTGTGTTACCTCAAATTTTACCCAATTTGAAATGTTACTATGGAATTAAATATGATAATATTTTTATCAAAGAAGATGTTCTTTCAGTTGATTAAACATCCTAAGAAACTCTTTTGTAAATATGCTAACAAAAAGCTCTCCACCGTTGATGCTCTTCTCCAGTCTTTTTTCTCAACTAAAACAGACATTTTGCCACCTTGACTTTGCTCCAGATGTGCCTCTTCCCACAGTTTGTTCTCCAGTTATTGAAGCCAGGAGTTGCAAACCCCAAAGTGTGAAATGGCAGCTTGCAATCCCCTAAGGTGTCAATAAGGCTGGGGAAAGAGAATCATAGTTTTTGAGCATTTGGGCTCACAACTCAGAACAAAACCAAGCAAAACAGCAGCAGCAAACCTTACCAACAGCATATCTTTTAGCTTATTTTATCCCATGAGGAGCCAGCCAGTCACCCTGGTTTAAATCCTACTGTCCAAAGCTTGTTAACTCTTGAGGTGCTGCAGTAGATGAAGATGAAGAGCTGAAATAAGACTCAAAAACGAAAAGATGTATTCAACCCTCTTGATTTTAATATATATGACTTGAAGAACCAAGGACATGGAATGTAGTGATGTCAGAGTTTGTATCCTGAGGGACATTGTTTTTTATTCTCTTAACATCTTCAACAGATCATATCTTGTAGTCTCAGGATCTGTGCTAGTCTTGTTTGGAAACATCACCTTCAAAACCAAATAACTTTTAATTGCTATCATTACCAGGTTACTGATATAACATATGACAGCTATAATACAATCATGGCTATCATATATTTAATGAGAAGGCTTATCAGCTGCAGAGGAAACTTAATTAATTAGGTATTCTCCAGTGTAAAGTAATACACAAACATTCAGATCACACTTACATGAGATAAGCAGCATGAGTCATAGTACAATAATATACTGCTTATGTGACAGGAGAAACTGAGCCGAAGCCGTTAAAAAGGACTCATTCAAGGACACAGAAATCATCAAGAATAGAACTCAGAAGCAAACTTACGTTTCCTGCCTCTTATGCCAGTTCTCAGAAAACCATTCTATTACCATGAGAGGCAACTGTAGCAACCAGAGTGTTTTGCATACAGATTTAAATTCACAGAAATGGAATTTAAAAGCAGCTGCAGAACATAGTGGAGAGAGCTGACTTTGCTAACTGTAAACTGATAATCCAGTTGGTTTTCTAATCTCCTTTCTCTATGTTCCTCTAACTAAAGGAAAGTGGCACCCATAAGTACCTTCAAGCCTAGCAATTTGCTTTTTTAGCTAGATATACTTTGGAAAGATGAAATGTGTATGCCACTTTGCAAAACAGCATGACTCTGCTAGCCTTTACTTGCTTTATCCTGAGCCAAAAAAAAAAAAAAGTAGATCTGATAGCATCTGTTTCCACTACCCATGCTAGCCCAATCATCAAAAAAGCATAAGGGTTGGGAAGGAAGTTCTGTAAGCTTTCAACGTGCTTGTTCCTTACCAGGAAAGTCACTTTTTTCCATGCATTCACTCTGCTTGCCTTCCTTATGTTTGACTCACATGTTCAGCTGGGAGGTAACTTAGGAGGAAATCAAGGGGAAAAGATCAAGGGTTAAGCATTGTATTAAGTTTCATGATTATGAAAGAAAAAAAAAGATGTCAAGTGTTTTCAAATGGAAGCTAAACAGAATGATCTTTAAAAGTTAAGAAGGTGGGAGTTCCCCAGGGACTCAGTGGTTAGGATTTCAGGATTTCACTGTTGTGGCCAGGTTTCAGTCCCCCATCAGGGAACTGACATCCTGCAAGCCGCACGACATGACCGAAAAAACGTTTGTTTGTTTGTTTGTTTGTTTTAATAAAAATAAAAAGATCTTAAAAAGAGAGAAGGAGAAACAAACAATCATCCCTGGATCCGGTGAAAACTGTATCAGTACATATTAGACAAGGCAAAAGAAATTTAACTTTACTGGAAATTTTTAGGAGACAGATCATAATGTCTTAAAATACAGAATAGGAAAAAAAACACATTTATTACATCAATTTCCTTTTGAAAAAGGAAACGGAAAACAGGATTTCTAAAAGCAAACATATACACAATGGCATTCTCTTTCTTGCTCTTACTTTTTACTTTATTTTTCTTCATATAATTCAAGAATAATTCACCAATAAAGATTGGGAAAATATGAAATAATTTAGAAAAAAGAAAAAAATTTGTGTAACAGTTAAACCAATATGTTCAACTTTATACTATAAATAACTCAACATTGTGGCAAGAAGATGGACAAGAGATCAGAGAGGGATATTTAGAAGAGAAAAATTCTCTTTATGTTTTATTGTACATGACCTTGAGGAATAGCTTGACATTTGTAAGCCATTAACAACATTGAAGAATATAAAGAAACACTTTGTGCATTGGATTATCATAGACAGTACTTTGTAAAACTTATTAATAGGAAAATAATCACAGTGATATGAAGATGTTTCATGGATATTTATTTACATCTCAGAAACATACTACAGAAATGCATACACATTCATATAATTTCAACTGCTTATTATTCTGTTTATAAATATTAATAAATTCATATAAAGTAAACCCCCATTTACAGCTCAAACTTGATTTAGATCTCTATGAATGCTTTCCTATTAATAAGCTTGGAAAATACTTTCCATAATAATTCAATGCTCAAAATCTTCTATATCACTCACCATGGGCAATAGGTTAAGGTCAATGGATTTCTCAATGTTATATATAAGTACTTGTGTCTCAGTCTCTTTATAAACTAGGATTAGAATTATTCATACATATTCATATTTGATTTCCCAACACCTACAAATCTTTCAATTAAAAGGTTCATGTCACATTTTTAATATTGGAGAATAGGCTGATCTGATATACATGATTTTGCTTCGTATTTATTATTCAGAGCTCTTTCTCTTTTCATCTGAAACTTAGTATAGCTGTGAAGAGAAGCAAAGGAGAAAAGGAAAGATATACCCATTTGAATGCAGAATTCCAAAGAATAGCAAGGAGACATAAGAAAGCCTTCCTCAGTGATCAATGCAAAGAAATAGAGGAAAACAATAGAATGGGAAAGACTAGAGATCTCTTCAAGAAAATTAGAGATGCCAAAGGAACATTTCATGCAAAGATGGGCTCAATAAAGGACAGAAATGGTATGGACTTAACAGAAGCAGAAGATATTAAAAAGAGGTGGCAAGAACACATAGAAGAATGATACAAAAAAGATCTTCACGACACAGGTAATCACAATGGTGTGATCACTCACACTCACCTAGAGCCAGGCATCCTGGAATGTGAAGCCCAGTGGGCCTTAGAAAGCATCACCAGGAACAAAGCTAGTGGAGGTGATGGAATTCCACTTGAGCTGTTTCAAATCTTAAAAGATGATGATGTGAAAGTGTTGCACTCAATATGTCAGCAAATTTGGAAAATTCAGCAGTGGCCACAGGACTGGAAAAGGTCAGTTTTCATTCCAGTTCCAAAGAAAGCTCAAACTGCCCTGCAATTGTACTCATCTCACACACTAGTAAAGTAATGCTCAAAATTCTCCAAGCCAGACTTCAACAATATGTGAAACATGAACTTCCTGATGTTCCAGCTGGTTTTAGAAAAGGCAGAAAAACCAGAGATCAAATTGCAAACATCCACTGGATCATGGAAAAAGCAAGAGAATTTCAGAAAAACATCTATTTTTGCTTTATTGACTATGCCAAAGCCTTTGACTGTGTGGATCACAATAAACTGTGGAAAATTCTTAAAGAGATGGGAATACCAGAACTCCTGACCTGCCTCTTGAGAAATCTGTATGCAGGTCAGGAAGCAACAGTTAGAACTGGGCATGGGACAATAGACTAGTTCCAAATAGGAAAAGGAGTACGTCAAGGCTGTATACTGTCACCCTGCTTATTTAATGTATATGCAGAGTATATCATGAGAAATGCTAGGCTGGATGAAACACACGCTAGAATCAAGATTGCTGGGAGAAATATTAATCACTTCAGATATGCAGATGACGCCACCCTTATGGCAGAAAGTGAAGAACTAAAGAGCCTCTTGAGGAAAGTGAAAGAGGAGTGAAAAAGTTGGCTTAAAGCTCAACATTCAGAAAACTAAGATCATGGTCCCATCACTTCATGGCAAATAGATGACGAAACAGTGGCAACAGTAGCTGATTTTATTTTTCTGGGCTCCAAAACAACTGAGGATGGTGACTGCAGCCATGAAATTAATAGACACTTACTCCCTGAAGGAAAGTTATGACAAACCTAGACAGCATATTAAAAAGCAGAGACACTACTTTGTCAATAAAGGTCCATCTAGTCAGAGATATGGTTTTTCCAATAGTCATGTACGGATGTGAGAGTCAGACTATAAAGAAATCTGGACGCTGAAGAATTGATGCTATTGAACCGTGGTTTTGGAGAAAACTCTTGAGAGTCTCTTGGACTGCAAGGAGATCCAACCAGTCCATCCTAAAGGAAATCAGTTCTGAATGTTCATTGGAAGGACTGATGCTGAAGCTGAAACTCCAGTACTTTCGCCACCTGATGTGAAGCACTGACTCATTTGAAAAGACCTTGATGCTGGGAAAGATTGAAGACAGAAGGAGAAGGGGGAGACAGAGGATGAGGTGTTTGGATGGTATTACCAACTCGCTGTACATGAGTTTGAGTAAACTCTGGGAGTTGGTAATGGACAGAGAGGCCTTGCGTGCTGCAGTTCATGGGGTCACAAAGAGTCAGACACAACTGTGAGACTGAACTGAACTGAGAAATCTATGCCATTTGTCTACCTTTATATGTTTTGACTCAATAATGGGAAATCAATGACTTCTCAGAAAATTAATAGAGGCTTTCACAAGTTTCTATTAATGGATGGTAACTTTGCTATTGTAGACTTTGGAGAAGTTAACATACATTAACCTCCCAAATTATGCACATTTCTATTATTAAGCTCTTACAAAATATACAAACTTCCTTCCCTATCTTCTGTTTTCGCTGTAGTTGTTGTTTAGTCATTAAGTTGTGACTGACTCTTTGCAACCCCATGGACTCTAGCCCACCAGATTCCTCTGTCCACGGGATTTCCCAGGCAAGAATACTGGAGTGACTTACCATTTCTTTTTCCAGGGGTTTTCCAGACCCAGGGATTGAACCTGCTTCTCCTACATTGGCAGGAGGATTCTTTACCACTGAGCTTCCAGGGAAACCCAAAGAAGTGATATAAGGGCACAAATAATTTTACACATTACTTAATGTGTTCAAGGAAGAAAGTACTCCTTTTTGACCATGGCTTTTGCGCATCCCTTTAATCTTGATTCTGATAAGTAGTGTAATTTTCTGGAAAATTATTACAATTTTTAATATTATTTCTTTTTTGGCTAAAGTCTAAACTTGAGAATGAACATTCTTTATTTATTTCCTGTTCTTACTCTTTAACTATTAAGGTAATTGTATTTTTGGACCATTAGAGGCTTACTCTCATCTCTGCATCTTTTCTGGCATATTTGTGCTATTCCTTCTGCCTGAATCCCTTCTGCCAACTACTATTCCTATCTTCTGTTTACATGGCCATAAACCCTAAGTATTTACTCAGAGATTTTAAGTGCATTCTTTATCAACTAAAGAGTAACTATGTAGAAAGTTAAAACGTGGAACCTATCTAAAGTATATATGCACGTGTGGCAGTAAACACACTGCAGTGCAATATTTAGAATATTTTCTAAAATTGAATACAATAAATATTTCATAAATGTGCCAATTTACCAAGTCACTGTTTACTTAATTGCTTACTCAGATAAAAATAAGTTAAAGCATAGAGTAGCCTTCACATAAATGGAACACTGTGTTTAGATATATGTATCCCTATGTGTCAGCTCATAAGAACACCTTCCAAAGATAGACTGTGCATTTGGAAGAAAAAGAGTCTGGTTGTACTATCTTGCCCAGATGCTCAAAGAAAGCAGTCTGGTTTTGACTATGCATTTTCATTTATCCATTAGAAGCACAGTCATTCAAATGCATTGTAATATAAATATGCAAGTTAAACCACTCTTCATTAAGAAGTTTCAAAGCTATTTTTAAAGTGGAATTTTAGTTGTCTATGCTAGCAAAGTAATGTATAAGTAACTGCTTAAGTAATTCGTACCAAGTGAACATATCATTTTGTAAAAGATGGCTACTTAAAAATAAATCTATTTCAATTTTTACTTAAATCATTAGAATAATTATTTCAGTTATTTGATAAGTATAAAAGAAATGGAAAAGTTGATTCAAGATGTGACCCAAAGAAAATATCTGTGAGTCACTTCATGTTTCTTGAAAGATTAACATTTTTGTTAATTAATTAGTTTTGGAAATAAGTAGATCTAGTTAGAATTATTTAACTGATTTAAGTGTTTGCTAGTTGCTTAGATATTTATNAAAGTTGATTCAAGATGTGACCCAAAGAAAATATCTGTGAGTCACTTCATGTTTCTTGAAAGATTAACATTTTTGTTAATTAATTAGTTTTGGAAATAAGTAGATCTAGTTAGAATTATTTAACTGATTTAAGTGTTTGCTAGTTGCTTAGATATTTATAAAACAAATTATTACTATTTTTTAGAAATCATGAATTTTAAAAAAGAAAACAAATAAGCAAACCTATGGCAAAACTATATTCTTTTAAAAAGTAGCTCAAAAGAGAAAACACATTGAAATTTCTTGTACTTGATTCTGATTCCAACTAGATATCTTACTTAGCTGTGTGATTGTAAGCAAATCTGTTAACCTCTTCAGACTTGTTTTAGTGAGCAAGATTATGATTAAAAGCAAGAATAATTTTGTGATAGGTATAATGTAATATCTTTCATGTAGAATAAACACAGAAAAAATAATTTTTAAAAATACTTTATTGCTATTTATTTTTTATAATTTTTACTTTAAGTTGGACTACCACTTGACTAAAGTTTTTAGTATAAAAATCAAAATAATTAGTGGTTTGTTAGAGTCAAACATGGACATGAACAAAAAAATAAATAAATACATGGGGTGTTATCTTTGTGCTTCACATTATTTCCAGCTTCAGAGTTTTAATTGTCTTCTTGTAGCTGAAGGGAGCTTACATTCTATGGGTGTGACCTAGAGAATCTCAGCTTTCTCATTTCCTGACTTCCCTATGTCTGCATTTGTAATCANATAAATACATGGGGTGTTATCTTTGTGCTTCACATTATTTCCAGCTTCAGAGTTTTAATTGTCTTCTTGTAGTTGAAGGGAGCTTACATTCTATGGGTGTGACCTAGAGAATCTCAGCTTTCTCATTTCCTGACTTCCCTATGTCTGCATTTGTAATCAAGTGACATTAATAGAGTTTACAATTACAATTTATAGAAGATAACTTATGCAAGCTGATGTTCCACCATTAGAAATTATGAGTTTCAGTTTTAGTGTGTGTTCCCATGAAAGTGTCATCTCAAACTCAGTGTCCCTTGAGTCCTGGTGAAGCAATTAAGGGGGACTTTGGATCTTATTATGTTGACTTATGGTAGAAAGTGAAGAGGAACTAAAAAGCCTCTTCATGAAAGTGAAAGTGGAGAGTGAAAAAGTTGGCTTAAAGCTCAACATTCAGAAAATGAAGATCATGGCATCCGGTCCCATCGCTTCATGGGAAATAGATGGAGCAACAGTGGAAACAGTGTCAGACTTTATTTTGGGGGGCTCCAAANCGACTCATGTCCATCGAGTCCGTGATGCCATCCAGCCATCTCATCCTTGGTCGTCCCCTTCTCCTCCTGCTCCCAATCCGTCCCAGCATCAGAGTCTTTTCCAGTGAGTCAACTGTTCGCATGAGGTGGCCAAAGTACTGCAATCACCATCTGCAGTGATTTTGGAGCCCCCCAAAATGAAGTCTGACATTGTTTCCACTGTTTGTCCATCTATTTACCATGAAGTGATGGGACCAGATGCCGTGATCTTTGTTTTCTGAATGTTGAGCTTTAAGCCAACTTTTTCACTCTCTACTTTCACTTTCATCAAGAGGCTTTTTAGTTCCTCTTCACTTTCTGNTCCATCTATTTACCATGAAGTGATGGGACCAGATGCCGTGATCTTTGTTTTCTGAATGTTGAGCTTTAAGCCAACTTTTTCACTCTCTACTTTCACTTTCATCAAGAGGCTTTTTAGTTCCTCTTCACTTTCTGCCATAAGGGTGGTATCATCTGCATATCTGAGGTTATTGATATTGACCACCCTAGATACTGATATGACCAACCTAGATAGCATATTTAAAAGCAGAGACATTATTTTGCCAACTAAGGTCCATCAAGTCAAGGCTATGGTTTTTCCAGTAGTCATGTATGGAAGTGAGAATTGGATATGAAGAAACCTGAGAACCAGAGAATTAATGCTTTTGAACTGTGGTGTTGGAGAAGATTCTTGAGAGTCCCTTGGACTGCAAGGAGAACCAACCAGTCCATTCTAAAGGAGATCAGCCTGGGGATTTCTTTGGAAGGAATGATGCTAAAACTGAAACTCCAGTACTTTGGCCACCTCATGCAAAGAGTTGACTCATTGGAAAAGACTTTGATGCTGGAAGGGACTGGGGGCAGGAGGAGAAGGGGATGACAGAGGATGAGATGGTTAGATGGCATCACTGACTTGATGGACGTGAATCTGATTGAACTCCAGGAGTTGCTGATGGACAGGGAGGCCTGGCATGCTATTATTCTTGGGGTCGCAGAGTCGGACATGACTGAGCTACTGAACTGAACTGAGCATGCAGGCATATAGATAGATAGACAGATAGATAGATATAGATATACACATGTGTACGTACATGCACATATTTATTTGGGTACAGATCTGAACACAAATAAAGATTTAGAGAAGCCAAGAACAGTATAAAAGCAAAACATTTGGAAGGGCACTCATTTGGCCCTTAAGTTTCTACTAAACTCTAGAAAAGTTGTGATTCTATATTGATGTTTGCATGGAGAAGAGGAAAGAAGAGGAAATACCTTAGGAGTGGAAAGTCTAATACGAAGACCCATTATAAAAGTGTTCAGGGGATCTCTCCAACCCAAGTATTGAACCTGTACCTGCTGCATTGCAGGCAGATTATTTACAATCTGAGCTACCAGGGAAGACTTAGTGTATCAGTTCGTTCATTTCAGTCACTCTGTCATGTCTGACTCTTTGTGACCCCATGAATCACAGCACACCAGGCCTCTCTGTCAATCACCAACTGTGGGAGTCTACCCAAACCTATGTCCATTGAGTCGGTGAAGCCATCCAACCATCTCATCCTCTGCCATCCCCTTCACCTCCTGAACTCTCTTTCCCAACATCAGGGTCTTTTCAAATGTGTCAGCTCTTCACATCAGGTGGCCAAAGTATTGGAGTTTCAGCTCCAACATCAGTCCTTCCAGTGAATGCCCAGGAAAAATCTCCTTTAGGATGGACTGGTTGGATCTCCTTGTAGTTCAAGGGACTCTAAAGAGTCTTCTCCAACACCACAGTTCAAAAGGATCAATTCTTCAGCGTTCAGCTTTCTTTATAGTCCAACTCTCACATCCATACATGACCACTGGAAAAACTATAGCCTTAACCAGATGGACCTTTGTTGACAAAGTAATGTCTCTGCTTTTTAATATGCTGTCTATGTTGGTCGTAACTTTCCTTCAAGGAGTAAGTGTCTTTTAATTTCATGGCTGCAGTCACCATCTCATTATTTTGGAGCCCCCCAAAAATAAAGTCAGCCAGTTTCCAGTTTCTCCATCTATTCGCCATGAAGTGATGGGACTGGATCCCATGATCTTAGTTTTCTGAATGTTGAGATTTCACTATCCTCTTTCACTTTCATCAAGAGGCTCTTTAGTTCTTCACTTTCTGCCATATGGGCAGTGTCATCTGCATATATGAGGTTATTGATATTTCTCCCGGCAATCTTGATTCCACCTTGTGCTTCCTCCAGCCCAGGATTTCTCATGATGTATTCTGTATATAAGTTAAATAAGCAGGGTGACAATATACAGCCTTGACATACACCTTTTCCTATTTGGAACCGGTCTGTTCTATGTCCATTTCTCACTGTTGCTTCCTCACCTGCATACAGGTTTCTCAAGAGGCAAGTCAGGTGTTCTGGTATTCCAATCTCCTTCAGAAATTTCCACAGTTTATTGTGATACACACAGTCAAAGGCTTTGGCATAGTCAATAAAGCAGAAATAGATGTTTTTCTGGAACTCTCTTGCTTTTTCGATGATCCAGTGGATGTTAGCAATTTGATCTCTGGTTCCTCTGCCTTTTCTAAAACCTGTTTGAACATCAGGAAGTTCATGTTTCACATATTGTTGAAACCTGGCTTGGAGAATTTTAAGCATTACATTACTAGTGTGTGAGATGAGTGCAATTGTGTGGTAGTTGGAGAATTATTTGGCATTGCCTTTCTTTGGAATTGGAATGAAAACTGACCTTTTCCAGTCCTGTGGCCACTGCTGAGTTTTCCAAATTTGCTGGCATATTGAGTGCAGCACTTTCATAGCATCATCTTTTAGGATTCAAAATGGCTCAACTGGAATTCCATCACCTCCACTAGCTTTGTTCGTGTGATGATTCCTAAGGCCCACTTGACTTCACATTCCAGGATGTCTGACTCTAGGCGAGTGTATGATCACACCATCATCATTATCTGGATTGTGAAGATCTTTTTGAAATATTTTTCTGTGTATTCTTGCTACCTCTTCTTAATATCTTCTGCTTCTGTTAGGTCCATTCCATTTCTGTCCTTTATCCAGCCCATCTTTGCATGAAATATTCCCTTGGTATCTCTAATTATTGAAGAGATCTCTAATCTTTCCTATTCTGTTGTTTTCCTCGATTTCTTTGCACTGATCACTGAAGAAGGCCTTCTTTCTTATCTCTGCATTCAAAAGGGTGTGTCTTTCCTTTTCTCCCTTGCTTTTTGCTTCTCTCCTTTTCACAGCTATTTGTAAGGCCCCCTCAGATAGCCATTTTGTTTTTTGCATTTCTCTTTCTTGGGGATGGTCTTGATCCCTGTCTCCTGCATAATGTCACGAACTTTGGTCCATATTTCATCAGTCACTCTGTCTCTCAGATCTAGTCCCTTAAATCTTTTTTCACTTCCACTGTATAGTCATAAGGGATTTGATTTAGCTCATACCTGAATAGTCTATTGGTTTTCCCTACTTTCTTCAATTTAAGTCTGAATTTGGCAATAAGGAGTTCATGATCTGAGCCACAGTCAGCTTCCAGTCTTGTTTTTGCTGACTGTATAGTGCTTTTCCATTTGGCTGCAAAGAGTATAATCAATCTGATTTTGGTGTTGACCATCTGGTGATGTCCGTGTGTAGAGTCCTCTTGTGTTGTTGGAAGAGTGTGTTTGCTATGACCAGTGTGTTCTCTTGGCAAAACTCTATTAGCCTTTGCCCTGCTTCATTCTGTACTCCAAGGCCAAATTTGCCTGTTACTCCAGGTGTTTCTTGACTTCCTACTTTTGCATTCGAGTCCCCTATAATGAAAAGGACATGTTTTCAGGGTGTTAGTTTTAGAAGGTCTTGTAGGTCTTCATCAAACCGTTCAACCTCAGCTTCTTCAGCATTACTGATTGGGTAAGTGAACGAAAAAATAAAATAAAACTTTAAATTTGAGTAAGCATAAAGAGACTATAAATAATGACAAAATAAGTTTGAAAATGAGCCAAAAACATTCAAAAATGAAAATCAATAATGATGCTCTAAATTTTATTCATCTCTTAATAGAAGACTTAGAATAACAGGATATTAAAAGAAAGATCAAATATACATACTATAAAGGACAAACAAAACATTCACAGGTCACATTAACTATATTTCTATGATAGTTAACATAAGAATTCCATAAGAATCTGTTGATACACATCAATTATAGAATTAATATTTAGAAGGCTGCTCAATACAAAATCAATATATAAGCATATGTAATTGTATTAAATGGTGAAAATATATTAGGCAATATATTTCAGTATAAAAACTCCATTCAAATAGCATCATATTGTTGTTTAGAAATACCTTCAACAAAAAGTACAATCTTTTGATATAAATATGTGTATGTTACTAACATACATGTTTGAAATCTAATTTAATTAAATTATTTCCAGTGTTTATGATGAGATGATCCAATACCATAAAAATATAAGCTTTCCCTAAGTACAAAAGCAATTTCAGTCAAAATATCAAAACAATTTTTTACTGAATTTAATGAGCTGAATCTAAAATTTGCAAAGCAGACTAAATTACCAAGATTAGATAATTTCAAGAAATAAAAACAAGATAGATAAAATGACAAAAGGAAGACAAAATATAGATATTAATATTTATTTTAAATATGAAGATGGTATAGTGACAAAGTGCTAAACAAATATATAGGATAGACTAAAGAGTTCAGAACAGACCTGTGCATGTATGGAAACTTGATTTATGACAATGTAGACATTATAGATGATGGTAGAAAAAAATGGTTTTTAAATTTACTTTTAATAAATTATCCTGAAATAACTGGTTACCCATAAAAAACTAAATTGGAACCATAACTCATATGCACAAAAATCAATTCTAGGTAGGTTTGAGACTTAAATGTGAATAGCAAATCATAAAAATGTTAAGAGACAAGCCGAGAAAATATTTATTATGCATATAGTAAACAGAATTAATAGCTATGTTGTTAAGAAAAAAACAAATTAACCCAGGACAAAACTGGCCAAAAGAACATACAGGCATTTTGCAGAAGGTGAAACACAACAGATCCTCAATCATACGAAAATATGTTCCACCTGGTTAGTAGTCAGGAAAATTGAAAATCATTCTGATACCTTTCCACATACATGTTATTGGGAAAACAAATAAAAATTAGACAATGCTGATATTGACTAGAGTGTGGGTTAACAGGAATTCATATGTATCTGTGGTATACATGTAATTATACAACAATTTGTCATCACCTAGTCAAGCTGACGATTTGCATGTCCTCTTCACCAGCGTATTCTGTCATGTGACAAAGAGAAACACTTATTTCTCCAAATTTATGGAGATTTTTTCTAAGCTTAAAATTTCATTGCTTAACATAACAAAATTCTTATAATTAGTCAAAATGTCCTACAAGAATGTAATAGNTGCATGTCCTCTTCACCAGCGTATTCTCTGTCATGTGACAAAGAGAAACACTTATTTCTCCAAATTTATGGAGATTTTTTCTAAGCTTAAAATTTCATTGCTTAACATAACAAAATTCTTATAATTAGTCAAAATGTCCTACAAGAATGTAATAGATATATACATTTAGAATAGTCATAAAATGGAATATTCTATACTAGTAAAACATTAGACTTCAACTATGTATGTACATCAACATAGATTAAAGAAAAAATATGAACCAAACAAGCTGCAAAAAAATGCGCATGGTGTAGTTCCATTTATATACATTCCAGTGCAGACAAAACTAAGCCCTATATTACTAGTGTTCAATACATGTGTAATAAAAGCAAAAGAAAAAAGATATGATTAAGATCACTTTCAGGAAATATAATAAACTTGCAGGGCAAAGGGGAATTATATTGATGGATTCTAAATGACTACTTACATTCTGCCACTTTTACTATAAGGTGGCTAAATGAACATTTATTTTATTATTCTTTTAACTGTAATACACATAGGTTTTTATGTGCTTACATATATATTTCATAATAATAAATAGCAAGATGTCATCCATTAATTAGTTTATTTCTATATCATCATCTACTGCCTATAATCTGCTATCATACAGATATTAAATTGAATAAACAAGTTTTATCTCTTCAAAAAGAATAATACCCAGTATGGCTTATAGATAAACACAGTACAAATAACAATACAGTATTATCACATTGTTCCATGGTAGATTCATGCACAGAAAAAAGACAGTTAAATTAATCTGGGGCTTGGGGCTTGGTGGATTCAGAGGAGACGTCTTGTGGATGTGACAGTTCAGCTGAGAGTTGAAGCATGCATAAAAAGGTGTTAGCCAAGAGAACAGTCCCAAAAATGCATTCCAGGAAGAGCCAAAAGTATGTGAGAAGGCAGACATTCTAAAGAAGTCAGGCTTTTTAAAGAACTGAATGAAGCTGATAATTTGCTGGCAACTGCTATCTGATTCCCTTAGGAAAAAGTACTAGATTCCAGGGAGCAGGGTATTTGGAGTGTGAAAAAGAGAGACTAGAAAACTTTCAGAATTTTGACCTCCTGAAGAATAATGTATTCCTGTTGATCCAACACTTAAACAGAAAGCTACCAAAAGACTCAAAAATTCTATTCTTTTGGCTTGATGTTAAACCTAGGGAGTGGTTCTGGTCACCAGAAAGTTGATTTGGCAAGAATCATTTTTTAAATTAAAACTGGTTAAATTCCTTCAAGAGAGGAAGGGACACAGAAATTCTCTTCTACTTCTGTCTTCTCAGAGAAGGGTTATCCAGTAAAAAAGGAAGTTCTATGATATAAAAACAGGAGTTTGAAGGTTCGAAGATGGCCAGTAGGAACAGAAGTAGGTTCATGAGGAAGACAAAATTAAGAAATGTACTAGTCTTTTAGGCATCATGTTTTAAGAGAGACCAATAAACCTTAAAACCTCCAATTCAAAAGATGGTGCTTAGAATATTGAACATCCTAAAATGAGAGTGGGAAGCCTACAAAAATTAAAGTGGTAGGGGCTCTGTTACTTAGTAGGATCTAGACAGCAATAGGCAAAGTGACTTAGTGGTGATATCAGACCCAGTGAATATTACAGTTACTTTTAAGCCAGAGATTTTTTGCAAATAATTTTCCATGTTTCTTTTCATATTTTATGGTATCTATTCATAATAGAGTATATGTATAATAAAGCATTTTATTACAATTTAATTACTGAAATGAATAAATTGTTATTTATAGAATTTTAAAGAAACAGCTAGAAATTAAGCAAGTGAACACAAGTTATCTATTTCACATGAAATTTACAATTTGAAAAGTAAAATATGATAAGAAACCAAAGACCTTTTGAGGAATTCTAAGTTGTTTCAATAATAAATTCCTATAAAGTTCATAGAGAAATTTAAGTCCTTGCTACCAGAACTAGAAAGACAATCCAGTTCATTGTTGCCTTAGACCCAGTAGTAAGTTTTCCAAGTTGTAAGAATGTTGTATGAGGACAAGCAAACCCCGTTGTTCGTGATTCCCAGAAATTAGAGAGGAAAAAAAAAAAAAAAAAACCCATAAAATACAAAGTCTCCATGCAACTTATTTGTGATTATTACTGGAAACACTATGTTCACATGCATCAGTTGACAGGACCCTATGAATGATAGTTATGATGTCAAGGCCTTAACAACAACAAATTGCATTAAAAGGACACAATTCCTCTGAGTCGCTAGAAGTCTTCAGATAGTTCAAAAAGTCAGTTCCTGAAAGAGTGTGCAAATTTAGCACATCACAGTACAAAGATCATGACCTGCAAACCCAGCTGCCCTGAAGCCAAATATGTTTTTGCTTTCCTTTACAGGAACCAAGAATCATTCAAGTTATTCATGTCTTGAATGATTCAAGCTATAAAATGAAACCTTATTAGTGGTTTCCAAGCACAGATGGTGTATTTCCTACTTCTTTATTTGTCTTCAAATTAAAGTGTTGATTTATGTTGTCTCTAAATTTTTATGTAAATTTGTTTGATTAAAGGGCCTTCTAAATTTTGTTTTTTGAAAACCACTGGACAAGATGATCTTTATGATCCTATACAGCTTTAAATTCTGCAAGAGCATAAACCATGTCTGTCTTTTTCATCTCCTATTCCCAATTCTCAGCAGTGTCTAGCAGTGCTTGAGAAATATTGCTATATGGATGAATGAATAAATAAAAGATAGATGAATACAATTCATAGTGTAATGGTTAAATCCAACAAGGGATATGAGGAGCATGACCAAGAAGTATCTTTTAAATATTTTTTTTAACAAGCATTTGTTTATTCATTGACCATAAGAGTATTGAGCATCAATTGTGTTCAGGTGTCAATTTACTTAGTTGAAAGTACATCAGTGAACTAAAAAGACGTGTGTGTGTGTGCTCAGTTGTGTCAGATTCTTTGCAACCCTATGAAATGTAGCCCACAAGGCTCCTCTGTGCATGGAATTTTCCAGGCAAGAATATTACAGTGGGTTTCTATTTCCTCCTCTGTGATAAAGGACATTAAAAAAATACATAGCTTGATAGGTGATAACTGCTATAGGAATAAAAGGGTAACATGTGCAACTTTGTAAAAGGGTCCAGGAAGACCCAGGGTGTGGAGGTGGCAAGTTGTAATGATAAGTAGGGTAGTCTTGGATGACCTCACTAAGAAAGTAACTTACAACCAAAGAACTGAAGATGGTCATCAAATTAATCATGTAGAACATTAGTAGAAATGAATTCTAGGAAGAAGAAATAACGAGTTCAAAGTTTCTAAAACAGAAAAGCATACCTTATGCTCAAGGAACAGGAGAGAAACCTATGTTTCTAAATGGGAGTAAGAAAGTAGAGGATAATATAACATAAGACTGTCTTAGTCAGCTCAGTTCAGTCAAATCAGTTCAGTTACTCAGTCATCTCCAACTCTTTGCGAACCCATGAACTGCAGCACACCAGGCCTCCCTGTCCATCACCAACCCCTGGAATTTACTCAAACTCATGCCCATCGAGTCTGTGATGCCATCCAACTGTCTCATTCTCTGTCATTCCCTTCTCCTACTACCTTCAATCTTTTGCAGCATCAGGGTCTTTTCAAATGAGTTGGTTCTTTGCATGAGGTGGTCAAAATATTGGAGTTTCAGCTTTAGCATCATTCCTTCCAAAGAAATCCCAGGGCAGATCTCCTCCAGGATGGACTGGTTGGATCTCCTTGCAGTCCAAGGGACTCTCAAGAGTCTTCTCCAACACTACANCCCATTGAGTCTGTGATGCCATCCAACTGTCTCATCCTCTGTCATTCCCTTCTCCTACTACCTTCAATCTTTTGCAGCATCAGGGTCTTTTCAGATGAGTTGGTTCTTTGCATGAGGTGGTCAAAATATTGGAGTTTCAGCTTTAGCATTATTCCTTCCAAAGAAATCCCAGGGCAGATCTCCTCCAGGATGGACTGGTTGGATCTCCTTGCAGTCCAAGGGACTCTCAAGAGTCTTCTCCAACACTACAGTTCAAAAGTATCAATTCTTCAGCGTTCAGCTTTCTTTATAATCCAGCTCTCACATCCATCCATGACTACTAGAAAAACCATATCTTTGACTAGATGGGCCTTTGTTGGCAATGTCTCTGCTTTTTAATATGCTGTCTAGGTTGGTCATAAATTTTCTTCCAAGGATCACGTGTCTTTTAATTTCATGGCTGCAGTCACCATCTGCCATAATTTTGGAGCTCCCCAAAATAAAGTCTCTCACTGTTTCCATTGTTTCCTCATCTATTTGCCATGAAGTGATGGGACCAAATGCCATGATCTTAGTTTTCTGAATGTTGAGCTTTAAGCCAGCTTTTTCTCTCTCTCTTTCACTTTCATCAAGAGGATCTTTAGTTCTTTTTTGCTTTCAGTCATAAGGGTGGTGTCATCTGTATATCTGAGGTTATTGATATTCTTCCAGCAATCTTGATCCCAGCTTGTGCTTCATCCAGCCCAGCATTTCTCATCTTGTACTCTGCATAAAAGTTAAATAAGCAGGGTGACAATATACTGCCTTGACGTACTCCTTTCCCAGTTTGGAACGAGGCAGCTCAGGCTGCTTAAATGTATTTTCTCACGGTCTGGAGGCTAGAATCAGAGATTTTGTTTCTGGTGAAAGCTGTTCTCCTGGCTTGTAAATGGTTGAGTTCTCACATGGCCTTTCCTNTTCTTCCAGCAATCTTGATCCCAGCTTGTGCTTCATCCAGCCCAGCATTTCTCATCTTGTACTCTGCATATAAGTTAAATAAGCAGGGTGACAATATACTGTCTTGACATATTCGTTTCCCAGATTGGAACAAGGCAGCTCAGGTTGCTTAAATGTATTTTCTCACGGTCTGGAGGCTAGAATCAGAGAGGTTGTTTCTGGTGAAAGCTGTTTTCCTGGCTTATAAATGGTTGAGTTCTCACATGGCCTTTCCTCAATGTGAGCATGTTAAGAAAGAGAAAAAGAGATCTCTCTCTTCCACCAGTCCTAGGACCTTTTTCTACTGATTTACCTCCTAGACTCATATCCCTAAACACAGTCATGCTGGGGATTAGTGTTTCAATATGTAAATTTAGTGGGGACATAATTCAATCTGTAGTGGAGATCAACAAGCAAAATTTTGGAGCAAATCATAAAGGGTCTTGTAGACCATTGTAAAGACTTAAACTAATAATCTCTGAAATTCTCTCTACAAGGGAGTTTTATAATTCTGTGTTCTATCAAGCTATAGAATTGATTTCTTCCCATTATTTTTGTATGTTTACTCAGGGCTGAATGGCAAGAGAAAAAGCTAAGAAGATACTCAACTAGAGTCTCAAATGTCTGTTTGAATATTGGTTTTGAATATAATTGAAATAATTTGCTTGAATTTATTAATTGAATTCTATATCACAAACCTTGGAATTAAAGTCTCTTTAATTTAGTATGCAAATCTATGCAGAAACATGCAGAACAGGATTCATAAAGTAGCTGAAACATTTCTTTAGGCCCTACTATAGGGGTCAAACAATGGAAATTCTTAAAAAGAATTTTTGTATGACCTAGTATGCCAAAATATATTTTGGATGTGCACTGGTAAATGGACTATATAAACCAAAAGTGAGGTGAGACATTATTCAATGTAATTATAAAAATTTCTACTGCATGCTTATAAAGTATATTAATGGTCTAATAGATCATGTTTAAAGATGCATAATTGACACCAAGAATCAACTATTCAGCACACATATTCCAGGAATTTTTGGCAGAGTAACCTTACATTTAGCCAGAAATTAGCCTATCCAGTAAAATAATATAATTTAATCTTTTTCAATGTCATTAAGAAAAAAAGAACAAACATGCAGTTAGAGGAAGTAGTTACACATTAGAATTATCATTAAAGCTGAACTAATTGTAAAATTTTGTAATCATATTATTTTCAATCTTATAATAACAATAATAGTTATTATTACCACTATTAACATTGACTCACATTGTTTTATTCCAAAACCAGCTTTCTTTATGAGACAGAGTATAGAACATTCTACTCAATGAAAACCTATGAGAAGGAGAAAAGGAAGAAATTGCATTTCTTTGTATATCAGTTTGTTTGTATATCAAATGAGACCTAAAAAAAAAAACTGTCTGATCTTCTCATTTTACAGATAAGGAAAGAGACTCAGTGAGGTTAAATAGTGAAATGTGAAATTAAGATGATTTTCTTTCACACAGATTTAATGGCTTTATCCCTAGCTACTCATTCAGCATTATGTCTAGTCAAACAAATAAATGGGTAACAGTTTTTTAAAATGACTTCTGCATCACAAGACTGACTAAAATGTATTCTCTGCTGTGAAATCTATCAATCAAGCATAGACTTCAACCCTAGATAAGAGGAATAAATTTTCTCAAGATCAGACTACCAAATTTCTATTATTTTGTGCATTAGTTAGAATTGCCAGCTATTTTATTGGGGTGTGTGTGTTTTTTAACTCACCCAGGAAAAGATGAGCAGCTGTCCATCCTATGTCAGACACATCCTCTAAATCAGTTTTCCAGCCCTAAAGGGAGAAAGACATCCAAATAAAAAATTAGCATCTATGCATAAATTTCTCTAAATGAAGAGTTTCACACAAGATAAATCTGGGTATTTTATTTACGCTAAGCCATATTATCTAAAGAAAAGCTCAAGAACAAAAATGAAGGGCCAAAGGGCCTTTGTTATGACCCCATGTGCACCAGGGTCATTGCTCTGTTGAGGTCAGTGCTTGTGGTTACAGTCGTAAGCTGGTAACCTCTCCCGCACTGTCATGAGTTATAAACGTGAAAGTCATATGAAGCAGAGAAACCAGCAAAGCGGACCCAACCAAGATGGATAGAAAATTAGCAGTGGACTAGAAGACTTTATGCCAGTTGCTAAGGGCAACATGCAACTGATGGATAATGTAATAACACACATTAAGCCACACTACACTAAATAAGTTCACAACATCATTAATATCCATAGCAGCAGGGGCACCAAGCTGACTGAGGTAAGCAAAGGCGTTGATGATGACTATACGTTAGGGACAGGCCTAACCACTTAATGACCTGATGGGATGCATAACAGGAGAGGGAAAAGGACACTGCAGTTCTTGCTTCATTTGTTCTTGCTTTTAACTTAAATCTCCCTGAACTCTGTTGTTTCCACTGCTGCCACATTTTGCATTTCCCTCTCACTGAAAGAGTGGATTATATCTCTATTTTAATAATCTTATGGACACGGACTCTCTTATCGGCAGCTACCCCTAATTTCTAGTGTGTCCTGAATGCTCTTCCCCATGTATGGAGGGCCACTTTGCCTTACCTATTCTTTTCACCTGTATTTCTTTTTCACTTCATTTCCTTATCACTTTATTTTCTTAGAAATATTGAAAATGAACTTCTGTTAACCAAACTCCTGCCTGCCATTCCACTATAGAAGAGGGGGAGGAGTGGGGAGGAGAAAAGAAGAAAAGGCTGAGGGTATTGTGCATATATGAGGGCTACCTCTAAAAAATCATAAAGGGAAAAATAGTCTGGCAACTCTCATTCCTTTAGTCATCGTTCCCAGGTGACCAGCATTGTATTTATCATAGTGTGCCCAAACTGGACATTTCTTTGTCCCTCTTCCCCATGAAATTTTTGTTTTGGTTCCTAAGTTGTGCCCAACTCTTTTGTAGCTCCATAAACTGTAGCCTACCAAGCTCTCTGTTCATGGGATTTCCGAGGCAAGAATACTGCAATAGGTTGCCATTTCCTCCTCCAAGGGATCTTACCGACCCAGGGATCAAACCTGGGTCTCCTGTTCAGAAGGCAGATTCTTTACCACTGCATTACAAGGGAAGCCTTTCCCCTTGAATACTGTCACCATTATCCTTTTAGGAGTCAGCTACCTTAATAATTTGGTAACTGCTGCTAATTAATTGACTCTTTCTCATGAAAAATACATTGGCTAGAAGGAAGGTATGAAGCAGAGCAAATGTAAATCTTATGTCAAATCCTGGAATATGGAGCAGAAATATTTTGAACATGAGAAATTACAGCTTCCTTAAATAATACTCTCTAGCAGCAGCAGCTCTGTGTCCTGCAGAGCTGACTTTACCTATATGAAATCACAGATCCAAAGGCTAGAATTCTCAGGAACTTAGATTACTTAGTCAATCACTCTTGCTTTGCATTTGAGAATTTAGTTAACTTGTCGAAAGCAGACTAAAGTGATTATAACTCCAGTGATCCTGGAGGGTTCTCAATGAGTAATAACCTTTGAGACCTGTCCATGAAAATCATGGACTCTGGATTCAGGTTGTCTGAGTTTCAGTCCTGGTTCCAGAATTTATTAAAGCTCTCTGACTTTGGGCAAGTGATTTAACCTCCCTGCACCTCTCTCATCTGCAAAATTGGATTAATAAAATTATCTACTTCATTGGGCCAATAGGATGGCTATGAGGATTTAATTAGGTAACAAATGTAAAGTAATTATAATAGCCTGGAACATCATAAGTGCTCAGCTAATTTCATACCATTATTAAAGAAGTGGCAGAAAAATCAACAGGAGTGGTCTAATATTTCCATAGTGCTATCTTCTTATCTCCTTTTATCTTGCCTCTTAAAATTTCTCACTCCCCCTTTTTCTCCAAATTTATTGCTCTCATTACAATTACACTTTCTTAAAGCCAAAATATAGTTTTGTTTGCTGTAGCAAATCCAATTCCTAAAACAATACCAGACATATAGTAGGTACTTGATAAATTCTTAGAGAATTTAAATTCTTAGAGATTTTAAATTCTTAGAGAGCAAATGTATAGTAGATATGAAACTTGGAAGATCTCCAATAAGAGATGCTCCTCTAGATTTGAAATTTTTCAGAAAGGGCAATATGTGTATCTTTTAAAAATTTTGTTTTAACATGCTTAAGATATTTTTGGAATTCTGCCTTTCTTCCTATGATCCTCAATGGCTGTGGCTAAGTCAGCTTTATACTTCCCAAGAAACTGGGACCCAAACTTCTCTGTGGCTATGGTTTATAGAAAGGGATGGTGATACTCCTCGATCATAGCACAAAGCACTGTGTTTTGTCATTTGCAGAAACTAATATTTTTGCTGAATTCAGTTAAAAATCATGGAAAGTTTAAAGAGCAGGGCTGGAATCTCAAGTTAACTGTTAAATATCTGTGTTACCTTGAACCCTCATAGACTCTGTGACCCTCAATTTCTATCTCTATAAAAATGAAGAGATATATTTAGGTGATTCATTTGTAAGGTCACTTTCAGCTCTAAAGACCCTTGGCTCTGCAACCAGGAAATACTATTACTTAATAACTAACAAACTTGGCATACTGGAATCCCACTTTAACAGTATTTACTCTGAAATCTATAGGACTTCATTCTTCTTCCACTATAATTTTAGAGGGACCATATTGCTGTACCCAAATGGCAACCCACTCCAGTGTTTTTGCCTGGAGAATCCCAGGGATGGGGGAGCCTCATGAGCTGCTGTCTATGGGGTTGCACAGAGTCAGACATGACTGAAGTAACTTAGCAGCAGCAGCACAGCAACAGACCATAGCTTCCAATTTACTTTCACCTTACTCTTCTAGTTAAACTAATTGGAAATCTTCAATATGCACCTCATATTAACAAGGCTTGAGAAGTGAGGAGAAACATTACAAAGAAGGTATTTCTGACATGATTTCATGTAGTTTTGTGATTTCATCTCAGTTCCGTTCAGTCGCTCAGTCGTGTCCAACTCTTTTTGACCCCATGGACTGCAGAGCACCAGGCCCCCTGTCCATCACCAACACCTGGAGTTTACTCAGACTCGTGTCCATTGAGTCAGTGATGCCATCCAACCATCTCATCCTCTGGCATCCCCTTCTCCTCCTGCTTTCAATCTTTCCCAGCATCAGGGTCTTTTCCAAGGAATCAGTTCTTTGCATCATATGGCCAAAGTTCTGGAGTTTCAGCTTCAGCATCAGTCCTTCCAATGAGTATTCAGGACTGATTTCCTTTAGGATAGACTGGTTGGATCTCCTTGCAATCCAAGGGACTCTCAAGAGTCTTATCCAACACCACAGTTCAAAAGCATCAATTCTTTTACACTCAACTTTCTTTATACTCCAACTCTCACATCCATACATGACTACTGGAAAAACCATAGCTTTGACTAAGTGGACTTTTGTTAGCAAAGTAATGTCTCTGATCTTTAATATTATGTCTAGGTTGGTCATAACTTTTCTTCAAATGAGCGAGCATCTTTCATATCCATTTAAAGTGTCTTATTGAATATTAAGGATGAGAGTTTGTTTGTTGAGAATCCTATGATTGAATTAACGGCCTACTTAGTGAATTCCTCCATTCTTCTTTATTACTTCCCTGTTTCGCTCTGTTTCGGCCGCTCTGCTTCCCTGTTTCGGCCCACTTAAATGCTCAGTGAGGTTTAAAGGAAACTCACTGCATATTTTCTCTAGATCGGTTTCCTTATCTATAAATGATTAAGCAACAATAACAATTTTATTGATTTGTTGTCAAGAGTAGAAAATTTACCGTGTAAAAGCTAGTCTATAAAATTTTAAGCATATTATGAATTTTGAGTACTTCTTTATTCTTTCAGTTTTTCTTTTGTGTTAATCATGCTCCTCTGACCAAAATCTAGAATTAAGAAAAAAAAAAAAGAGAGCCATGTTATTTTAACATAGCAAATCAAGCATTGAAAGAAATGTCAGAAAACCTAGTATCAATCTGAACCAACCAGTACTTACTCAAATGTGTGGCCTATAACCTTCAATAAGTCATTTAGGTTTTCTGAGACTTTTATTTTTCTTTTTCAACCTGTAAATTGGAGTATATCTTTGTCTAGTGTGATGATCAAAAGTGATGACATAGGTAAAATATTCTTAGATGTGAATTTATTTTCTAATGAAGTATTTATTATTCTGTAGACTTCACTGCCTAGTTCAAGGTACATACTAAACACTAGCTAAAAACTTGACAACATAGAAGGGGAAAGGACTCTGGAGATTGATGAATCTAATCTCCATATTTTTTCAAGTGAAGAGGCCTATTGATAGATCAGTTTAAAGTTTCCAGAGTCAAACTAAAGCATACATGTTAGTACACTGACCGAATGTGTACTTCATTCTCCAGAAAACATCCAGGACTCTGGTTACACTCAAGATGAGTATCCACGGGAGGGAGTGATTCACTTGTGTTCTCTAAGCCACAAGAAAAATAAAATAGTATTGCACTGACCCACAACCATTTCTGTATATAAAATAAGAAATCTCTATTTAAAAAAATGAAAGACATAGTGGCAACAATACAACTCATGGGAGGAAAATAAATGACCACCAAGAAAAATTTGTCCCATAATAGAAATCTCTGTGATCTACAGTAGATCATAATGAAGCTAGCCATCAAATCAGTTTGGCCTTTGATTCTCTGATCACTAATATGAGCTTCACTGAAAATTAATTAAACACTAATTTTATAAATTTTAGTCGTAATACTGTTCAAAGCACTGAACTTGACTTTGCCTAAAAGAACTGCCTCTCCAGAACCAATAATGTCTCTAATCAATCTGTTAATGGAGGTTCCTCAGACTTTCAGCTTCAGCCAATTACTTACTGAAAAGTCGGCACACCGCCTTGCCTAAGCCAGCATAACAGGGCTTAGGCAAAGGCTGGGGTGGATATTTTAAATCAAAATCTTTTTAAGCCAGCTGTTTCATTAAGAGGTAAGCCAGTAACTGATATTTCTGATTTAACATTCTTTTCAGAGTGTCCCCATCAACCAGGATATGTGCCAGAGTAATACTCTGATAAGGAAGAAGTAAAACAGTTTAGTGGGGGAAAAAAGAAACTGATGTAGGGTCATTTTTTACAGTCTAAATGATTGNTCTTTTCAGAGTGTCCCCATCAACCAGGATATGTGCCAGAGTAATACTCTGATAAGGAAGAAGTAAAACAGTTTAGTGGGGGAAAAAAGAAACTGATGTAGGGTCATTTTTTACAGTCTAAATGATTGACTTGGTAGTCACCCAATACTAAACCTAAATTCACACACTTTGAAAGCAGAGGGATTAAGAGATTGTAAAAGGAGAAATATTCAAGTCAGAAGCAAAAATGGATAAGGAATGGTAAATACAGGGCACTTTCTAAAAGTTGGAAACCGGTAGACCAAGACATGATGCATTAATGTGCTCAGATACTCATAAGTAAAATATATACAATCACAGTTCAGAGAGGAAAAAATAAAAACAAACAAACAGTGTAGCTAGGACTTCAAAAACATTTTGCTTGCATGTTGCCTAGTAATTTTTCATTAACTTTACTTGGCTGCATAGAATACATATGTTGATATATTGTAAGAGTGAATATTTATTAGCTAAAATAAAAGCAGATATTACTTTGCCAACTAAGGTCCATCTAGTCAAGGCTATGGTTTATCCAGTGGTCATGTATGGATGTGAGAGTTGGACTGTGAAGAAAACTGAGCACCGAAGAACTGATGCTTTTGAACTGTGGTGTTGGAGAAGATTCTTGAAAGTCCCTTGGACTGCAAGGAGATCCAACCAGTCCATTCTGAAGGAGACCAGCCCTGGGATTTCTTTGGAAGGAATGATGCTAAAACTCCAACTCCAGTACTTTGGCCACCCCATGCAAAGAGTTGACTCATTGGAAAGACTGTGATGCTGGGAGGGATTGAGGGCAGGAGGAGAAGGGGATGACAGAGGATGAGATGGTTAGATGGCATCACTGACTCGATGGAAGTGAGTCTGAATGAACTCTGGGAGTTGGTGATGGACAGGGAGGCCTGGCATGCTGCGATTCATGAGGTCGCAAAGAGTCAGACACGACTGAGCGACTGAACTGATCTATNGGAGAAGGGGATGACAGAGGATGAGATGGTTAGATGGCATCACTGACTCGATGGAAGTGAGTCTGAATGAACTCTGGGAGTTGGTGATGGACAGGGAGGCCTGGCATGCTGCGATTCATGAGGTCGCAAAGAGTCAGACATGACTGAGCAACTGAACTGATCTATCATTGTGTAAAAAGTACCTGAAAATCTAAATATCATAGCAATCTGATACTTAACAAATCCATTTAAAATTTACATAAGCAAGATTTTCCTCTAAATCAGAAATTTTATATTATTTTTTTACCTCTTCAATTCATATGTCTCTTTCAATTACATACAAAAATCATGCCTTAATGCAACATATTGTATGGTTGCCCTTTCTGTCATAGAAATATAAGTTGAATTTAATTTTATATTTTTGTAACAGGAGACTTTATTCAAAATGATTATTGCAGGGGTGACACTATTGCACTGGGAGTGGCAAGGAGATCTGGTATCTTGGAGAAAGCTCTGACTATAAATTCTGAAAGTATTTCAAAAATTGAACAAAATGCAATTTTCTTTTTTAGAGAGGAGTAAATAAGGCTACAAGGATCAGGTGTGGAAAAGTGGGGTGAAAATGTGGATGATGGGAAGGAAGCCAGAGACTGTTCTACCCTGAGCTGACCTATCCTAAGAAGGGGTGGGGCTGTCTGAGGGCTCCAGCTGAGTGTGGGGGCCACAGTTCAGAGGCCTGGACCAAGGAAAGAAGCTTAAGTTTGGTTAACAAGCATTTTATTCTGCTTGATCAGTGGATATAACAATTCAACTCATCATTTATACAGCAAAGAATGGGAGTTTAGAGGTTCTGAGTCTGGCCTTGTCATGGAGAAACCAGGGGGTGTTCCATGAGTCTTAGCTAAGTCATATGAGGAATAGAAGGGCTTTCCATTTAGGGATAGTGGTAAAGAACCCGGCTGCCAATGCAAGTGACACAAGAGAATCAAGTTTGATCCCTAGGTTGGGAGGATTCCTTGGAAGAGGGCAAGGCAACCCACTCCAGCACTCCTGTCCTGAGAATCCCATGGACAGAAGAGTCTGCTGGGCCACAGTCCATAGGGCTGCAAAGAGTTGGGCACAACTGAAGCCACCCAGCACAGCATACACACACAGGTGAGAGGGGCTCTGCATGAAAAACCATTTTCTGAAACAAGAGGGTAGGGGATTTCTTTCTTTTTTTTTGCCATGGCATGCAGCATGTATTTTATGAAATTTCCTCTGACTCTGACTTAATATTACACAAGATCTTTGACTTGATAATATATATCAATCTATTTTGATAACTATTAAATATAAAAAGTAACCTTATTACAAGTGATTTCTTAATAAAATAAGCATTGTTAATTAGTTCATGTGTTATAAAAGAATACAACTTATTAGTAAAATGTTAATGGAATCATTAACATTTGTACTCCCATTTTTGTTTTTTGCTTTAAAAATGTTATCTGTAGAGAGAGAGAGAGATGTGAATACATGTTTTGTAGTGGTAGCACTATACAATTCTTTGAATATTTTCTAAATTACATATCAAAATTGACATTGCAGTCCATCATAATTTTTAATGATCTATCAGCTGACAACTCAATTAGATTCTTTTTTCCCTTTTGTTGAATACCATAAATGATTCAATAAATGCATTTTATCCAGTCATTAGAATCTTACACTTTCTCTGTTTCAGTAAGGGTTTACTATTCCATATTCCTAGAATCATCTTTATTTGATGAAAAAGCAACTCTGAAAGACCATCTTTCAAGCTTTAGTTCCTGTCTAAGTCAGCTGGTTTTGCAGAACAATCAGTTTTCACTGGGAACAGATGATAGATTTTTTTTTCAGTGAAAGATGAAGAATTTTACATTCTTGTTGTTCCATATCAAAATACATTTGAATTAAGACCTCTAAACACATTCCAAAATATTCCAATTCTAATTCTACATATTTTCATTAATAAAGAAATCTATATATATGACAGAAACATGACATAATGTTCCATTTCTCTCTATATATAATTTCACAAATATTTTCATAGCATAGATCATTGATATTCATGTTCACAAAAGGAGGTACTAATAAGAGAGTACCAAAATGGCAGATTAACTAAATATGTCATTTTTGGAATATATGACTTAATCATTAAAATGACTTTAGTACTAACACACTACATGTACACAATGTTCACAACTTTTAACATGTTTCTTTATTAATATTAGACTTGATCAAGTCAGGTAAAAGAAACTACTCTTGATCTTTCACAGTAAGGGAATTTAATACAGTGGGTTGGATATATAACTGTGAAGAACTGTGAAGCCATATAAGAGATGGTGAGGTAACTGAGAGATGGAAGTTGCTACCCTACTATCTAGAAGGACAACAGGAAAGGATGGTAATACCAGAACCCAGAAAAAGCACCATATACCAAGAGTGCAAACCCACTGGGAACTCTCCTGAAAGAGTTGGAACCATGGAAGAATTGGTTGACTGATACAGGTTGGAACTAAGGAGGAGTCCCAGCTAGACTGTTATCTAAAGAAGATGGAATGGAGGAGCAATGCACAGGAAAGCCTACATAACTCACAGCACTGAGTTTTTTTAAAAACTGCTTCCTATTGGCTGAAACTATGCAGATGTCAGAAAGCAAGAGAGCACAAAATTGGCCATTTCCTGCAATATGGAAAACCAGATAAAGAGCAGAAACTGGATGGAAAGCAAACAGAAAATTGGTGAGCATGCCCAGGATACATCATCTGATTCTTAAAGCCACTTTAGAAGACAGACAAAACATACATACTCTAAGAAATCTTTTTTTTTTCTCCTTTTCCTTCGTCCCCCCCCCCCCCCGCCACCTTTTTTTTAAAGGTAAGAATAACGGTATTTAGAAAGTTTAAGCTACCAAGAAGATTTGAATCTGATCTTCAAACGCAGGCCTTTTATTCTAAGACTCTTTCAGAACTTAATACACCATTTTAATCTTTTGGATCTAGGGAAAATACAACTTGTGAACATTTTGGTTTGAAGTAAGGAAAGATGATTGACAAAATGAGCCTACTGGCTGTCCATTTACTATAGGAAGATTATTTGTGCTGCTTACAAATCAATAACCTAACTATAAAATTAACTGCTACTTAATAAAGTAATTAAGTGTTAAAGAACCTCTGGCTAGACTGTCTTCTGTTAAAAAAAAAAAAAAAAAGAAATGAAATGAATAAGAGACAGAAAGAAGCCTTTTAAGTAGAGCCAGGAGGCCAGAGGGAGGAGCTCTGCTGAGACAACAGCAGAGCCTAATGGGAAGAAGAAAGACTCCTCTTTTTTCCTGACAAGGACTCAGCCAATGAAAAGTAATAAAATATTTGTTTGCCATAGCTTCCTCAACTTGAATTCCTATTGTCTACTATATAAATAAACCCATCTTTTCTGAAGAAATATATAGCAGTCTATTTGTTTTAGGTCAACATTTTGGTGGTCCATACAAGAACCAGAGAAGATTCTGCAAGGCTATAGGGCTGGTGAGCACACAGGTGCAGTACTCTCTGTAACTCACTGCTTCTCTTGCAGATCTTGGAGTCTGAATGTATGCCTTTCCCTTAATCTGAGCCCTCCTGGCCTTTGAAGCCCTCCAGGTTTAATTCAAGATTTATTTAAAGTTTTATCTTTCAGACTAAGGCTTTATCCTATATGTAAGTACCCATTTGTAACTAGGATCTGATTTTAAAATCAGAATGTTTCCACTGAAGCTAGCTAGTCTTCTGCCAATTTTGCTTCAGTAAAACTGTGCCACTTCAGATGATGACTCATTCCTTTGTAGTAGGGGCTATCCTCTGGAAACTGGTGAAAAAGTCTTTTGTCTGGTTCCTCTAGAATCAAGGTATTTCCTTAGAATTGGTGGATATTAGCTTGCAAGCTGTTTGAATTGAGCTGTTTGAGCTATATAGGCTGTTTGAGCTCTTTGAACATAGTACTTTTACTCTAGATAAAAATCTCTGAGAAATGGGATTCCAGGTATCTAAAATGTTAAGGATTCCTCTCCTACAGAGACTTCAGACAATTTTATATTTAAAAACCAGTGTCTCATCATGCACATTACTAAGTAATCAACCTGACCAAAGGTAATTTAGAATATTAATGGCCAAACCAAAAAATTTTGAAATCCCCAAACTTAATTTTTTAAAAAACAAATTGGGTTACAATAGTTCAAAAATTTCCAGAACTGAATGGTCTGCCTATTTTGATGGATATTTTGAGACTTTTAAACATTATCTGTTGCCTGATACATCTCTGCAGAAAAGATTTTAAGGTTAACTGAAGCAAAAATGCAATTAAAGAAGATAAAATAGCTTCCAAAGCTTCAGGGTCTTCTTCCTTGGCTTCTTTGTTTCAGGCTCCTGCCTCTGACACCGTCTTTCTTCTTCCCTTCTATGCTACCTGTCTCCTTTATAACCTCAGTCCTCACATACTAATTTTCTCTTGCCAAACTGCCTTTTCTCTCATATTCTGCACAATCTTTGAACTTGTCAGAACCTGTACCTTTAAAATTAAGCCTTCTGTGAATTCAGAGGCTAAATCTCTGATTTTTAATATTCCCTAGATTAAACGTGAACTGCAAGCTGTAGTCAAAGATTTTCCACAGATTTCCTGAGGAATTTAATATTGTCATTCTAATTTATCCCCCTAGCTTTTCTGATTTATATTAGCTAAGTTCACTTACTCGGCAGTGAAGGCCAGGCCTGGCATTGAATGAAAACCACTGATTGGGAAAATTCTGAAAGATTTCTAGAGTTATAATCAAGAGACAAGTTCACTAACTTATATGAACAAGCTTGAATAACTGCATCTTCATTGAGCAATCCATAGGGATTTTTCCAAAATACGTGAACTGAAACAAAATTCAGGCTATGATGAACCTTGTTCATGACTATCACAATTGACCTTAGATTTTTTAAAGAAAATTCTGGTCGTCCTTCAAATATCATTGTGCCCAGGTGGCTTTCAAATCTATATTTATTAATGATCTAAACTGGAATATTTTCCTTCTATAAGAGGAACCAAGATGGAATGGGAAATTATGTCTACTTCAAATGTAATTAATTTGGCAAGTGAGGTCTCTCACCATTAGATGAATCACCTCAAAGGAAGACCAGAAAAATTTTAAATTTTCAACTGCAGCAAAGGAAGGCTCCTAAACAAAAATCAAACCTTCTATTTTCTGCTACTATTCCAAAGATCTAGGACACTGTAAAAGAGGTTTTTACAAATTGAAATGTTATAGGCAGCTTCAGTCCTCTAACCCGCCTTTCCATCATCCTCCTAATTCTCAATGATAGAGCTCTAAGGAGCTAGAGTTCTTCCCTATCTTCTCTCTTAATTGGCTTGGAGAAACATTTCCCCAGATTGGGAATGAATCTCTTCCAATCCAAACGGACAACAGAGCCCCTACTACTATAAAATTGTCCCTGCTTTTCTGAATACTAAAACAGCTCAAATAGTGGGGATCTCTAATGAACCTCAAGAGGTTACTGTCTCTGAACCTATTCCTTCTTGTTTAGGTACTTTGAGAGATACATACCCTTTCTTCTTAACTCCTCAGCTCCTTACTCATGTAGTAGACCAAGAATTCTTAGAGAAGTGTCATGCCAGAATTTCTTTCTCTCAAAAGGATAAGTCATTCTAGGATTTGCCAGTAGTCATCAAAGTAACCAACCAGGTGAATTAAATGACCCTTTGCCATCTGTTATTTGTTATTTCAGTACTAGAGCTGATTCTGGAAGCATTAATCATTTGTCCCTATAAAGCTACCACATTCCTTGTGAGCAACATCTCCAATTGATACTGGTAAATTTCAGTGTACCTCCTATGAAGATTCAAATAGATCCCTCAAAATATCTTCCCAGAATTTGACAATACCCTATAAGTAAAGAAACCCTTCAAGGGGCATAAAGCTCATAATAGATTATAAAGCTCAGGGCCTCATCGTCCCTTGCATTAACCCATGTAACATTCCAATTTTACCAGTGAGAAAACCTAATGCTGAGAGTGGAGGTTTGTCCAGGACCTCAGAGCAATAAACAATATTGTTATTCCTCAATATCCTATTGGTCCTACCCCTAACACATTGCTAACATCCATCCCCAATAGAAGCAGATTCTTCACCATAATTTATTTGCGCAGTGCATTTTTAAAAAACATTTTAGTTGATGCCAGTAGCCAGTGCTTTCACCTTCACTTGAGAACAAAACAATTCACCTAGTCAGTAATGCCTCAAGGTTTTACTAAGAGACTTTCTTATTACTTACAAATCCTAAAAGTTGATCTGAATAACATAGTTTCCTAAAGTTCTACTTTGTTGCAGTATATGCATGATTTACTTTACTTTCCTACTCAGACCTCCTATAGGAAGATGGCAACTAGTCATTAAAGCTTTTAGCTTTAGAAGGATATAAGGTCACCAAGGAAAAAAATCGCAGTTTAACCAAATCCAGGTTTGTATGGCATCTGATATTAGAACAAGGACTGTACCTGGGTCCGGGTAGACTTCTGTTGTCCTCAGTTTCCCCAAACACCAAACAAAGCACCAAGAGTGAGGTTTTTCTCAGGCTAGTTTATTGTCATACTTTGATTCCAAATTCCTCTCTTTTGATCAAACAACTCCAGCACAATTTTATGAAAAGAAGTGGACAACATAGCTTTCAAGGTATTAGTAGTCTGATGAACCCACCTGCCCTATGCTATGCCAGCTATCAGATCCATGTTTTGTATATGAAGAACAAGGAAATATCCCTGGGATACACACTCAAAAGCAACAAGGACCATGATCAACCAGATATAGCCAGCAACTGGACCCTGTAATATGGGAATGTTCCCCTTGCCTTAAAGCCATTATGGTTACTGTTCTTTTGGTTAAAATCTTTGAGAAAATCATTGTCCTTTTGGTTAATACCACTAAGAAGCTATTATGTAATCATTTTTGTATCTACTTGGGTAGAAGCTCTCTTGAATTATCACCCTCAATATTTCTCAATGTTTTGCCTCACCTCCAATGAAGTCTTTTTGTTAAATGCTCCTCATATAACTTTTTTCTGTAGTAATAATCTTAACTCTGCTACTCTTCTCTCCTTGATCACTGATGTAGTCCCTCACAACTGCTTAATGCTATGGACTACCTCCTGACTCTCTTGGTGATCTGCAGGAAATTCCTTTGTGTAATGCTGACTTCTCGCAGTTCACTGATGGTTCTTATTTTAAAAGTAACAATGGCAAATATTGTGCCAGGCATTCTTTTGTAACTCCTTTTGATGTTATTGAACAGTATCTTTGTCTATGGCTACTTGAACCCAACATGCTGAATTAAACACTCTTATATGTGTTAATACTTTAGCCAGTGACAGAACTGCCAATATTTGTATTGATAGTGGATGTCCTTTGGGAGTTGTTCATGACTTCTTGAGCAATTATTAAGATTCCAGAGCATTTTAATCTTGACTCTGGAAGCTAAGAGAAATCACTGTGCTGATATTTCCACAAGGAATGCTATCTTTAAAGAGATTAACAACAGCCAAACTTCTGTCANGTATGGCATCTGATATTAGAACAAGGACTGTACCTGGGTCCGGATAGACTTCTGTTGTCCTCAGTTTCCCCAAACACCAAACAAAGCACCAAGAGTGAGGTTTTTCTCAGGCTAGTTTATTGTCATACTTTGATTCCAAATTCCTCTCTTTTGATCAAACAACTCCAGCACAATTTTATGAAAAGAAGTGGACAACATAGCTTTCAAGGTATTAGTAGTCTGATGAACCCACCTGCCCTATGCTATGCCAGCTATCAGATCCATGTTTTGTATATGAAGAACAAGGAAATATCCCTGGGATACACACTCAAAAGCAACAAGGACCATGATCAACCAGATATAGCCAGCAACTGGACCCTGTAATATGGGAATGTTCCCCTTGCCTTAAAGCCATTATGGTTACTGTTCTTTTGGTTAAAATCTTTGAGAAAATCATTGTCCTTTTGGTTAATACCACTAAGAAGCTATTATGTAATCATTTTTGTATCTACTTGGGTAGAAGCTCTCTTGAATTATCACCCTCAATATTTCTCAATGTTTTGCCTCACCTCCAATGAAGTCTTTTTGTTAAATGCTCCTCATATAACTTTTTTCTGTAGTAATAATCTTAACTCTGCTACTCTTCTCTCCTTGATCACTGATGTAGTCCCTCACAACTGCTTAATGCTATGGACTACCTCCTGACTCTCTTGGTGATCTGCAGGAAATTCCTTTGTGTAATGCTGACTTCTCGCAGTTCACTGATGGTTCTTATTTAAAAAGTAACAATGGCAAATATTGTGCCAGGCATTCTTTTGTAACTCCTTTTGATGTTATTGAACAGTATCTTTGTCTATGGCTACTTGAACCCAACATGCTGAATTAAACACTCTTATATGTGTTAATACTTTAGCCAGTGACAGAACTGCCAATATTTGTATTGATAGTGGATGTCCTTTGGGAGTTGTTCATGACTTCTTGAGCAATTATTAAGATTCCAGAGCATTTTAATCTTGACTCTGGAAGCTAAGAGAAATCACTGTGCTGATATTTCCACAAGGAATGCTATCTTTAAAGAGATTAACAACAGCCAAACTTCTGTCATGATACAAAGGAATATTTTTGCAGAAGATTACTCAGAAAAACTGTATAGAGAAGCACAGGAATTGGCCTCAGAATAGGAAAGACAAGATTGGAAATTCAACATTTTTTTAATTTAAAAAAAAGAAAAGAAAAATCTTTTCTTTTGGAACAAATAGCAACCCAGTTCTAATAAAGACTAAAATCCCCACTCCTCAACACTGTGCATGCATTAAACCATTGGTCTACTGGCAAAATGATAGCATTCATGAATCCGGCATTGGTGGGGAAACATTAGCAAGGCCACACACACAAAATGCCTCCTTCACATATCCAAAGTCCAATCCAGGGAAGTGAAATAAAGTGAAAGTCGTTCAGTCATGTCTGACTCCTTGTGACCCCATGGACTATACAGTCCATGGAATTCTCCAGGCCAGAATACTGGAGTAGGTAGCATTTCCCTTCTCTGGGGGCAGATTCTTTACCAGCTGAGCTACAAGGGAGGTCCACAATCCAGGGAAACCTGTTCTTACTGCTCCCAGACATTTTAAACTGCATAATGGGCTATTGTAGGTCTGGCAAATGGATTTCATATAACTTCCCCCCTCTAATAGATATAAATATGTTTTAGTCATAGTTTATAAGTTTTCACACTGGACTGATGCCTTCTCTTCCAGACAGGCTACTCCCTCTTCTTTACCTACAGTCCTTTTGGAAGTGATTATCTGAACTTGGGGAGCTCTCTCCAAACTTCAGAGTGGTCATGCTACACATTTAACTGTCCAGGTACTTCAAGAAGTCCCTGCTGTGTGGTCAGCTTTTCAATACTTCCACTCCATTACCATTCTCAATCTTCCGGCTTAAAAGAACACACGGATGCATTGTTAAGACTCAGTTGACAAAATCTGTAGAACCTCTCCAAACACCTGGTAAAGAATCCACCCCAATGCAGAGACACCAGTTCAATTCCTGGGTTGGGAAGATTCACTGGAAAAGGGAACAGCTATCCAATCAAGTATTCTGACCTGGAGAGTTCTAGTCTATGGGGTCTCAAAGAGCTGGACACAACTGAGCCATTTTCGCTTTCACTTTCCAAATACCGTAGCTAAAAGCATTGCTGTTTGTCGTAAATTTCAGAAACACCTCTTCTGGAATTAACTATTATCTTTTCAGATAATCACAAAATGCCCAATGCACTTGGCTCCTGCTTCTTTTGAGCTACAACAGATAAAAGAAGTGATATTCCAATATTACAAAAATTTTATTGCTTCTATTAAAAAATACGCTTTGGTAAAGCACTATTTTCACAATGTACTCTCAGAGAGGGTGACTTTAAAGCATCACACCTTGCAACGTGGGAATATCATCAGTTGGAAAAGACATCTTGAGAAGCCCACTATTCAGTCTTTCTGGAGAGGCCACTATCAGGCTCCACTAATCAAACTTTGTGCTACAAAGCTCCAATAATACACTCTTGGATAAATGTAATACACTTAAAAAAGTGATTGGACCCTAAATGGCTGTGCACGTCATCTGGTGATTTGAAAGCAAAGATTTCAAAAAACTGAAGCAGATGGCATCTGATGGGAAAGCTTTCCCAAGGTATTCAAACCAAGTCTATTAGAAATTTGTCACCAAACCTTTGATGATGGCATAACACTTCAGATGATCTCCATTGTCTATGATGTTAAGAACATATGGACTTTGAATAAAATGTGTTTAAGAATGTTTCTTCTTACTCCTCCTTGTTACTTGAGTATGACTTCAATAGGTTTCCAATCTGTGGACACTTTTTTTTTTGGNAATCTTCCGGCTTAAAAGAACACACGGATGCATTGTTAAGACTCAGTTGACAAAATCTGTAGAACCTCTCCAAACACCTGGTAAAGAATCCACCCCTATGCAGAGACACCAGTTCAATTCCTGGGTTGGGAAGATTCACTGGAAAAGGGAACAGCTATCCAATCAAGTATTCTGACCTGGAGAGTTCTAGTCTATGGGGTCTCAAAGAGCTGGACACAACTGAGCCATTTTCGCTTTCACTTTCCAAATACCGTAGCTAAAAGCATTGCTGTTTGTCGTAAATTTCAGAAACACCTCTTCTGGAATTAACTATTATCTTTTCAGATAATCACAAAATGCCCAATGCACTTGGCTCCTGCTTCTTTTGAGCTACAACAGATAAAAGAAGTGATATTCCAATATTACAAAAATTTAATTGCTTCTATTAAAAAATACGCTTTGGTAAAGCACTGTTTTCACAATGTACTCTCAGAGAGGGTGACTTTAAAGCATCACACCTTGCAACGTGGGAATATCATCAGTTGGAAAAGACATCTTGAGAAGCCCACTATTCAGTCTTTCTGGAGAGGCCACTATCAGGCTCCACTAATCAAACTTTGTGCTACAAAGCTCCAATAATACACTCTTGGATAAATGTAATACACTTAAAAAAGTGATTGGACCCTAAATGGCTGTGCACGTCATCTGGTGATTTGAAAGCAAAGATTTCAAAAAACTGAAGCAGATGGCATCTGATGGGAAAGCTTTCCCAAGGTATTCAAACCAAGTCTATTAGAAATTTGTCACCAAACCTTTGATGATGGCATAACACTTCAGATGATCTCCATTGTCTATGATGTTAAGAACATATGGACTTTGAATAAAATGTGTTTAAGAATGTTTCTTCTTACTCCTCCTTGTTACTTGAGTATGACTTCAATAGGTTTCCAATCTGTGGACACTTTTTTTTTTGGTATGAGACGCTACATCCAATAAAGATCCCTCCTTACTCTGAAAAACAAAAAAACACTGGAAAGGGAAAATCTGACTTTTGATCTGTGATGGTTTTAGAGAAAATCTTGATCAAAATGGGGAAATATAAAAGAATTAAAGAGTAAAATCTTCAGTTAAAAATAGTCAGGAGATGAGAAGGGTGATCTCTCATGCCCTGTGATGATAACCAGAATTAGATGCCCCAAAGAAGAAAAACTGTCTTCTTTCCTGGCAAGGACTCAGCCAACTGAAGCCTTGGACTCTGTTTACCATAGTCCTCTCAATTTATTTTTTTCCACTACAAAAATATTCTTCTTCCCTTGCCCTCAAGGGACTTTCATGTGGCTTGACTTGAATTGCAATTCTCTGATGATCCCAAATAAACTCATCTTTACTGGAGAAATATCTAGACGTCTTTTTTTTTTTTTTTTTTTTTTTTTAATCAAGACTTCTCAGCAGGCAAAGAAAAAGCCAGATTCACTAATGATTTAATATTTGCATCTATAGCCACAAAAGCATCTCATGGATATTCTCTGGAATAATATAAAGATGGTTTACTATGGAGATAGATTAGGAATGGTTTCTTTTACAGTCTTGGCTGTAAGTCTTTATCTCAATATGACAGGTTAGAAAAGGAAAAATATATTCAACTATAAGAATTTTTTTTAATTGGAGGATGATTGCTTTAAAACATTGTGTTAGCTTTTGCCGTACATCAACATGAATCAGTCACAGGTATACATATATCCCCTCCCTCTTGAAAATCCCCTCCCATCTCTTAGTCCATCCCACCCATCTAGGCTGTCATTCAGCTGGGTTGAGTTCTGTGTGTCACACAGCAAATTCTCATGTTCTATCTATTTTACATATGGTAATGTGTATATTTCCATGCTATTCTCTCAATTCGTCCCACCCTCTCCTTACTCTACTGTGTCCACAGGTCTGTTCACTATGCCTGTGTCTCTATTGCTGCCCTTCAAATAGGTTAATCAATACCATCTTTCTAGATTCCATACACATGAATTAATATACAATATTTGTCTTTCTTTTTCTGACTTTCTTCACTCTGTATATTAGACTGTAGTTTCCTGGATAAGATGTGGAGAAAAGGGAACCCTCTCACACTGTTGATGGGAATGTAAATTGATACAGTCACTATAGATAACAGTATGGAGATTCCTCATGAGAATTCTTAAACAGAGTCTATGCTGCTGCTGATACTGCTAAGTCGCTTCAGTTGTGTCCGACTCTGTGCGACCCTAAAGACAGCAGCCCACCAGACTCCCCCGCTGCGTGAGTTATGGCTGTGTTTTAATTGCTCATCTGTAATAAAAATTGCATTATTAGGATGCACAGCAAAGATTCTACACTGGATGACTCTATTGCTCTTATCAAACATTTTACTCTGACACAAACTTGAAAATTATGTTCTCCTCCAGATTTAAAAAAAAAAGAAAGAAAAATGGCACACACATATTAGCCATTCCTTCCAAAACTGGCTTTCCATGCTGTAGCTCCCTGTGAATTTTATACCACATAAAGTGATTCTCATCTCTGGAATCCCAAGAGTTGTTAAAGGTAGACATCCATGAGTCTACATCTTTCCAAGTAGAACCTGCTTCCTAAGTAAATCAAGAGAAATAGGAAGAAATAGCACTGATTTTCAGAAATTTTGTCTGAAAGACATTCATTGTTGTCTATTGTTAGCATTCAGGAGGTAATACTCAGAGAATGGTGAGTTTGTGGAGAAGGTAATATAAACATTGCCACAATTAATTATAATTCTTTGCCCAGGGCTTTGAGAATAGAATCCACTGTTGGAAGAGCCTGACTCCCAAAGAAGATAATTAATGCAACATATTTCATATAGTATTAACATAAGGGAAAATACAATTTTTTTAGTCTAGGTAAAGTTTATGAGTCTGAAGCCCCCTGTTAATCTAAGACCTGTGAATAGAGGAGAGAATTCTGAGATATGCCCAGATGATTTCTTATAAAGTCATTCAAGAAAGATTGGTATTGTCAATGATAACAGCATTTACCCAACAAACAGAAATACACAAAATTATGAAATTCTTGTTTTCCTTTTCAATTATCAGTATTACTTGGGGCTTCATTTTTTTTTTTTTTTCATTTGCCAGGAATGATGCCATGTTTTGTGAGCTATTACAAATCTGTAACCAGATTTCATTAAATGAGAAGAAGGATTATTCTCAGCTAAATTTATTTTGCATGCTGCTAAGTCACTTCAGTCATGTCCAACTCTGTGTGACCCCATAGATGGCAGCCCACCAGGCTCCCCCATTGCTGGGATTCTCCAGGCAAGAACACTGGAGTGGGTTGCCATTTCCTTCTCCAGTGCATGAAAGTGAAAAGTGAAAAGTGAAACGGAACTCACTCAGTCATATCTGACTCTTAGCGACCCCATGGACTGCAACCTACCAGGCTCCTCTGTCCATAGGATTTTCCAGGCAAGAGTACTGGAGTGGGGTGCCATTGCCTTCAGATTTCTTTGTGTATTAGTTTTCTTGCTGTTCATAAATTACCATAAACTTCAATGACTCAAAACAACATGAATTTATCGTTTCATAGTTTCTGTGAGTCAGGAGTCTAGGCTTGGGTTAGCTGGGCCTCTCAATTTGAATTCAAGTTATCAATCAGGCTGTGATCTCATCTGAGACTTGGGCTCCTTTACAAACTTACAGATTATGAATGAAATTTATTTTCCTGTGACTATGTGAATGAGGCCCTATTTTCCTTGCTAGCTCTCTGTTGAGGATCACTCTTAGTTTCTGGAGGCTACCCTTTGGTTCTTGCCTCCTGACACTCTCCTTCACAACAGGGCTGTTTAGTTTCTTCTAGGTCAGCAGGAGAGAATCTCTTTTACACTTTACATTAAGGGCTCATATGATTAGGTCAAGCCCACCCAAGGTAATACAGTTAATGAACTTCAAATCAATTGAAAAATAGCCCAATACTGTGAGTGGTATCTCATCATATTCACTGAAAGTAGTCCTGCTCACACCCAAGCGGAGGAAATGATAAGGAGTGTTACATCAAGGCGCATGTATCTTAGAGTCTATCTTAGAATACTACCTCACACAATTTTCATCAATTCATTTTGCAAATTGTATGCCTCAATTATTGGTAAGAATAATTGTAAATAACTTAGAAGAACGGACATTTTAAGTCCTTTTTTTGCCAATAATATATAGCAATTACCACAAATCATAAAGTTTGGTAAATCTTTTAAAAAATTTTATAATATGTCTAGATAAAGCCTGAGGTTATTACCTAGATAAAGCTTGAGGTTATTATAAATAATATTTAAATATATTGATGTAGAAATATAATTGACAAATATCTAATGCATGTTCTGGATAAAACCAAATTTATGCAATATTAAATGCAAGGTATTAGCTACATACTTCCAATATTTCTATGATTTGAGAGATTCTGTAATACTTATGATCACTTTTAAATGTAAGATCTTAAACATAAATATCAACTATATTACTACATATATATAAGGAGTCACTACATGGTATCATTTGGTTGTAAGTATGGGCTTCCCAGGTGGCTAACTGAGTAAAGAATCAGCTTGCAATGCAGGAAATGCAAGTACAGCTCCTGAGCTGGGAAGATCCCCTGAAGGAGGGCACGGCACCTCACTCCAGTATTTTTGCCTGGAGAATCCCATCGACAGAGGAGCCTGGTGGGCTATGTTCCATACGGTTGCAAGAAGCTGGACACAACTGAAGCCACTGAGCACCTGTAAGTTTGTCTAGAGCAAATGGTCAATGTGTACACAGTTTTAAATTCAAAGAGTAAGGGCAAAACAAGAAGTTTACTCAGAGGATCGAGTCCTGAATCAAAGTATGGTGCATACTGCATTAACACACACTCTTTTTTCATTTAAATGCATAAGCCTTTGCTCTTTTATTTGCAAATGCTTGCAACTGACAAAAGAGCTAAACTGGTAATTTTTAGATCATACCAGGATGTTAAAGAAATGTTTTGCATTTCAGTTTTTATGTTACTATTCACATTGCACTTATCAAATTGAGCAATATTTTTAACTAATAAGCCTTATGGAATAAAATGGAATAATGTCCTTCCTACAACTTGGAGATCTTGCCAGTCTACCTTACTGTGGCAGAGCAATATATGAAATACAGGCTTTATTATTACATAGGCCTAACTCACTCCCACTCCAGTATTCTTGCATGGAGAATCTCATGGACAGAGGAGCCTGGTGGGCTATAGTACACGGTGTCCCAAAGAGTCGGACATGACTGAGCGACTTCACTTTCACTTCTTAAGAAAGGCCAGAAGGAAGAAATGATTATTAACTAAATCTGTTCTTCAGAAAAAGAAAATGTAGCTAGTTTTCTGTTTTCAAACAAGCAAATAGCATTGTTTCAATAGGTTAGTAATGTTCTTGGGAATTCAAGCACATGAGAATAGTCCTGAACTGCCATGTAATTAATTGCTTTCAGAAGTGTGGAATGGTGGGTATTTCTGTGTATATCTATACTTTATGGAACAATTGAAAACTCTACTCTGGTTTAAAAAGTTTTATGTAAAACTTTGTTACTGTGTTTGCTGTTAAAATGATACACAGTTACTCTAAATTAATCATGTTGAAACATTTCCCTGAATGAGTCACAAGCTGGAATCAAGATTGTCAGGAGAAGCATCAACAATCTCAGGTATTCGGATACCATCTTAATGACAGAAAGTGAAGAGGAACTAAAGAGCCTCTTGGTGAACATGAAAGAAGAGAGTGAAAAAGCTGGCTTAAAACTCAACATTAAAAATCTAAGATATGGCATCTGGTCCCATCATAGAAGCAGATGGGAAAAAGTGGAAACAGTGACAGATTTTGTTTTGTTTGGCTCCTACATCACTGTGGATGGTGACTGCAGCTATGAAGTTAAATGACACTTGCTCCATGGAGGAAAAGCTATGACAAACCTAGACAGTGTATTAAAAAGCAGAGACATCACTTTGCTGACAACAGTTTGTCAAAGCTATGGTTTTTCCAGTAGTCATGTATGGAAGTGAGAATTGGACCATAAAGAAGGCCAAGAACTGAAGAATTGATGTCTTTGAACTGTAGTGCAGAAGACTGTAAAGTCCCTTAGGCTGTAAGGAGATCAACCCTGAATATTCATTGAAAGGACCGATGCTAAAGCTGAAGCTCCAATACTTTGGCCACCTGAGGCAGAAATCCAAATCGTTGGAAAAGACCGTGATGTTGGGAAAGGTTGAGAACAGTAGAAAGAAGAGACAGAGGATGAGATGGTTGAATGACATTATCAATTCAACGGACATGAGTTTGAACAAACTCCAGGAGACAGTGAAGGACAGAGAACCCTGGCATACTGCAGTCCATGGGGCCACAAAGAATCAGATATGACTTAATGACTGAACAATAAAACATTTCCCTCAGTAATTTTGTTTCAAAATTGGAAAGAAGATACATTTTGGGGAGTGTACTTTTTTACTCCTTTAAACTAAATGCTCTTTATAATTCAAAACAGCACTCAGTAATCCATGCAGGCTTCCATTTATAATATTAATAGAAGACATGCTCCATGCTAATTCACCTCATTAATATTAAAGAAAGGACTCCAAGACTGGTGAGTACTTAATCATTTGCAATTAGCACCTAACTGTTAATTCTATGGAGGGCTCTTAGGGAGAGAAGCAGGAGAAGTAGTTCCCATTTGCTAAATGTTAGTTGATTTAACTTAGAGTATTTAATTCTGGGAAAACTCAGTAATTAGAACAATTCATGTAGCTAGACAAGTTTAATTGATCAGTTAAAAATAAAAGAGTCCCCAACTGAGAACAAGCACAAAATATACATTTTGCAAATGTCCATGACAGAGCTATTTTGCTAATTTATTTTATTAGGTTCTATGTACTTCTAGGCCAACAGATTTGGCATCTGAGCAGAAGTGAATAAACTTCTAGCTCAGGCTACCTCAACACAGGTCCCCAAATCCAGTTAGCAAAATGGGCAGGTTGGCTGGTTTGGCTCCAAGTAGAGTAGTTTGCTTCCATGATGTCACCTCAACCTCTGAAAAAAGTATACCTGTGAGGTTCCTAATTTAAGAATAAAGAGAATTGAGATGCTGAATAAGAGCTCCATGCCAATGACTTAGAGCAAAACCAAGCTTCCCACTGTGGTGTGGCCTCTCTGTTTTCCTTCTACATTTATCCTGCCATTTAATGGACTCTCTCTCCTAGCTCTGAAATCTGCCTCTTTTATAGGCACAGGTCCTATTATCAATCATTGTTGAAAACTTCTTGGAAAAAGCAAAAGGTTTTGGCAGAGCACCAAAGGAGACTTGACCACAGGGAAGCCATGCTTTAAGAAAAGGAATGTGTTTGCATCATCTCATTGATCCAATTCTTCCTAAAACTACTTCCAGCATCTTTAAAATAAACAAACAAACAAACAAACAAAAACCCTGTAGTTGGCAGGATCCTTTAAAAGAGATGGGACCCTTTAAATGGGATTCTATGAAATGAGCAGAGACAGCCTTGCCCATCTCTTTTGTTAGTGTCATTTACTCAATTAATGATGATGGACTGACCCCCAGGGCATACCACATTACATGTTATCTGTGGCAACCTTTAGCACTAGTTGCATCACCAAGTCTAGCAAACTAACCATATTTAACTAAGCACAACCCCAGCAGTTTGTAAGTACTGTGACAATCAAGACATTTTTTTAATCTATCTTTTTATGTAACTATCTTTCTATGTTTTATTATTGTAAGAATTTTCCAGAATTCTCACCCTGCTATCTTACGTCTTCCCTATGTACCTTTCTTTGTAATGTGCTGTTGTCTCAGGTGTTACTCTTCCTGTCTATGCATCTTGTTACCATTATGGCTGTCCTCTTCCTAGTCTTAAACTTGACTCTGCCTCTATTCCGTTCGATAACAAGGCCATCTGCTACCTTTGCCAAATGTTTGGCTCCTATTTTACAGCATCTCTCCAGATGTGTGTGGGCACTACAGCTGCACAGTCATTACAGATGGCATGGAGAAATCTGTCTTCAGCCTTCTGCCTTACGATATACTCTAATCTTCACCAGCTGTATCAAAGTGTCTTAGCCTTTAAGGATTCGGATGAAAGAACATGGGTAAAGCAACAAAACTCATCACCATAAGATCCATACCTGCCATAAGGCTCCCTCATGGCACAGGATAAACTAGAAGCAGCACTCCAAATGAGTCCTGTTGAGAATTAAGTGCAGACGCAGAAGAGTAGTGTGTACATTGTAATGAAAAACAGATTCCATATACGGAAAAAGCAGGAACCAGTTGTTGAGGTCCCAGGCTTACCTACAGATGCCCTGAGAAAGTCCATTTATTCCAAGGGCATACTTGGAGAATCCTTGTGAGATTTCATGATGAAAAACAATATATGCTGGGGGGTGTGAAGCACAGTCTAACAGATCAGGAATTTGATTTTGTTTCTGTTACTTACTTTCAAGTTTCCTTGTGCAAGAGGCTAAATCTATTTGAGGCCGTTTCCTCATCAGTAAGAGGAGGATAATAATAATGTTTACATCACAAGTTTCTATGAGGATTATCTAATGCCCTGCACTTAGTACTGTGCCTGGAATATGATAAATGTTCACAAGTGACAATTATCAGAATTACTATTATGTTGAGCAAACACTTAGATAAGGGGCTTCTGGTATTTCTTCCCTGGATGTATAGCAAGTCCAGATATCTTCCCTCAGATATGCTTTGGAAAACAGAGACAAGGAATATCTATATTTAAAAGGTTCTATTGTTGGTGCATGCAAAATAAAAGGAAAAATGATGTCAACCAAGTAAGGAAGGAAGGAAAGAGGCCATTAAGTTGGAAAGTAAGACTTGCCTTGAATTAGCCAGTATTGTGAGCTCCAGGATGAAACCTCAGCATGTGTGTAATTGTATAGTTTTGATGTTTGTATCTGTCTTAGAAATGTCACTAGTCCATTACTGAGTCAAGGGGTATAGGTAGTAAAATGAATACAATTAGGATGCCCTTTTTTTGTCTCTAATGCTTTATACTTAACAAAGTTAAGCAGTAAGAAAAGGCCATAGATGCTGGGGCTTAAATTCCAATTTCTTATTTGTTGTGGGATATGAAGCAAATTTGGGCTTCCCTGGTGGCTCAGTTAGTAAAGCACATGTTTGCAATGCGGGAGACCAGGGTTCGATCCCTGGGTTGGGAAGATCCCTTGGAGAAAGAAATAGCAGCCCACTCCAGTAGTCTTGCCAGGAAAACCCCATGGACAGAGGAGCTGGTAGGCTACAGTCCATGGGGTCANCTTAGTTTCTGGAGGCTACCCTTTGGTTCTTGCCTCCTGACACTCTCCTTCACAACAGGGCTGTTTAGTTTCTTCTAGGTCAGCAGGAGAGAATCTCTTTTACACTTTACATTAAGGGCTCATATGATTAGGTCAAGCCCACCCAAGGTAATACAGTTAATGAACTTCAAATCAATTGAAAAATAGCCCAATACTGTGAGTGGTATCTCATCATATTCACTGAAAGTAGTCCTGCTCACACCCAAGCGGAGGAAATTATAAGGAGTGTTACATCAAGGCGCATGTATCTTAGAGTCTATCCTAGAATACTACCTCACACAATTTTCATCAATTCATTTTGCAAATTGTATACCTCAATATTGGTAAGAATAATTGTAAATAACTTAGAAGAACGGACATTTTAAGTCCTTTTTTTGCCAATAATATATAGCAATTACCACAAATCATAAAGTTTGGTAAATCTTTTAAAAAATTTTATAATATGTCTAGATAAAGCCTGAGGTTATTACCTAGATAAAGCTTGAGGTTATTATAAATCATATTTAAATATATTGATGTAGAAATATAATTGACAAATATCTAATGCATGTTCTGGATAAAACAAAATTTATGCAATATTAAATGCAAGGTATTAGCTACATACTTCCAATATTTCTATGATTTGAGAGATTCTGTAATACTTATGATCACTTTTAAATGTAAGATCTTAAACATAAATATCAACTATATTACTACATATATATAAGGAGTCACTACATGGTATCATTTGGTTGTAAGTATGGGCTTCCCAGGTGGCTAACTGAGTAAAGAATCAGCTTGCAATGCAGGAAATGCAAGTACAGCTCCTGAGCTGGGAAGATCCCCTGAAGGAGGGCACGGCACCTCACTCCAGTATTTTTGCCTGGAGAATCCCATCGACAGAGGAGCCTGGTGGGCTATGTTCCATACGGTTGCAAGAAGCTGGACACAACTGAAGCCACTGAGCACCTGTAAGTTTGTCTAGAGCAAATGGTCAATGTGTACACAGTTTTAAATTCAAAGAGTAAGGGCAAAACAAGAAGTTTACTCAGAGGATCGAGTCCTGAATCAAAGTATGGTGCATACTGCATTAACACACACTCTTTTTTCATTTAAATGCATAAGCCTTTGCTCTTTTATTTGCAAATGCTTGCAACTGACAAAAGAGCTAAACTGGTAATTTTTAGATCATACCAGGACGTTAAAGAAATGTTTTGCATTTCAGCTTTTATGTTACTATTCACATTGCACTTATCAAATTGAGCAATATTTTTAACTAATAAGCCTTATGTAATAAAATGGAATAATGTCCTTCCTACAACTTGGAGATCTTGCCAGTCTACCTTACTGTGGCAGAGCAATATATGAAATACAGGCTTTATTATTACATAGGCCTAACTCACTCCCACTCCAGTATTCTTGCATGGAGAATCTCATGGACAGAGGAGCCTGGTGGGCTATAGTACACGGTGTCCCAAAGAGTCGGACATGACTGAGCGACTTCACTTTCACTTCTTAAGAAAGGCCAGAAGGAAGAAATGATTATTAACTAAATCTGTTCTTCAGAAAAAGAAAATGTAGCTAGTTTTCTGTTTTCAAACAAGCAAATAGCATTGTTTCAATAGGTTAGTAATGTTCTTGGGAATTCAAGCACATGAGAATAGTCCTGAACTGCCATGTAATTAATTGCTTTCAGAAGTGTGGAATGGTGGGTATTTCTGTGTATATCTATACTTTATGGAACAATTGAAAACTCTACTCTGGTTTAAAAAGTTTTATGTAAAACTTTGTTACTGTGTTTGCTGTTAAAATGATACACAGTTACTCTAAATTAATCATGTTGAAACATTTCCCTGAATGAGTCACAAGCTGGAATCAAGATTGTCAGGAGAAGCATCAACAATCTCAGGTATTCGGATACCATCTTAATGACAGAAAGTGAAGAGGAACTAAAGAGCCTCTTGGTGAACATGAAAGAAGAGAGTGAAAAAGCTGGCTTAAAACTCAACATTAAAAATCTAAGATATGGCATCTGGTCCCATCATAGAAGCAGATGGGAAAAAGTGGAAACAGTGACAGATTTTGTTTTGTTTGGCTCCTACATCACTGTGGATGGTGACTGCAGCTATGAAGTTAAATGACACTTGCTCCATGGAGGAAAAGCTATGACAAACCTAGACAGTGTATTAAAAAGCAGAGACATCACTTTGCTGACAACAGTTTGTCAAAGCTATGGTTTTTCCAGTAGTCATGTATGGAAGTGAGAATTGGACCATAAAGAAGGCCAAGAACTGAAGAATTGATGTCTTTGAACTGTAGTGCAGAAGACTGTAAAGTCCCTTAGGCTGTAAGGAGATCAACCCTGAATATTCATTGAAAGGACCGATGCTAAAGCTGAAGCTCCAATACTTTGGCCACCTGAGGCAGAAATCCAAATCGTTGGAAAAGACCGTGATGTTGGGAAAGGTTGAGAACAGTAGAAAGAAGAGACAGAGGATGAGATGGTTGAATGACATTATCAATTCAACGGACATGAGTTTGAACAAACTCCAGGAGACAGTGAAGGACAGAGAACCCTGGCATACTGCAGTCCATGGGGCCACAAAGAATCAGATATGACTTAATGACTGAACAATAAAACATTTCCCTCAGTAATTTTGTTTCAAAATTGGAAAGAAGATACATTTTGGGGAGTGTACTTTTTTACTCCTTTAAACTAAATGCTCTTTATAATACAAAACAGCACTCAGTAATCCATGCAGGCTTCCATTTATAATATTAATAGAAGACATGCTCCATGCTAATTCACCTCATTAATATTAAAGAAAGGACTCCAAGACTGGTGAGTACTTAATCATTTGCAATTAGCACCTAACTGTTAATTCTATGGAGGGCTCTTAGGGAGAGAAGCAGGAGAAGTAGTTCCCATTTGCTAAATGTTAGTTGATTTAACTTAGAGTATTTAATTCTGGGAAAACTCAGTAATTAGAACAATTCATGTAGCTAGACAAGTTTAATTGATCAGTTAAAAATAAAAGAGTCCCCAACTGAGAACAAGCACAAAATATACATTTTGCAAATGTCCATGACAGAGCTATTTTGCTAATTTATTTTATTAGGTTCTATGTACTTCTAGGCCAACAGATTTGGCATCTGAGCAGAAGTGAATAAACTTCTAGCTCAGGCTACCTCAACACAGGTCCCCAAATCCAGTTAGCAAAATGGGCAGGTTGGCTGGTTTGGCTCCAAGTAGAGTAGTTTGCTTCCATGATGTCACCTCAACCTCTGAAAAAAGTATACCTGTGAGTTTCCTAATTTAAGAATAAAGAGAATTGAGATGCTGAATAAGAGCTCCATGCCAATGACTTAGAGCAAAACCAAGCTTCCCACTGTGGTGTGGCCTCTCTGTTTTCCTTCTACATTTATCCTGCCATTTAATGGACTCTCTCTCCTAGCTCTGAAATCTGCCTCTTTTATAGACACAGGTCCTATTATCAATCATTGTTGAAAACTTCTTGGAAAAAGCAAAAGGTTTTGGCAGAGCACCAAAGGAGACTTGACCACAGGGAAGCCATGCTTTAAGAAAAGGAATGTGTTTGCATCATCTCATTGATCCAATTCTTCCTAAAACTACTTCCAGCATCTTTAAAATAAACAAACAAACAAACAAACAAAAACCCTGTAGTTGGCAGGATCCTTTAAAAGAGATGGGACCCTTTAAATGGGATTCTATGAAATGAGCAGAGACAGCCTTGCCCATCTCTTTTGTTAGTGTCATTTACTCAATTAATGATGATGGACTGACCCCCAGGGCATACCACATTACATGTTATCTGTGGCAACCTTTAGCACTAGTTGCATCACCAAGTCTAGCAAACTAACCATATTTAACTAAGCACAACCCCAGCAGTTTGTAAGTACTGTGACAATCAAGACATTTTTTTAATCTATCTTTTTATGTAACTATCTTTCTATGTTTTATTATTGTAAGAATTTTCCAGAATTCTCACCCTGCTATCTTATGTCTTCCCTATGTACCTTTCTTTGTAATGTGCTGTTGTCTCAGGTGTTACTCTTCCTGTCTATGCATCTTGTTACCATTATGGCTGTCCTCTTCCTAGTCTTAAACTTGACTCTGCCTCTATTCCGTTCGATAACAAGGCCATCTGCTACCTTTGCCAAATGTTTGGCTCCTATTTTACAGCATCTCTCCAGATGTGTGTGGGCACTACAGCTGCACAGTCATTACAGATGGCATGGAGAAATCTGTCTTCAGCCTTCTGCCTTACGATATACTCTAATCTTCACCAGCTGTATCAAAGTGTCTTAGCCTTTAAGGATTCGGATGAAAGAACATGGGTAAAGCAACAAAACTCATCACCATAAGATCCATACCTGCCATAAGGCTCCCTCATGGCACAGGATAAACTAGAAGCAGCACTCCAAATGAGTCCTGTTGAGAATTAAGTGCAGACGCAGAAGAGTAGTGTGTACATTGTAATGAAAAACAGATTCCATATACGGAAAAAGCAGGAACCAGTTGTTGAGGTCCCAGGCTTACCTACAGATGCCCTGAGAAAGTCCATTTATTCCAAGGGCATACTTGGAGAATCCTTGTGAGATTTCATGATGAAAAACAATATATGCTGGGGGGTGTGAAGCACAGTCTAACAGATCAGGAATTTGATTTTGTTTCTGTTACTTACTTTCAAGTTTCCTTGTGCAAGAGGCTAAATCTATTTGAGGCCGTTTCCTCATCAGTAAGAGGAGGATAATAATAATGTTTATATCACAAGTTTCTATGAGGATTATCTAATGCCCTGCACTTAGTACTGTGCCTGGAATATGATAAATGTTCACAAGTGACAATTATCAGAATTACTATTATGTTGAGCAAACACTTAGATAAGGGGCTTCTGGTATTTCTTCCCTGGATGTATAGCAAGTCCAGATATCTTCCCTCAGATATGCTTTGGAAAACAGAGACAAGGAATATCTATATTTAAAAGGTTCTATTGTTGGTGCATGCAAAATAAAAGGAAAAATGATGTCAACCAAGTAAGGAAGGAAGGAAAGAGGCCATTAAGTTGGAAAGTAAGACTTGCCTTGAATTAGCCAGTATTGTGAGCTCCAGGATGAAACCTCAGCATGTGTGTAATTGTATAGTTTTGATGTTTGTATCTGTCTTAGAAATGTCACTAGTCCATTACTGAGTCAAGGGGTATAGGTAGTAAAATGAATACAATTAGGATGCCCTTTTTTTGTCTCTAATGCTTTATACTTAACAAAGTTAAGCAGTAAGAAAAGGCCATAGATGCTGGGGCTTAAATTCCAATTTCTTATTTGTTGTGGGATATGAAGCAAATTTGGGCTTCCCTGGTGGCTCAGTTAGTAAAGCACATGTTTGCAATGCGGGAGACCAGGGTTCGATCCCTGGGTTGGGAAGATCCCTTGGAGAAAGAAATAGCAGCCCACTCCAGTAGTCTTGCCAGGAAAACCCCATGGACAGAGGAGCTGGTAGGCTACAGTCCATGGGGTCACTAAGAGTCGGACACAACTGAGCGACTTCACTTCACATAGAACGTCTTTAGGCCTTAGTTTCTGCATCTGTAAAATGGGGAAAATAATGCTTATTTTGCAATAGCTATTGAAAAGATAAATAATTCTTTTAAAATGCCTATGTAGTTTTCTNCGGACACGACTGAGCGACTTCACTTCACATAGAACGTCTTTAGGCCTTAGTTTCTGCATCTGTAAAATGGGGAAAATAATGCTTATTTTGCAATAGCTATTGAAAAGATAAATAATTCTTTTAAAATGCCTATGTAGTTTTCTGGCACATAATAGCACTTACTAAAGGATAACTATATTACCACAATCAATCTTCGTAATAACTCTATTAGATTTCTATTGCTGTGTAACAAATTACCACAAACTTAGCAGCTTAAAATAACAGCCATTTATTAGCTCACAATTCTGTAGCTGAGCAGTCCAGGCATCGAATAGCTGGGCTCTCTGTTCAGAGTCTTACAAAAATAAAATAAAGGTGTTAGAAGACCTGTACTCTCATTCAGAGTCGAAAGGTCTCGTTCCCACTCATGTGACAACTAAGCTCTCTGTTATCTTATTGACCATCAGGCTGCAGCCACTCTTGGCTCATTCCTAATTTTTCTTGACATCCGCTCCCCTCCATCTTCAAAGCCAGCAAAGGGAAGTCTCCTGTACATTGACTCCCTCTCACACTGGAATCTCATTTGCCAAGAAAAGAAGCCCCAAGAAGAGCCCCACTCCATTTAAATGCTTGCTCACCTGATTAGATCAGGACCGGGAACACAATTTCCTTTTATTGGTCAATTGATTTGGGACTTTAATCACATCTGAATAATCCTTTAACATCAGCACACAGATTAGCTTTTGATTGGCTATCTGGGAGAAGGTATATATATAATAGGCGGCACGAATCTTGAGGGCTTGCCAGGTGGCTCTNTATCTAGAGCAAATGGTCAATGTGTACACAGTTTTAAATTCAAAGAGTAAGGGCAAAACAAGAAGTTTACTCAGAGGATCGAGTCCTGAATCAAAGTATGGTGCATACTGCATTAACACACACTCTTTTTTCATTTGAATGCATAAGCCTTTGCTCTTTTATTTGCAAATGCTTGCAACTGACAAAAGAGCTAAACTGGTAATTTTTAGATCATACCAGGATGTTAAAGAAATGTTTTGCATTTCAGTTTTTATGTTACTATTCACATTGCACTTATCAAATTGAGCAATATTTTTAACTTATAAGCCTTATGGAATAAAATGGAATAATGTCCTTCCTACAACTTGGAGATCTTGCCAGTCTACCTTACTGTGGCAGAGCAATATATGAAACACAGGCTTTATTATTACATAGGCCTAACTCATTCCCACTCCAGTATTCTTGCATGGAGAATCTCATGGACAGAGGAGCCTGGTGGGCTATAGTACACGGTGTCGCAAAGAGTCGGACATGACTGAGCAACTTCACTTTCACTTCTTAAGAAAGGCCAGAAGGAAGAAATGATTATTAACTAAATCTGTTCTTCAGTAAAAGAAAATGTAGCTAGTTTTCTGTTTTCAAACAAGCAAATAGCATTGTTTTAATAGGTTAGTAATGTTCTTGGGAATTCAANTTGGTGGGCTAGAATCCAGGAGGCTGCAAAAGTGTCAGGTACAACTTAGCAACTAAGCAGCAACAAAAGATCTTGAAGGATAACTTAAAATTCTACCTACCAAGTAATTTAGAGAGACAAATATTATCCATGTTATTGCTCTCAAGGAAACTCAGATTCTAAAGGTTCAGATGACTTGCCTAAGGATATCCAGCTGAGAAGTATTAGTAGGATGTCTCTAGGATATATTTAGCAATGTTTGGAGACATTTTTGATTGTCACAATTGGGAAGAATCTGGAAAACTTTTAGATGGCCTAGGTTAAACTTCTATTAATACACACAAAAAAAGAGAAAAGACACTGGGGACCTGTGGCAGTCTCTGCCAAAATTATGATCATTTGTGCCAGGCAATTTATTGAAATGCAGCTAGAGTGTAATGGAAACAGCCTTCAGCCAGCTTCTACATTTTACAGATATATGTCAATAAGAAGCTTTTAGTTTGATGTTAGATTTATCAAGTTAAGCAATACTGACATGTTAGGCCAGATAATTTATCATTACGAGGCTGTTCTGTTCATGTTAGGATGTTTAGCACCAGCCCGGGCATCTATCCACTAGATATCAATACTGCCTCCAGGACCTCCCCCCTGTCCCCTGCCAAATCATGACAAACAGAAATCACCTTCAGCTGAGAACCACTGCTCTAGTGGGAAGAAGCAAGTCCCCCTTCACCCCTTCTTCTCCTCCTTTGACTTGAAAGCAGACATGGTGTTTATAGCCAGAGCAGGATCATGGAGCACACTCTAGAAGTCAGGCACTATGGATCCTGGAGCCAATGCTGAGGGAGTCTGGTCCCTGATACCATAGCTTGGATTGCCTACATTTAAATTTTTGAAAAAGATAGAGACAAATGTCTATCTTGTTTAAGCCACCATATTCCAGGTTTCTCTGTCACTGCAGCTATTTTTTTTTTCTTGCCACAGGTATACACAAGTTCCCCATCCTGAACCCCCCTCCCTCCTTCCTCCGCCTCTAGGTCGTCCCAGTGCACAGCCCCAAGCATCCAGTATCGTGCATTTTTATCCTAATACAAACACTTCCTGGGAAAGTCACTTTTGNTATACACAAGTTCTCCATCCTGAACCCCCCTCCCTCCTTCCTCCGCCTCTAGGTCGTCCCAGTGCACAGCCCCAAGCATCCAGTATCATGCATTTTTATCCTAACACAAACACTTCCTGGGAAAGTCACTTTTGCAGAGCCAGTAAGTGTTTCACATATTGCTTGTTACCTCAAAAATCTTGGAGCTCTGTTTCTTTTTTGTTATCCAGCACATTATCCTTATGATATAGCCTGTCCNTTTTATCCTAATACAAACACTTCCTGGGAAAGTCACTTTTGCAGAGCCAGTAAGTGTTTCACATATTGCTTGTTACCTCAAAAATCTTGTAGCTCTGTTTCTTTTTTGTTATCCAGCACATTATCCTTATGATATAGCCTGTCCCCAAAGAGGCAATACTTAAGAGGCTGTACTTGATTCTTCAGTAAATACATACTTTGTTTGACAGCGTTCTAACAATCTGAATGGAGGTTTCCATTGTAAACATTTGTTTCACAAGCAAACACATCCAAATTGAAATGCTTCTTTTCATTGTTGCAGTGGAATATCCATTTGCTTTCAGGCCATTAGGGACTGCTGAGTGCTTTCGTAAATGTTTCCACCGGCTGTTGGCCACTCCAGGCCCATTTCTCTCCCACTGTTCAAGAATTTCCTAATGGTCAGGAACTCCTAAGAGACTCACCCAGGAGTTCAGTCACTGCTTGATGGAAAAGATGACCAATGTGATCTTACATTTGAGAAAGTGAAGACTGGATTTTTTCTTTATAAGGATGACTTGTTGTCCCAATGAATACCTTATTCTTTTTGGGTATATTAAAGTATGTAAGAAACCGTATTAATGCCTTTAAGCCATTCATCATTTGTGTGTGTGTGCTGATTCATGATCGACTCTTTGCAACCTCATGAATTGTAGCCTGCCAGACTCCTCTGTCCATGGAATTTCCCAGGCAAGAATACTGAAGTTGGGTAGTCATTTCTTTCTGCAGGGTATCTTCCTGACCCCAGGATCAAATCCATATCTCCTGCATTTGCAGGTGGATTCTTTACCACTGAACCACCTGTCAAGCCTTACTGAATTTTTTTTTTTATTTTTTTGTGTGTAATCCTAAGAAATTATCTTTACATTACATGTTGGGGATAGTTTTTCTGCTAAAACAATCAAAGTTTTTTTTAATCTGTTTAAAGTAAAGATAAAACATAAGTGACAAAATGATTTTGGATATATTTTAAATCTGCTGAAGCTACATGTTGCCTGGGAATGTGTCCCCAGAACTTACCTGAATACCCTCTCCATCCACATCTGTATAATCAAATGCTACCTGTACTTCAAGATTTCATCTCACTTTCTTCTGTAAAAGCTACAAGCCTCCAAGTTCCTGCCAGTTGAACAGCTCCCTAACAAAGAAAGTGGCCCATGTATGTACAGGATCATGTTATGTTTCTTTTATACATACATATATATATATATATATATATTCAGCAGAGCGGAATCCTCTGCTCACTAGTAGATGGTCAAAAACTAGCCAAAGAGCAACACTTTTGCAAAGAATAAGTGCAATAAGGCAAACCTTTCAAGCTCAGGTTATCATAGTCTGTTAAGTCAGGGAGCAGCCCCTTCCTGATGGTATTGAGGCCCCTCCAAGTGAAGACATAATTGAGGGAACACATCCTCTGTTATTCAATGTCATAGTGCTGTCTTGAAATAAATTGCCCTAAAACTCCAGTTATCAAGGGAACATTTTTATTTTTTGAAAATGTTTGTGGATTAATATTTTGATATGCATTATTGCTTTTATCATAATCTGTCTTTCAGCAAATATAGATAAAATTAAAAAATTAGAAAATTTAGAAATAACATATAGGATTTGTTAGGATTTACTATATACCAGGTCTTACCTTAATTTTATCATTTAATCCTCACAGCTCAATGAAAGAAGGAATTATTATACTCATTTAGTTGATGAAGAAACTTAGAAGTGCAAAGGGTACCTCTGTGTTCCTGCAATATGATGTGTGTCATTTTCCAAAGATCACTTGACTAGTAAATGGCAGAATGAAGTTTCAAACCCAGGCTGTCTTAGACAAACAGCTAGATCAATAAAATTTAAAATGTACTATGTAATAAAATAGGGTTTCTTGGATGGTGTTAGCAGTAAAGAACTCGCCTGCCAACACAAGAGATGTAAGAGACACAGGTTTGATTCCTGGGCCAGGAAGATCCCCTGGAGGAGGGAATGGTGATCCACTCCAATATACTTACCTGGAGAGTCCCCTCGGACAGAGGAACCTGGTGGGCTACAGTCCATGGGCTTGCAAAGAGTTGGACACGACTGAAGTATCTGGGCACACATGTGATAAAATAATTCTAAAATGTACGAAATCTAGTGGATATAAAGGGAAACCATGAAAGCACGTAAACAAGTGAGCTGCAGACATAGTCTTGATGCAATGGCTTCTGGGACCTTGGCTTTGACTTGTCTGCTGGAGAACCTCAAAGGTCAAGCCTGAAGGATGAAGAACATGGTCTCAGTTTTTGATGAGTTTAACCTTTTCAGGCAGTCTCCGCACTGTACAAAGCCAGCATGGCCAGCATTGTATGGGCTCAGATATCACGGACCTCTGCTCTTCCCTGGCTCACGCAGTCGGATTGGAGGTCACATACTCAGGTAACTTACTCCCATCTCAGGAAGGTCCGTTGGCCTGCATGGCATTTATCAACAGGCATGCGTATTTCTGGACTTGGACCTTGGCTCAGTAACTTCTTAGCTGTAGAGACAAGGTCAAAGTTTTTAAACTTNTCACATACTCAGGTAACTTACTCCCATCTCAGGAAGGTCCGTTGGCCTGCATGGCATTTATCAACAGGCATGCGTATTTCTGGACTTGGACCTTGGCTCAGTAACTTCTTAGCTGTAGAGACAAGGTCAAAGTTTTTAAACTTCATGTACCTTAGTCTAGGCAACATGCTATTGTTTAACTGAATAAAACAAATATTTAAGGCATTGGTCACGTGATGGAGTTCATAGTGGTTATCTGTGTGCCCAGTGCTCAAGGTAGCAGTCAAGTCATTTTTGCATTTGCACCACCATGGTTAACTCTTGTANTGGACCAGATGCCACAATCTTTGTTTTCTAAACGTTGAGCTTTAAGCCAACTTTTTCACTCTCCTCTTTCACTTTCATCAAGAGGCTTTTTAGTTCCTCTTCATTTTCTGCCATAAGGGTGGTGTCATCTGCATATCTGAGGTTATTGATATTTCTCCTGGCAATCTTGATTCCAGTTTTTGATTCATCCAGCCCAGCATTTCTCATGATGTACTCTGCATATAAATTAAATAAGCAGTGTGACAACATACAGCCTTGTTGTACTTCTTTCCTGATTTGGAGGTTGTTAGGTCTCCTATACAAAGACTATGATATAAACCTAATATCTAATGAAGAAAGGCAAAGAAGTACTGCAATAGACACTGGGCCAATTTAAAGCTTTTCCTTTTCAAACACCCTCTGTCATCTCCAGATCAGCATCATATCAACCTTATACTGATTAGATATAAGCACCTACATTAACACAGGGTTTTGAGTGGATGCTCTGGATAGAATCTGTGAATTTGGATATCAGACTCCCACTTAGTTGTTATTTGGCCTTTGGAGAGTTATTTGTATTCCTTATGCCTGACTTTTCTCACTTGTGAAATAGTGACACTAATATGACCCACTTGTAGAGTTCATAGGAGGACAGAATAATTGTTAGAACATTACTTAGTATGTAATAAGCATTTTAGCACACATATGTAAGCTAATAAAGATTAGCTGTTGTCACTCTCAATTTGATGACATTATGCAAGCATTTTGATGTTATTTGCTAGCTTGGAATGCACACTGCTTTTACAATTCAGACTGTTGATTCTTTGAGGCATCAAAAGGAAGTTGTCTAATTGCCAATTTTGAGAATGAGAGGATACAAGAGTAGAAAGGGGTGCAAATATACCTACAGATAAATATATAAATGAGGCAGCTAAGTACTCTGTTTATATCCAGGATCAAGGATGATGGCCCACCTTCTTTTTCCAAAAGTAAAATAATTAGGAATATATTTCTGCCTCTTTTGTATCAGCTCTAATAGTCTCAAAATTGGCAAAAAAATCTAGTGACTCATTCATGCCACAAGCTCCGTATTTGATGGCTGTTGTCTGTGCCTTCTAAGGCATCTGGGCTTTGAATAAACTGGTTTTTTTCTAGAAATGATATTAGGATTTAAAAAAATGAAATACAAGAGTAGAAAGAGCAGAAAGTAATTCACATACAAATACTGAAATAGCACAAAATTAAAGCTAACCACTGCTTCTTTTAATTGGAGCTAAACAGTGAATCACTATGAGTTTTCAATCATAATGCAATTTTTACTTCTTCTATATTTTTAGGTGCTTTGTGGAAGAATTTAAATAAGGTAGAATTTCCTTATAGAAAGCATATGTAACTTTGGAGCATAGAAATACAAACATGTCTATTCATATACCACATACATGCACACACATACACACACATCTGCAAGTGATACAGTAGTGAGTGCTACTATATTCACTGTGTTACTGACATGTCTGATTGATGAATTAGTCATAGAATTTTTCCCACTAAAAGTAGATCAAGCTTTCTTACTTCGAGAAAAGACATATAACCAAACTTAAAGAATTTGCCCTTTCTTCACCTACTTTACCTTATAGGTTGTATGAATTTACTGTTCCCCTGAAATGATCCATCACTTAATTCCTGGTTACTCCACATTAACCAGTCTGTCTTCTGCTCTTATTTTCCAGTACTTGATAATGGACCAGATTGTCTCATGATAATCTGAATGCTTCCTTTTGTTTTCCCTGTGCTTGGTAACATCTAAAATGGTGATAAAGCTTAACCAGGATGACTTGGTCAATATTTGTGTAAAACTCATCATTCTCATTTTCTTCTTTTCCTTGCACTCTGCCAGGTACATCCTAAGGTTCAGGATGGAGTCTTATTCATATTTGTATGTCTGGTGCCAAGAAGCCTTGTATATAGCAGGTCCTGGAGATACTTTTGCTAGATTACTGAATTGAAATGAATCATTTCCTTAGTTTTCATATGTACATCTATTCTACCTCAGATATACTTGCGTTCTGAGCTAAGTAGCCAGTTTACTTAAATAGCATTTATCTACTTTTAAGCTTGCATGAAGTGTGTTGGGGAAAAGCAGAGAATTATTTTGAAAATTTTTGTGAAAAGGTATAGAAAGACAATGATTCCTTCTAAAGATTTTGAAAATCAAATTTCTTTATGAAAGTAAGAAGGTGTTGTTTCCTTGATTATATTCATAAACAAAATAAAATTTCATGAGAAGATTTAGTGTGAAATGTTCATGCTATATGTGAAAGAAGAGTAACATTAGACTGGTACCCTGCCTTCTTCCAAGACAGAGATACAACCTGCGCATTTTCAAAGTTATCTCTGTTAGTCCAAAACTAAAAGCTTTATCTGAGTCTTCTGTAGTTTAAGTATTCTTAACAGGTACATAGCTTAACAGTGTCATGTTTCTTATCCCCAGAAGGCTGCCCGGTCACACTTTGAAAGGTGAGGTATATATAAACAAAAGTGTCTGATACTGCTCTGCCTAACAATGTGAAATGGTCTCTCTAGTATTAGAGAGGTGACTTTGCACAGTATAAGAAACTGAGGATAACTTGTATCTTGCCTCCTTAAAGCAACAATGCTAATACCATTTATATGACACTCTCTGTATGTGAGATACTAAGTATATTACACATATTAATTCATTTACCTCTGAAAATGTCCTGTGAGGAAAGTACAGTATTGACATTATTCTCATTTTGCTTCTTGCATTTTCACAGAGAAGTACTGTCTGCAGTTTAGGAAAACAAAATCAGAAGCTAGAAAGTGCCTAGGAATCAAAAAATGGGGTTAACTTCTTGAGTGTCTTCTTAAATTATGAGAAAATAAACACTCTTTACAATTTCTTCCTTTCACTATTAATACTTTTAGTTATCCTAAGACATTAGATAGCCAGATACACAGGCACAGACTTTAGCTGAAATATTACAAAAAAGTAAATGAAGATATGCCTTGCTTTACATACCTCTAACCCCCAACTTTTCAGGGTAGAAGCGATATTCTACAGGAAGACTGTGTCCTAGATTGCTAATGGAGAACAGCAGAAAACCAAGAGACAAATCTACAGCTAAGTTGAGAGTAGCAGGGGCTAGAGTATGGCTCTGAAGAACTACTTATATTAACTCAGCAAAAAGAAATCTCCTTCCTCACAGGTGCATATTATAAATCTGAGGTGGTGATTTTTGTCAGAGGGTGGGTATAAGGGCTGGCACTAGGGTTACATGTTGTCAAGTGATAAAAGCAATTAAGAGAATAGTTTAATACTAAAAGGCAAGTTTATGTGCATATGTTAGCAATAATTATGAGTAAAGAAACTATGAGGGGCTTTAATTGCTTTTTATAATATTGTGCATTTTCTAATATCATTATGATTTAAATATTATATTTTTATATCAGAAAACTGTTACTAAAAAGGACTTCCCTGGATGTCCAGTGGTTAAGACTTTGCCTTCCAGTGCAGGGTTGGGGGGGTGGTGCAGGTTTGATCCCCAGTTGGGGAGCTAAGATCCCACATAACTCTCAGCCAAAAGATGAAAATATAAAACAGAAGAAACATTGTAACAAATTCAATAAAGACTTTAAAAAGGTCCACATCCTAAAAAAAAAAAAAGATAATCAATCATGGATGGTCAAGTAAGGCACTAACGCATTAAAGATTATCTCTTTTAGAAAGCATACACCATCTCTTAGTGACCAAAAACACTACTGCCCAAAACCTGCTGTACCACTTAGCAGCTTTTGACTGATGTCCAAGGTCTTCTTGCTTTCTTCTCTTTAGCTATAAAATGGGGACAATATTAGTTTCTCAGGTAGAGATTAAAAAATGAGTTAAGTGGAATAAAATGTGTGAAGCACTTAGACAAGGACTAAGCATAAAATAAAGGTTAGCTGTTTTNGGTCTTCTTGCTTTCTTCTCTTTAGCTATAAAATGGGGACAATATTAGTTTCTCAGGTAGAGATTAAAAAATGAGTTAAGTGGAATAAAATGTGTGAAGCACTTAGACAAGGACTAAGCATATAATAAAGGTTAGCTGTTTTGTTTTTTTTTTTTTTAATTCTCACAATCACCCTAAGGAGGATAATAAAGTAGAGAAGTTTTAGTCACCTATCTAAAGTCAGAAAGGCAGGAAAATGTATAACTGGCACTAAATTCAGAGTTCTGCCTAATGTTTTATTACTGTTATTGGTGAAATACTCAAAGACTCGTGGTATGATAGAGTGAGTGATTCTTGGGCCATCTTTTTAACCTATCTAAATAGTCAAAACCCTTTTCCCCTTCCTTCCTTTCTCTGTAGTTTTTTTTTTTTCTTTCCAATTCTCTATTTCAGAGTGATGGAAATATAAACACAGATGATAACATTGATATTGTATCAGATTAAGCTGTTGATTTTTTTAAAAAAACTGAGAGAAAGTGAAAATGAAGTCACTCAGTTATGTCCGACTCTTCACGACCCCATGGACTGTAGCCTACCAGGTTCCTCCATCCATGAGATTTTCTAGGTAGGAATACTAGAGTGGATTGCCATTTCTTTCTCCAATTTTTTTTTTTTAATCCCTCAAAGACAGTGCTAGGTGAGACAAAATTCTATTTCTCTTTCACATAATAGGCATGGCATGCCAGAGGTAAGCCATACAAGGTTGCTGGGTATTGCTACCATCTTTGATAAGTGGCTTCCAAAGTTGATCCTGGCATCATGATTTTGCAGCAAGTGGAGGGGCAGAAAGGAAATCTCATGGTAAATATATTTAAAGAGATAATAAGAAGTTGTACATATTACTTCTGCACACAGAAAGGCTAAAACCTTGATGAGAAAGGCAAACCTCAGTGTAAGAAAGAATGTTAAATGCCTTCTTCAGGTTCTGTTGCTAAATAATGAAGGGGAGTGCTGATGTAGAGCGGGAAGTTTCTAGCTCACTTGCAGGAGTGAGCAAAACTACACAATTATTGATGTCTCAGAATTTCTTTTACAAAGTATATTTGAATCTAATGACTAATAGTAGAAAGTTTGATAGTCATTGAGGAAAGAATCCATCACAGATTTTGCTATTGCTCAGTGCCTTATTGATGAAACCAGCACTTTCTTCTTTTATTGTAGCAAATGATGCGTTTGCTGTATACTTCAGTACTATTGCACTCATCTCACATGCTAGTAAAGTAATGTTCAAATTCTCCAAGCCAGGCTTCAGCAATATGTGAACCGTGAACTCCCTGATATTCAAGCTGGTTTCAGAAAAGGCAGAGGAACCAGAGATCAAATTGTCAACATCTGCTGGATCATGGAAAAAGCAAGAGAGTTCCAGAAAAACATCTATTTCTGCTTTATTGACTATGCCAAAGCCTTTGACAGTGTGGATCACAATAAACTGTGGAAAATTCTTCAAGAAATGGAAATACCAGACCACCTAACCTGCCTCTTGAGAAATTTGTATGCAGGTCAGGAAGCAACAGTTAGAACTGGACATGGAACAACAGACTGGTTCCAAATAGGAAAAGGAGTACGTCAAGGCTGCATATTGTCACCCTGCTTATTTAATTTATGTGTAGAGTACATCATGAGAAACGCTGGACTGGAGGAAACACAAGCTGGAATCAAGATTGCCAGGAGAAATATCAAAATATCAATAACCTCAGATATGTAGATGACACAACCCTTATGGCAGAAAGTGAAAAGGAACTAAAAAGCCTCTTGATGATGTGAAAGAGGAAAGCGAAAAAGTTGGCTTAAAACTCAACATTCAGAAAATGAAGATCATGGCACTGGTCCCATCATTTCATGGGAAATAGATGGGGAAACAGTGGAAACAGTGTCAGACTTTATTTTTTGGGGCTCCAAAATCACTGCAGATGGTGACTGCAGCCATGAAATTAAAAGATGCTTACTCCTTGGAAGAAAAGATATGACCAACCTAGATAGCATATTCAAAAGCAGAGACATTACTTTGCAGATTAAGATCTGTCTAGTCAAGACTATGGTTTTCCTGTTGTCATGTATGGATGCGAGAGTTTGACTGTGAAGAAGGCTGAGTGCAGAAGAACTGATGCTTTTGAACTGTGGTGTTGGAGAAGAATCTTGAGAGTCCCTTGGACTGCAAGGATATCCAATCAGTCCATTCTGAAGGAGATCAGCCTTGGGATTTCTTTGGAAGGAATGATGCTAAAGCTGAAACTCCAGTACTTTGGCCACCTCATGGGAAGAGTTGACTCATTGGAAAAGACTTTGATGCTGGGAGGGATTGGGGGCAGGAGGAGAAGGGGACGACAGAGGATGAGATGTCTTGATGTCATCATGGACTCGATAAACGTGAGTTTGCGTGAACTCCGGGAGTTGGTGATGGACAGGGAGGCCT